>OZ005744.1:186091763-186240945 GCA_963930735.1 Dioctria linearis
GAGCTAATACTGGTATTACCTTGCTGCCACTGTAATTGGACGTGCTGCGACAGGTTGGTCGTATTCCGATCTGATGGTAGCCTGAGTGACAGTTGGAGTAGATTTGTAGTGATCGAAGCATTTAGAGCTAAACCAAGTTGGTCAAGACGTCCAGTGAACGTTTAGTTATTGAAGCACCTAGTGCTGGATCAATTTGTCCGACAACTATAAGTAATGCTAGGTCCAAATGTCCGTCAGCTAGTAGCCATCTTAAAAGAAGATACCTGAAACTAAAGGTAGCGAATGCTGTTAGCTGCAATCAAAGAAAACACGTTGGTTAGCCAGTACTAAATTCGGCTTCAATTATTTTTTTTTTCTTAGTTCTTAAATTTTGGTTTTTTTTCATAATATTCAATCGACGACGGTTGACTCAAGAATCATAACTTAGGTTTTTTATTTTATTTTATAAGATAACCAAAGCCTACCAAACTAAGGCTTTCTACGTTTAGCCAGGTATTACTTGCCGGGAGTTCCCCGATTTACACGGTGGTTGGTTAAGCATTCAAATACGTGCAACCAGACACAAATGTGCCGCCATACAGCCAAAAAGTAGCGAAAAAAATAAAGATCGTTTCACGAAAGCGGATAGGCTACTTACGATGACGGATCTAATTTGTATCGACCAAGGCGACTCCAATTCTGACAACGAAAATATTTTCAAGGCTAATCTCTTGTGCGTCATTTCTAATGTTGTCCAAGAAAACACAAACTCTTCACTTGAAACCCAATTAAAGTTGCATTAGAAAACAAACAAACAAAATCCTTTTAGACTCCATTTGTAATTCGATAAGATTTCAGTAATTTACACAAATCAACTTTTCGCCTAGAAAATCCTTGGAATATAATTAATTAGAAAGGCCTCGGTTTATGCCGGTATCCATTTACTTCCGTAATGAATTTATCAAAAAAAGTTTAGCAAGCTGGAATCCTTCCAACCTGCCGCACACTACCCAGAGCTACTAATGTTACCTGGGGACGAAATTATATTTTATGTTATCGCGCAACGAGTCTCACACCATTGTGTATGTGTGTGCTTTCATTCATGATAAAATAGCCAAATTTTTCTCCATGACTTCCGGCATCAATGACAGACTGAGTTGACATCATTTTCATGAAAATTCACCAAGCCACCACCCGCGGCAAAGTGGATTGATTTAATGTGCAGAGCTATGAAAAAGATAGAACTATCCGGCGCCCGCAGGAAGTTCTTAGCACTTTACAAACGTCAATAATGGCCTCCATTATGTGCTTTTTTGACAACCAAACTTTCGAAGGGCACACGTCTCTTGGAAAACTTCAAACAAAAGTAGTCTAAAATAGGCGTCTAGTTGAAGATTAATCGGTTCGATACGTACCGTATTTATATATGTATGAAGGTGTACGTAAGTACGTATGTATGTATGTTTGGCACTTAGGTACGTGCACTATTGTAGAAGCACATTAAAATGAAATATGATTCATGGATGAGGATGGCGGGACTGTGGAGGGCGGAAGGGGATGGGCAAATCGTACAGCTACCAGCTACGTGACATTATTCTCTCAAAAGTATATCAAGGAAGTTTATTTTGAGTTACTTTCGCCCGTATCAGATAGGGCAAGCAATTTGTCAAGTGAAGGATGAATTTCTCAAACCATTATAGATGATTTTTTTTCTTTTCTGAAGGATATGGAAGGTGAAGGAGGTCAAGCACACAAAAGGAATTTTCCTTAAGCCTTCGTTCGGGTCTGACTGAATGTGTAAGGACGATGATTTGTTGGCTTGTTTGTATTCGAATCAATTATGATGAAGTTGGAGCTGGAGGTCAAGGAAATGAATTTATTATTGGCAAGTTAACGAACCTATTGTGCATGGACAATAGAATCTTGTTCTGTTTTGTAATCGCTTTTTTTTTACTGTAGGTATACATAAGTAGTATGTAGGATTTGATGTGCTGGAATTAAAGGGAAACCATTAAAAATTAATCGAAGGGTGATTGGAATTGGATTCTTTTGTATTTTTTGTGACTTTTTGGATGAAATAATTAAACTAGCTTTTGTTAGAATGGGCTTAAGACAATTTTTACGATACCATAGATGAACGCCTGTTAGATTGTTGATGTAATTTTCTCCCACTATTTTCATAACGGTTCATTGGATAGTAAAAATTAAATTAAATTGAACAGCTTTCTTCGCATAAAGCTATGTGTACTACCCTAGTTAGTTCCATACTAGAGAGTACCCTTCCCCAATCTGAAATGCTTTCTGTGCGACATACAGAAATAAAATCGAAAGTATTTAACGTAGATTCACTAGATACCTACTTTTTTTGGAAATTTACAGGTTAATCTACTGATTATGATGAAAGATTAGCTAGATCCTTCGTGATATCCTTAGAAACATGTCGTCCCAATCTTGAGGAAATATTATTATTTAAAATTTTGCACGGTTCCGTTGATTCATTTCATATATCTTAAATAATTTTTCTATTTTGAATTGATCTATTTCATCTTTACTTTTTGCTTCCTTCCTTCCCTTCCACATTTTGCATATTCTACTCGCTTTTCTTTCATGCTCTTTTAATTTTATACTTTTAAGTTATTTTTTATTTAGATTTAGATCTTTTAGAATAATATAAGATTTTATTTAGATTTTTTAGTAATTAATAGACCTGCAGCTTATTGAATTTTTGTTTTCTCCTCTTACACATTCCTTGTATTACTTATATAGTTTTATTTTGCTTTCATATTTATTATACTTTTACTTTGAAATTATTGTTTTTTATTTCTTATATTTTATTGTGAGCTACTTATGTATATTATTTTGTAGTTCTTCCTCTTCTTCTTCTTCTTCTTTTTTAATTCTAACCTCAAATTTTATATGAAAACACCTTCGAGGAGGGAACTAAAGGAGGCGACATGTGATGAAAAAAGCTTAGCAACATCGTTCTTCTTCTTATTTTGTCGAGGTGCCAGAGGCGGCGTTAAAAATTGTTAAGCCTTCAATATCACAACAAATTAATAGCGCGAAAATTTAAACACATTTCTTAGAAAGTCCGCACAATCATCCGCACCACACACTGACATGTATATAAATGGACTGACTGATCTCCTGTTTCATGTGGCACCAGTTTTGATTTCAGAAAGTATGCTCTCACTGACGATATATTTAAATTATTTGCGAATTTACTTATATATGCATGTCAGTGGAATTTACCGAATTTACGACAAAAGTATTTTAAAAGTATTTTCCTCAACACGGCTTGTAGATACAACAATCTTCGAGCATATAGGTGTAACTAATTTTTATATTACTATCACTTAGTCCAATAGCCATTAACTATTTCCTATAAAAAGTAAATTATCCCTTTTGTAACTACGTCTCTGCGCCAAATACACTTCGCGGCTCTTTGTTTACAAAAAAGTTACAGTCAAACACCCTGCCAAAATCAAGATGGCGAAAATTGTTGGCTACGCTGTTGTCTCCTTTAGTTCTGTCCTCAAAGGAAAACACCAAAAATGGGTTGCTCGATTGAAGCCACTTTGAAATTTCGGAGCAGATGGGTATCTAACTGTTTTATTTATAAAAAAAACTGTGAATGAAGGAAGCGTCAATATTGTTCAATTTAGAGGCGTTATTTATGTCCAGACTCCTTTAGCAGCAAGTGTGAATAAAAAACACGTAGAACATTAGTAAATTATCAATATCAGTCTGTCTACGAAGATTATCTGAAGTTAATGAAATAATTTTAAATATAAGATTCTGTAGGATAAAAGAATTAAAAAAGTTTTTCTTGGAAAGCCGGCTCGAATTCCACCAGACCAACCGACAAAAATTCGTATAGTATGGGCATAGATCACGATCAATAGAAATGGACAAGCGACATCTATTGCAAATGAATGGAATCTTCGGGAAGATTATGGGCAATTTGTAGAATCAAAATATAGAGCTTTTTATCGCCAGAGGCGAGTTTAGACTTACAGTGTGCAGTGTTTGTGAATTTTTTAAAAATTAACGGTAGACTGGAGTGGCTCTACTCATTTCTCTTTGGTGTGTGGGCTGGATCTGTAAAATACTCTGGCCAGCATGCCAGTTGTTGTGATGGTTCCAGAACTTCGTTTCGGGCGTCGTTTTTCTGTGAGTTTTTCTGTAAGGGAATCGTGGACCAACGGATGTACTTTACCGAGCCTTCCTCGGTCCGCTCAAAAAAATTTCACCGCCGGCTCTCTCACTAATGAGGGTGTTTCTGGGCGAGCATTTACCTTCCTGAACCTGACATAGGGATGGAGTACTCGCTTGGAAGACACCCCACTATCTTCCAGACTCAAGTGTTCACCATAGCAATGGCAGCGAAGATAGCACTTGTGATGGAGATCAAATGAAAGTACATTGCTATACTTTCTGATAGTCAGGATTGCTCTGAATGGGCCTCGAATAACATTTAAGTTACTGGAGGACTGCAGGTCGTCTGTGGACAAGTTGTGTCTCCGCAACAAGGTGTCACATGGGGATCATGAAAGGACTGACCTTTAAGCTAAGGCTGGATCTCCTCGGACCGGAACCCGCCATATCCGTTGCCTTCTAGAGTATCGGGTTTCTCATCAAAGCGGATGTTCATAGAAAGCATCAGCAAAGATAGGAGAACCTCAGTACTTGCAGATGCACACAACTGTTTCTTGATGGGGTTCGGAAGGAAACAGTGGAAAACTGTAGTTGGCATCATCTATGGTCACAACTCGCTTCACATTCATCTTACAAGGATGGGAGTTGTTGGCAGCCATAAGTGTCTAACCTGTCTGGAAGTAGAACCCGAACACTTTTTGTCTGTTTGTCCGGACATCGCCTGGAGCAGGCTATATAATCTAGGTTGTACTCTCCTATCCGCAGAGGAGTTGAAAAACCTTTCTCACAAAGACTTGATGGCGGCTCATTAAGAGAACAGAAAGGTTTTGGTGATAGGGCTTTCTAGCAGGAAAGCACAATGGGCCGCTCTAGCCTCCGTGCTTGAGATCTCTCGTCCTACTGCCTTTAAAACCAGTAGAGTGAAATAAGTAGAACTTGTGAATTATATCTATTATATATTTGTGTTTTGAACCTAAGGCTACTCATCCAACAATACAATGGGAATTAACTATATTAGAATGACACAATAAATTTTATATATTGAAGCATTTCAAATAACAATTTGCAATTTTTGCTACAGGCTAAACATTAAGTTTTGTAACTATCAAAACTTGAAAATTTTCAATATTGTAGAAATCCTGTTTTATTTTCTCTAATTTTTGTGTGACGTGCGCCCAATATTTATCAATTGGCCTCAGTTCTGGACAGTTTGGATGGTTGGCAACCTTTTTTTTAAATACTAACGTTGACATAATTCTTTTCGTAAGATTCCTGCGTCTTTTTGCTATTGACACGTCAGCAAATCAGGCTCATTATGTATCGTTACCAATGACATGTATAATATTAGATCGCTGATACTATTGAAATTGCTTACATTAACCCGGCATACTTCAGTATTTTTTGATCCTGTAATGACAAATGGCTTCAACTTAAATACACAGATGTAGATAGTTTGCCAAGCCATAAAATTTTTGGGAATTTTGCTGCCAGATTTTTTAAGTTTTGGATCAATCTCGCCTTATCCACAACGAAAAACTCTTGTCCAGGTCGTTGTTGAAATTCAGCTTTGACATAGGTTTCATCATTCATTGTGCAGTATGAACGAAACTTCGTTAATAAATTTTCATACGGTACGGTAATTTTGCTATTCAATATGTTCTAATTTATTTTATTTTTTCACCATTTATACAGTTTAAGATTAAGTGCCAACTTGCTGAGATTTCTTCGAAAAATTTGTTCCGGTTTTTCTACCGGATCCAAATTTTCTTTCAACATTGACATTATTTCGAAATTGATCAAATATTTTCTGCACTGTTGTTTTTGAAATATTTCCAATCAGCTGATCCTTTTATACAAAACTGTCAAAATGACTTACCTTTGTACCTGCATACCTGTTTACAGGAAAAATATATGTTGGTGGACCCATTTTTCTCGGTACACCCCTTAGTATTGATTTTTTGAGGCCAGCCCGTCCCTTTAACTCGTACACGAATTTGTCTATATATTTCTTTTTTACTATTTTCGACACTCTCGTAGATCCACTTTTCGTCATCACAGCGAGCTGAAATTTGGCACACAGGCTCATGTCGCATGACAATTGAATCTATTAAAATTTGAACCTGAAATTTCCATGGAAAACCCGGAATATCGGGAAAAATCATTTGAAAAGTTGGTACAAATTTGATTAGTGATAAATTCGTTTCAGGAAAAATGCAGAGTTTTCCGATTTTTCCGAAAAAATTTCCGGAGTTTTCCGACTTTTACGGAAAATTTTTCCGTAAAAAAGTTTTCTAAATTATACAGGATCAAGTTCCCTATCAACTGGCATAATTACTTTCTCTCATACAATGGTGAAAACTTGAAGAAAAAATCGGGGAAAATTCATGTAAAACGCTTTTCCGGAGTTTTTCCGACCAAGGAAATGTTTGAGCGTTTTGCAACCTAAGACAAAGTTGTAGAGCGAAATGAGTTGCATAAAGCTGCTTTTGTGGAAAACTCCATAGAAAACCCGGAAAAGCGGGAAAATCATCGGAAAAATGTTCATCGATATGATTAGTGATAAATTTGTTTCAGGAAAAATGCAGAATTATCCAATTTTTCTGGAAAATTTTCCGAAAATTTCCGGAATTTTCCGACTTTTCCGAAAAAATTTCCGACAAAAAAGTTCTATAAGCTATGCGGAATCATTTTTTTTTTCCATCCTACTGGCATCAATACTTTCTCTTCAACAATCATGAAAACTTGCATGAAAAATCGAGGAAAATTCATGTAAATTTTTTAAAAATATTCATAGTAATAGGAAAAGTCTGTGGAAAAATGGAAAATCGGGAAAATTCATGTTATATGGGATCAAGTTGGAATACAGCTGAAAGGCACTGTTTAAAACATAATTTGAATTTCAGAAAACCGTTGCAGTACTTCAACGATTTGATACTCGAAAAATTTTTGTTTTCGGATCGGCACCAAACATGACTTAAAAATTGTTTTAAGATATCTCCATGCAGCGCGTAATAACAATTTAGTTAACGTGAAAAAGGCAAAAAATAAAATAAGTAAAAAACGAGTTTTCAAACAAAACTGAGGACAAGCCGCATGAAAAAGTAGAAAATAAACTTTTCTTCACACACAGAGGTGGACTCAGATTTTATTCGCTGACAATCACCGATATATTTCAGTATGATCAATCAGAGGTAATAAGTGATTTGATTCATGAAGAGAAAGAATATTCAAGAGAAATGTTCCAATCAAAAAATCTGAGTCCAACTCTGTGTGTGAAGAAAAGTTTATTTTCTACTTTTTCATGCGGCTTGGCCTCAGTTTTGTTTGAAAACTCGTTTTTTACTTTTTTTTTATCCATTAAATTTATGACCCGAATGGATATAGTATAAAATAACGAGCATCATTAAAGGGTTAAAGAGAGGCCAGAGACGGATTAGGCTATTTGACGTCTGCTGAAAATTGTTACCTAAACAACAATTTCATTCAATTTTACATCAGACCTCGGACCATGGTTTATTGTGGATTAAGCATAAGGGTGAGAGCACCTAAAGAGTTATGGAACTTTATTGAGGCCGCGGTTCCGGTCACTCTGTACATTCTGCAGAGAGTTTTTCCTGTAACTACCATCATCATCATTATGGCAATAGTTACAGCAATTTTTTCCCGTTATATTTCAAATATTGTTTTTTTTTTTAATTGATGGGTGGTACTATTTTATCGATCCGCATAAATTAGCCGCCCTAGGCTTCAGCCTTGTGCCTTAGTCCGTCTCTGAGAAACACTCTATATTTGATATTCTTCTTTTTGTTGAAAACTTCATACAAAGAAATTAACATTGGAAAAATGTCAAGGCCGCCATTTCAGAGAAGACAGATCTTTTAACGATGAGATTTTAACCATTCCCCAGACGAATTTAAAAATGCTGATAGTACAACATCAATACTCCATCAGATTCTTCCTGAGATTTTACGCACAAATATGACATGGTAGACATTTATTTGCAGCTGTGATGGCTGAAATAGTCGAAATGGCCGACACATCATTAATTAACGTTTCCACACCAATGTTCCGTCATCAAAAGAAAAAAAATTAAATTGATCGCTGACATTAGCCCCTACTTAAGAATTTATAATACATTCGTCGAAAATTCAAAGAATCTGTTCCAGAATTCATTTTGCCAGGAACTTTCACTGTCACTTCGAAATCTTCTGAATTGCGGTTTCAATAATTCTAAAAAGTGGTTAAAATAGCTTTGACATCCACATAGCTCTGCCCATTCCATCACATCAAAAATTCGGAAAAATTCAGGAAATTCCTTAAAGTAAAGGAACACACCTATAATTAACGATAATTGTCTTTTCTTCTTCGTCTTCTTAGAAATCCATTAAAGAAGTAAGGCACTAGTATCAAAATACACCTTACTTTTTCATCAACTATATGAAATACGTAAAACAATGTTATTAATGAATTCTAGCATAACTCATGTACAGGAATAAAATAACAACAACAAAAAACAGTCCTTTCGCAAATATTTTCAAGTTGAATCTACCACAAAAACAGGGTTTCACTGGTAAAAGAAAAGAATTGAAAAACGAAAAAGTTTTCCGGGAGAGTAAAGGAAAATAAATTGCATTTTGTGTGGAGAAATAAAGATCCACTTTAGAAGTATACAGGACCACAGGATTATGATAAATTCGAACTGAATTTGTACACATAACCACATGGGAACCTGTTCAGCTAGCATAAATCTCTACATGTTTGCTTTCAGGATTGTTCTGCAAATAGAAATTATGGGTAGCCAGTTGCGGATAAGGAGAGTGGCTGGGAGGATGATGATTTTGCCGGATGTGAAAGTGGGGGGGATACACATCTTGTGAACTTCTCTGGTCATATTTTACCTGTATATATGCTATCAATGTTGTGTGGTTAAAATGCTACTTGCTGACATTATGTGTTTGATATTTGCTCTGGGCAAAGATTGATTGATGAATTTACTTGACCGATTGAAGTCAATTGAATAATTGAACAGAGTTCATTAGAGAAAATTTGCTCACCTATATACCTACGAAGATAAAAAATTTTAGAATTTAAGATTGGCGCGATAAGATTAGACTTTGATGATAGGATATAAGTGAAAATGTAGAATGAAAATATATTAAAGAAAAATTATTAAAATGATTCTAATGTTCACTACTCATTATGAGAATCAGGCCAGAAGCAAATGGAAAGTGTGGAACGTACAAGAGAGATATCAGGTCTATTCATGGTTCGGTCGGAATATTTATAAGTTTGAAATTTTGGTTTCGATTGAAATCGCCTGTAGATTTCTTAATTTTTTTTTTTTTCAAAAATTTGTACTGCCATAAAAATAAAAGTTTTCGGAATTAAATATTTGAAAAATTTCAAAATTAGCAAGGTGAAACTATTACGTACCTACTTATAAGCCTAAACTATATTTAATTCTGCATGTTTACATTGCATTTCAAATAGCCTCTGGCAATATCAAGATCTGATCTTTAAATATCAACCACCCGATCATATTGGTATTTATTTGTAGATTTTAGCCTAATTAGCAAACATCAATTATTGAAAGACCTTTAAGTACAGCTAAAGACTTATATTTCTTCCATAAAATTTCTATTCTACAACCGCAAACTTTCGGAGAAATTTTCCTTAACTTTGACATTTAGTTCGGAATACAAAATTTGCAGACTTCGAATATATTCATTTTCGAATTCAATCAAAATTAGTGATGCGAAATTCCGTTCATAGGTTAACCTAGATGAGTGCCCGTACGTAATTTTTATGGCTCCCACTTTGTGCACGTTTGATTGTTGACGTGGTTTTTCGAATATATTTCTAGATTGTTTTGTAAAACAGAAAAAATGATTATAATCAATTTCATTGGAATTCATATTCTGAAAAAGAAGTATAAAAAAATATACGTAAAAAGTTCCAAATGTTTATATGGCAACACCTAAAAGGGGTTTGTCAGATTTATACCACTTTTGAAATTTTATTTACTACTTTTAAAAAAAACACTGAGTACAAAAGTAGGGCTCTCTACGTTGACGCCTTCTCACAGAGTGTCTAAATGCATAGCGAAAAACGAAATTTTTTGTATAGCAACCCTATGAAGGAGTACCCGATTCGTCCCATTTTCAAACTTAATTTTACTTTTTTTCAGGGACCGAACCAGTTATGACTTCTTACGAAAAAAGCCAACTTTACCTGTTATTCCTGACCGATAATAATTTGAAGCTAAAAAAACCAAGCTGGAAAGGCTTTTTATTTTATGTGGCAAAAATATAAAGCCAACTTGGCTTTTCATTTTATCTGGCAAAAATATAAAACCAGCTTGGCTTTCTATTTTTTCTGGCAGTAATAAAAAGCCAGCTGGGCTTTCTATTTTTTCTGGCAATAATAAAAAGCCAGCTGGGCTTTTTATTTTTTTTTCTGGTAAAAATAAAAAGCCAGCTGGGCTTTCTATTTTTTCTAGCAAAAATAAAAAGCCAGCTTGGCTTTTTATTCTTACGAGCTGGAAGTAACAGGTTTTGAAGCTGGTTATTTTTTTGAGGAAGTATAAAAAGCCAAGCTGATTTCTTACTTTTCCTAGCCGAGTATCAAAAACAAATCATAACTGGTCCGGACCCTGAAAACAAGAAACTAGCTTGGCTTTTTATACTTCCGGCTTCGAAACCTGATACTTCCAGCTCGAAAAAATAAAAAGTCAAGCTGGCTTTTTATTATTGCCTGAAAAAATAGAAAGCCAAGCTGGTTTTATATTTTTGCCAGATAAAATAAAAAGCCTTTCCAGCTTGGTTTTTTTAGCTTTTTTTAATAAAAAGTTAAGTTTTCAAAAGCTTTGCAGGAATCGAAACGGGTTTCACGAGACATCTTTTGGTATATTCCACAAAATTCCACGATCATGATTTATACCAGCTTTTTTGTTTAAAGTTTTCAAAATACAAGTTATTTTCGGTCCCTGCTTTTTTTTAAACCCCGTGTGCAAATTTTCGGCTCTCTAACTACCTGCATTCTCGAGTTATCGTGAGGATGAACAGACAAACATACAAACAGACGGACGGACATACAACAATCAAAATATCTTTTGATATTGTGCATGGGTGTGCAATGCATTTTACTCTACCATCTTTATTTTTATGCGTTACAAACGGAGTGACAACCTTAGAATTCGGACCAAGTTTCAATTTGATAAAAAAAGAAGCCGGTTTCATGTTGCCAGAGGTATTTTATGTCTTTCGTTATTTCACCCAAATATTTTTTTCTTTTTTAAGGGCTCCGTACCCAAACGGTAACAACGGGAACCCTATGTTTTTCTATTGACGATGCAATAACAAATAATAAAAATTAAATTAAATTAAAAATTATAAGGGGCACCCATACAAGAAACGTGATTTTTGTTGTGTTTTTTTCCTCGTTTTATTCTCATTCATTATTATTATCATCAATAGGCATTTTTTTTTTCAAATGACACCATTATGTTTTTAAATGACTCATTTGAAAAAATAAATAAAAAGTACATAGTGTTAAATTTTGTACGATGGTACGGAACCCTTCGTGCGCGAGTCCGACTCGCACTTGGCCGTTTTTTTTTTAATAATATTGTAAATAAGCCTCACTTATAATGAAAATATTGAAAACAACCTTCTTAATTTTTTTAGTAATAATTATAGTAAATGACAAGAATATGGTTTTTTTTCTAACTAACTTTTATCTACTCCCCTTGACTAAATAACTTTGTACGTAATGGCGACGTTTGTGATGAAAATGTGAAATTTTAGGAATAGTATTAGGGTAGTAAACGTGGATGGATTTGGATGGGGTTTTTTGATTTAGAATAAGTGAAGGAGTAGCTTTCCGATGGGGTAAAACCTTTTTACGTTTTTGGGAGTTTTGGTGTGAGGGCTGTAACTACTCCCTTGAGATTTTCCAATTTGTGCTGCGTTTGATGTCAAATTAAAAGCCTTGCTGAGTGCTATTAAATAAAATTTTTTTTCTTCTGTAAGACACTTTATAACTCACTTTTTTCTTTCGAATATCGTTAAAATGATTTTCTTTTTCGAATTTGTATAAAGAGGGGGTGTAGGCTGTTGCAGTGGGCTGATATTTCTTTTAAACGCTTTAGCATAATGTTTTACATATTTCATGGCAAAACTTCAATTTTCTATGTTTAACCGATGTATGGGAGGTATTGATGTGAAATAAAATTTTCCACTTTTTTCATGTAGTTTTTTTTTACGTGGAAGTAGGTAGATTTTTTGATTGGGACATTTCTCTTGAATATTCTTTCTCTTCATGAAATATATCGGTCATTGTCAGCGAATAAAATCTGAGTCCACCTCTGTGAGTGAAGCAAAGTTTATTTTCTACTTTTTCATGCGGCTTGGCCTCAGTTTTGTTTGAAAACTCGTTTTTTACTTCTTTCATTTTCTGCCTTTTTCACGTTAATTAAATTGTTATTACGTGCTGCATAGAGATATTTTAAAACAATTTTTAAGTCTTGTTTGGTGCCGATCCGAAAACAAAAACTTTTCGAGTATAAAATCGTTGAAGTACTGCAACGGTTTTCTGAAATTCAAATGATGTTTTAAACAGCGCTTTTTAGCTGTATTCCATCTTATCCCATATGACATGAATTTTTCCGATTTTCCATGTTTTCCACAGACTTTTCCTATTACTATGATTTTTTTTAAAAATTTACCCGAATTTTCCTCGATTTATCATGCAAATTTTCATGATTGTTGAAGAGAAAGTATTGATGCCAGTAGGACGGAAAATTTTTAAGGCTTATAAAGTTCAGTTAACACAAGAACTCAAGCCGGCTGATCATCAACAACGTCGAGTCTTTGCTGATTGGGTTCTTGAAATGCATGAAAATGATCCGGAATTCCATCGAAAACTCATCTTGAGTGATGAGGCCCATTTCCACCTCGATGGCTTCGTCAACATGCAAAATTGTCGCATCTAGGGCTCGGAAAACCCAAGAGTTATTGTTGAAAAGCCTCTCTATCCTCAACGTGTGACTGTTTGGTGCAGTTTATGGTCCCGCGGGGTCATTGAACCTTACTTTTTCGAAAATGAGGCTGGAGCAACAGTTACGGTGAATGGATTGCGCTATCGACAGATGATTAATAATTTTTTATGGCCGGAATTGGATGGTATTGATCTGGAGAACGTTTACCAATACAATACAATACGTTTGCCATACAAGCAACGAAACCATTGATCTTTTACGGGAAAAGTTTCCGGACCGTGTTATCTCTGGAAGAGGTGATCACAACTGGCTACCGAGATCTTATGACTTAACACCTTGCGACTTCTTCCTTTGGGGCCACGTGAAAGAGAAGGTCTACGCCAACAGCCCAGCGTCGATTCAAGACCTCAAAGATGGAATTCGTGAGGCTATCGAGGACATAGGGCAGCCACTTTATGAGTGGCAAGTACAGGGGGATGCAAGCTTTGATTTTGGAAAAAAATGGTTTATCGATGTTCGTGCCATGTTGTGGTCATTCTTTTAATCTAGTTGGAAAGGCATCTGCTAACTCTTGCCAATCGGCTGTTCGATTCTTTGATTTCGTCCAGAATTTATACACATTTTTCACCGCTAGTACAGAACGACACCGAATTCTAACTGAAAAATTATCGCAGAGAACAAACAGACAGTTTTACATGTTGAAACAGCTTAGCAATACTCGCTGGTCTTGTCGAGCTGAAGCTATGAAAGCCATTGTCGATGGTTATTCCGAAATTAAAAAAGCTCTAACCAGCATATCTTCTGGAGCAAAAAGGCATCGTGAGAAATGAAGCAACGCATCTTTTAGAAAAGATGAGTGGTCTCGAAACCGCTCTATTTGCGCCATTTGCGACATTTTGGAGCCATTCAATGCTACAAACAAGATGTCGGAGAGCCCGGAAATGATTCTTGAATCTGCAATGCGTTCATTGGAATAATTGAAATTATTTGTTGAATCCAAGAGAGACGAGTTTAGTAAATACGAAGAAGCAGCTAAAGGATTATCAAATACTGATCAGTACGAACAGTCACGCACAAGAACAAGAAATGTGAGGTTGAATCTACTCGAATATATAGAAGCGCAAGAAGCTGACCTATCACCAAATGAGAAATTTGAAGTGTCCGGTTACATCCCAGTGATCGATCAGCTATGTGTTTCTCTTACTGAAAGATTGCATGCATACGACGCACTCCGTTCGAGATTTGGATTTTCTGATTCGCATAGAGTAGATGGACGCTGCAAGTTTGTATACTGCAGCAGAAGAATTGGTGAAAGTTTACAAAGACGAATTAGAATCTAGTCTTGGTAATGAGTTGGTTCAATTTGTCGCGTTGATAGATTTATACAAAAAGGACTATCAAAAGGACCAATCTAAAGAGCTGTTTTACTAACAAAATTTCAGAACTACATTCCCAAACATAGTAATTACACTAAGAATATACTTAGTTTTGATGGTATCGAATTGCACTGGACAGCGTTCATTTTCAAAAATGAAAATCATCAAAAATAGGGTGAGAACTACGATGAAGCAAAACCGCCTATCAACGTTATCCCTACTCAATATTGAGAGTGATTTACTCCGGGAGCTGGATTTCAGCGAAATCATGACGATTTTTCGTCGAAAAAAGCCCGCGAGATTCCATTTGTTGACGTTTGTTCGAACCAAATCGGTTCGAATATATTTTGATTTTACCGATTACTTTAAAAGGAAAACATCCTGAAAACAAAGCGTCAAATTTTTGGGAAAATTAAATCTAATTTGATTACTCTTAATCAAAAAACAGGTACACTACCTAACAAAGCCATGTATTTGTCATCTACATAACACATTGCACAAATACAATACAACAATATAGCCTCATTGAGCAGATCAAATTAAAATTCTATCATCATTATAAGTACTATCGAACGGGAGTTTCTTCTCTACGTGATAGAGATAACATTTTTTGCAAATATACAGAATTCAATTTAACACAGCAGCATCGGTTGCTTTAAATTTCTTGTTACTATGCATTCATTTGTTCGTTGCTATGCATATTTTATCTCTAGTACCGTAAAATTACAGAATCACGGCCAATTCTTGTGATCATGCGCCTCTGCTACTCCATCATTGGTGTCGTGTGCAAGCAAGGGCTATATAAACAGCAGTTTGACTTGATTCGCTCTCTTTTGTGATTTAGCAGTGCAGTGATTAACTTGGCGATTTTATTCCTTTGTGTTCTTTCCTAGTGATTTTTCCTAGTGTGTATTTTATTACTATATTAAATACTTGGTTTAATTGACAGCTAAAATAAAATATTCTTATTCTGGGTACCGACTGGATTAAGAAGTTTGTTTTAGATAGTGATTAAATTAAAGGTTTTTTATTGTGGGTAGCGACTGCAATAAAAAATATTACTAACAATACACTTTATTTCTGGTCTCGACGGAAATAAAGAATCTTTCTGCGGGTCTCGACTGAAGTTAAGGTATATACTAACATTCACTTTAAGTCGGGTCTCGACTAACCTAAAGAATATTATCTCGGGTCTCGACTGAGATAATATATTACTAACAAATAACTTTATTGCGGGTCTCGACTGTAATAAAGAGTCTTATTGCGGGTCTCCACTGTAATAAGACAATTCCTAACAAATCCACTTTATTACGGGTATCGACTGTAATAAAGAGTCTTACTGCGGGTATCGATTGTAGTAAGACAATTACTAACACAAACACTTTATTGCGGGTCTCGACTGTAATAAAGAGTCTTATTGCGGGTCTCGACTGTAATAAGACAATTCCTAACAAATCCACTTTATTACGGGTATCGACTGTAATAAAGAGTCTTACTGCGGGTATCGATTGTAGTAAGACAATTACTAACACAAACACTTTATTGCGGGTCTCGACTGTAATAAAGAGTCTTATTGCGGGTCTCGACTGTAATAAGACAATTCCTAACAAATCCACTTTATTACGGGTATCGACTGTAATAAAGAGTCTTACTGTGGGTATCGATTGTAGTAAGACAATTACTAACACAAACACTTTATTGCGGGTCTCGACTGTAATAAAGAGTCTTATTGCGGGTCTCGACTGTAATAAGACAATTCCTAACAAATCCACTTTATTACGGGTATCGACTGTAATAAAGAGTCTTACTGCGGGTATCGACTGTAGTAAGACAATTACTAACACAAACACTGTATTGCGGGTCTCGACTGTAATAAAGATTCTTGCTGCGGGTCTCGACTGTAGTAAGAAAATCACTAACACAAAACACTTTATTGCGGATATCGACTGTAATAAAACATTCCTAACAAATCCACTTTATTGCGGGTATCGACTGCAATAAAGAATATCCTCATCCCACACCTCAGTCAAATAAAAGGTCAAGTAAATCAGCTGCTATATATCGATCAGGTGAGTACAAGTCAATTAATATTAATCATTTAATAAACATTGGTTTCAGCTTTTTATATTACAATATATATATATATATATATAATATATCTTGCAGTTCTCAAGTTTTAGTATTTATTGAACTTGAAACATTTAGTGCAGTGAATAAACAGATAAAAACCACTAGCTTTATACCAGCGGCATAAATTTCACTACACCTTTCATTTACTGCATGTACGCGCTGACTACGCGCAGTACAACATTACATGTTAATTTCTTCCAATTTTGTAGTTTATTTTATTTTGTCTTTTTATTATTTTTTCGTGCAATAAATTATTTAAACAATTAAAAAAAAATGTGTAACCTATGTTAAAAATAATTAGGGGTGTCCATTCCTTTGTTGCCCCAGGGCCTCCATACTTCTAAATCCGGCCCTGGTAGGTGGTAATTAATTTCTCTAACGATTTTATCCAAATTCCTTATTGTCGCATTCTGTCTAATTTTCCGCCTATTTCCAATTCTTTACTTTTCGTGTCAAAACTTTCACCTGTCTTTTAGGTTGTTAATTATTTATGAAACTTGGCCATATACAAGTATTATTGGATTTTTTTATAGAACGAAGCTCATTATAATTCCCCTCCCCTATCACCTCTATTTCATATAGTTACTGTCTCATAAGTATATCATTGTATGAAAAGTAGTACAAGCATTAATGAATTATGGTAAGAAGGAAGGATATGTGTGTATGTGTGAAATAAATATATCCTCCTACCAATTTGGTATTAGTTAAACAACATTTTCTACATTAAACATTCTTTAGATTGAATACATAATGATTTCCAGTAGAAATGTAAAGGAAACATCTTGGAATTATCTAAACGCCCTCGCAGAGATTTGCAGAAGACTTCTCCAGATTAAAACTGAATTTTCCTCCTTCGGCTTATATAACTAGAATGATCATAATACGAAAGCTATAGTGTGTAGGTACTTACGTAGGAGCTCAGCTCATTGATATCAACCCATTCTAAGGAAGAAAAAGAAAGTCCAAGAAGAGCCCTTTATAGTAGATATCTTTTCTATCCTTTCCTACTTTAAAGTTGCACTTCATATCATAAACGTGAATATATATGTATTTGGTTTTATATACATATATAAAGATATTATATAGCCTAGAGACTACAGAACACACCCAAGAGGATGTTTTATCGCAATTAATCTATCTGTAAACAAGACAAGCAGCTAGAAACTACTTTAATCATCCACACATGGTGTGAGAGGCTCTATTATCTCTTCTGGTGGTACGCATATGGTGAAATAGCTGCGAAATGAATGCAAAGCTTTATCAGTAATTAGTATCCTTTGTAGGAAAGGAAACGTTGCTCGTTCTTAGAGAATGCATTCCTCCTCCAGTGCAAAAACCAAAGCGAAAGAACTCTACACAAACATATGCACTCCAGGACACACACACACACACACAGACGTATCTTATTCTGTTGTCGTTGTTTTTGTTGTTGTTTCTGCTGCCGGCAGGTGCTATTCAATCTTTCAATGGTAAACATGAATTCTCCAGAATTTTTTATTTTCGGCTAAAAAGATTTATCAGAAGCTATAACTTTACGTTTTTATAGTAAGCAGAGGAGAGAATATGGTGAGAATATTCACTTTCAAATTTATTCATAGCAAAAACGAATATATAAACGACTCGCGAATGTACCTTGTATCACAAAAGTGTTCCTCAGCGATTCCCTTTACCAATGACGACAAGTCCAACTTCCATCCCATATGGAAAGATCTCAATCAGTAAAATATCTCAGAAAAGCTTATGCCATCTAAAAATATGTCACAAAAGTTCAGGCACAAACACCACCACCACCACCAGCAAGTCATCTCTCCTTTAGATGTCATCAAAAACACAGAGATGTTGATAGCGATAAACGCGGCACACAGGACAAGGACACAAAGTTTATATTCGCGTTGATCTAACTTCTGTTTCTATCCTTCTATGTATACAAACTCCAGGACTATTGTACCACACCGAAATGGAGTAAATCCTCCGATTTCCCTCCGTTCCATACATAAAGTAGTTGAAATGAGAGGATCATGATTTTCATATTTTCGGCAGACTTTGTGTTATGTAAATTTGTAAAGCGAGTTCCTTATTTGCCCTCAGAATTACATCAACAAGGAGCAAGATGACTTTGTTTAAGGAATAACGACAGAACAGAAAAACCATGGGAAGAAAGACGAAGATGATTTTTTTCAGTTCAGTTTCCTTTTGTCTTGATGAAAAGTGCATTTCACTCAAAGTGAGTTTCGTGTAATTGCATCAATTCGAGAGATGAAAGGAATAAGCTCATGGAGGACAATGTTTTCGGAGATTTCTTTAAGGAAATGATTGTTTTGATGTTATAGGACCAAGAAGTAAAAGGTTAAGGGAACTATAGTAGGCGTAATTCATGGGATTAGAGTTCTTAATTTGCTACTTACTATAGCACCATAGAAAAGTGTAGAATTGAATGAAATTATAATTAAATTTACCCAATTTTACGTATATTACGTTTGAAGTGGTTTGTTGTTTAATAATGAGCAGGACATTGTTGATTTCTGCAGGAATAGCTAGAAATATAAGGATAACTAGTCAGTACTCAGGACAAACTGCCGAAAGGCTCTGTAAGCTGGCTGAATCAAAATTGGGATTATTGGAATAGGTTTGAAAGCTGGACTTAGAAGAAGACCTGCACTTGTACAAAACTGACAAACTCCTATTGAATTCTGTAACCTGACTGAGTATTATACAAGGACCCGAAGAGATGACTCAATGGGGAAGATTTTACTGCTTACTGTGGCTCGTATGATACTTAATCAGAGTCAAACTTATTTTATTCGAATTTTCAAAAAAATGTCTTTACATGACTTCAGTAGTTACTGATTTTAAATTGTTGTGCAGGTTTTATAGATATGACTGCGGCTAAGCACTGTATGGATAGTGTGTTGAAATTTAATCTATACTCATATAATTAATGTTTATAAATTTACAATATTAAAAAAGAAATCACGTAGCCTAACTTAAAACTAAATAGTAACACAAGAACCTAAGAGCTCATTTACATATATAGTGATGACCAAACTGTTCCCTCACGTGTTAACTAGATGGCAGAATTCATATCCGATTCATGAACCGATTTATCCAAGAACACAGAAAGTGTTTTCTTTCCTTTCTCTCTCTTCTACGTACATATTTGAATATATCTATATTCCTATAATAAAGGTTGAGATACTCATTGGGACTAAAAAACGAGCGCTTCTAAAAGATGCACATTTTAAGCACTACTGTAGGATCTTTCGGAAACCCTATGGAAAAATATTTACAGAAATATAAACAAACTCGCGAGTAAGTAGCTGAAGAACTTCTTTAGCCATCACTTGTAAGCTTTTTAGAAGATTATTCGCAGAGATACTTTTTTCTATCCCAGCTTATTGCCTCATAGCCATGTTTGCAGTGGCAAACTCCTTACTACTGATCTCAGGATGATAAAGAAGGAAGCACTGTGATGATAATTCAAAAAGCTCATTCAAGCTTTGGAAAGATACCGTCAAAAAGATGTTCGTCCAATATTTAGCATACCTCCTAGAGCGCTTCTCTAGAGCAGCAGCGAAGCACTTGCTTCGCGCTGTCGTTTAACCACCATCTTGAAATAAAGTTAAAATTAATTTTCTTGTCCTTCATGACTGTGAGCCTGACAAATATTTTTTGACGTAACATTAATAATAAAAAATTTAAGGACAGAAAAAATGAAAACATCGGGGATGAAAAAGCTTGTGTTTTATATACTTCCTTTAAAAAATTGTTTTTTTTTTCGTACAGCTTTTCCTAATAAATAATTTGAGTCATTATTTATTTTTTATTGAGTTTATTTGTGTTGATGGTTCAACACTCCCTCCCAATAATATAGCGCTCTTCCTTGACTCGTTACGTAGATAGTCGTGTTTGACATTTGTTACTATTGCAATGACTTTTTGTAAAATGTTATTATATATTTAATTATTTATGAATGATCTATTGAAGAAATTAGTGATAGATTAGATATTCCCGGGAAACCTGAAAATAAAAACAAAATAAATAATGTAACAACAAAATAGGAAAATCTGAAATGAAAACATATAATAGTTCAGAAATTAAGCTTGTATAATGAAATTTACATCAACTACTGATGAGCTCCGTGGCTGGAGCGAAACTGGTCAAGTAATTGCCAATTAGAAGACTACACGGGAATCTCCCTAGAAAATATCATTAAAACTATTTTTTTTTTCAACGATATATGTCTTCAAATAGTGCACAAAAGCTTCCGGCAGGATTGGAGAAGGGAAAATTCAATATCCTTATTGATATTGAATAAAACCAGAAGACCCCGACAAACTAAACAAGAAATGTACTACAAATAAGACAACTCAAGAAAAACTAAGCACACATCATCCGCACCGCTTAACGAAGAAACTTTTTGGTACCGTACTAAAGTATCACGGTGGCTAAACTACTCGACTTACAACTGTGTGGATAATGGGGCACTGCTGGTTGTACAACTCTTCGTCATTGTACTCCCAGAAAACTTCTTGGATACAGATGACACATTCTTTTTGAAGGCAGCGGACCACAGATCCAAAGCACGTAGACAAGGGAGGTCCATAGGGCTAACCTGCTAAAAACTCCATCACCAGAACCTTCCTGTCCTCGTGATGAAGCGTATCAGGTCTTGGTGAGGTAAATTTTTCAGCTCATCCACAAATTAGAGAGGGCAGACTTAAACCTCTTCAGCCTACTCCGGGCAAAGGCCGGACAAGCACACAGAAGGTGTTCGGTTGTCTCGGTCTCTCTTTCCAGGCAGGATACATACACAGGGCTGTCAACAATTCTCATCTGTCTTAGATAAGGAAGAAGCGAACAGTGACCGTTGATGATGCCAGCCACAGTTCTACATTGTTTCTTTCCGAGCCTCAGGAGAAAATCAGAGAAACTCCTATTGGACGCATCAAGAAAAAGTTTTGTGCACCTGCAAGTTCTTAGGTTTGCCCATCTCTGCTGTGATACTTCATACGAACATCCGCTTTGATGAGGCAACCGATATTTGAGGTGGCAATGACTATGACGAGTTGTGGTCCAAGGAGCGAAGAGTTAGAGCCAAACCAGGCTGGAAAGTCAGCCCTTTCATTCCACATGATACCCAAGTGACCAGGAATCCACGGAAGGGATACCTTATGAATACCCAGCTTATCCACGGACGACATTTAGCTCTCCAGCAACTTAGATGTTATCCGAAAGGCACTTAGAGACATCAAAGCTGCCTGACTATCCGAAAGGATAGAAATGTTCATACTCTTTATGTCCTTATTAGGAGTTATCTTGTTTCCATTTCGATGTCGTAGATTTCAGCCTGGAACATATTGGTGTGCTTTTCAAGTGAGTTCTCCAACCCAATAGCAGGTTCCGGAAAGTAAGCACCCACACCGGCTCCCTCGTTAGTGAGAGAGCCTTCGGTGAAAATCTTTTGAGCTCGAAGAAGGCTCGATTAGGGACTTTCCTAAGCCCATGGTTCCTTTGCAGGAAAACTCACAGAGAAGCGACACCCAAAATGAAGCTGGGGTACCATCGTATCAAGTGGCATGCGGGCCAAAGAGCTTTCTCGTTCCACCTCATATCCCAAAGAGCAATGGGGAAAACAAGTGCTGACGTCCTCCCAACATCCCCATGATCGCAATATGGTCTTTTAGCATCTGCTTGAATGATTAGATCCAGGGGTGGCAGATTATGTAAGACCTCTAGGACAGCAGTAGATGGCAGGGAACTTGTAATTCTCAGAGAAGCAACCCTTTGCAGGCCCGTCAGCTTTCGGATCGCAGTTAGGTTAGGTAAGAGGAGTGCCGCAATACAACTAGCCTACATCACTTAGACCTCTAGTGAGTCCATTGTGCCCCTAGGCCCCTGGGTCCATTATTCCCCTATTTCAAGCCGCCCCAGATCAATCCTGCTTCCCTTGGGGAACTCAAGATATCTCCAAGACTCTTTACCTAGATCCATCCTGCTTCTCTCAGAAAACTCAGGACACATCTAAATTCCTTACTGCTTTTATTCATCAGAGCGGGGCATTCGTATAGCACATGTTGGACGGATTCGATTTCCTCCGAGTCCTTACAGCTCCTGTAGAAATCGTTCGCCGCTATCTCCAGTCTTCTAGCATGGTCACCTATGGCCCAGGACTCGTACTAGATTCCTGGTGTTTTTTCTGCTGCCATTAAGCAGCTCCCTTGTCCTTTTCCTGTCATATGCAGCTAACATTTGCCTCGCAATACGGCAGATATCCCTATTGGTCCATTGGAGGTTTGCCTTTTGATAGGCGCCCCTGATGACTTCCTCTTTTATTGCTCCGATTGGGATGCTCACCAAAGCTACCGCCGCGGAGCTATTCAATTCAGAGCCCTTTTTGGCCAACTCATCAGCCATCTCATTGCCTGAGATATCCTTATGGCCAGGTACCCAGCATAGGGTCACCTTGTGCTTTGTAGCCAATACCTCAAGGCTAGTCTTGCATAACTGCTTCGGATCGCAGTTAGATGAGACTTCCTTGGCACTTGAACTTTTTTTTTTTTGAAAGAGTTATTTTTTTGTTGCGGCTATAGATTCCCACTTAATAGTCTCAACTGGTATGGTTATCGACCACCATTAACTGAAGAGCACCGTGTCACTATTGACATGGATCTGATCCCATCTGCAGACTGTGTCTGGAGAACTTCTTTGCATGTACTATGTGAATGCCTGGTGATTGCTAAATGTAGAATGGCAGCCTTTGGTAAACCAGAGCTAGACTATGGTGATATGATGAACAGACCGCTTCGCGGGCTCTTAAACCTACTTTAAAAAGATGGAATAATGAGCTCCATATGTTCTTTCAGTTTTCGCAGCGCTTTGTGATTTCCCATCTCTCTTTTTAATCAACCAACCAACCCAACTAATAGAGTCATACAAATTGTCTCTACGAAATATATAGGACACTGTGGTGTAACTAAAGCAGAAAATAATTAACAAATTAATTAAAATGCAAGAATGCACAATTGCTAAAAATATAATTGATCCAAAGTAATCACAATAACTGTGATGAAGCAAAACATCTATTCACACAAATGCAGGTCACACTTCTGTTATTACGTCAACCCCAAGAAGTAACTGCATTTGTTTACATAACTTTCGACAGGCATAAAACAGGTCAAGCTAGTTGCTTCACATCAAGCAATATTAAACGTATAATTGCGAGTATGTAATTTTAATTATATGTAGGTAGATATGCCCTAATTATATGTACACTTGTATCTCTCTATAAATAAGCTGAAGAATAAAGTAACAGAGAAGTTGTGCTACAGGACTTTGTCGTTCTAACTTGGCGTCCACTAATATTAACTACGCCCTTCTACTAAAAGAGACCCGCTCTTGTAGCTTATTCCATAGAAGATCTGCCTTGTAGCTGGCTCCATCCAATCATTTATAGCTGCTGTTACTTAACCTCCAACCAGGTAAACAACAGACCGTTTACCCCAACACAAAAGTAATGATAATCTATAATTCGCATGCCAAGTAAAAATTTTAATATTTCATTCAAAATCAATCCAACAGATAAAACCAGACTCATGAAAATGAACCTTTTGCAATTACCAAATAATTCTCTAGAAAATCCAACCAAGAATCCTGGGGAGGTTTTCATGTTATAGATGATAGTTTCAAGAAAATTATAGTAAAACTACCATGACGGATCGAATTCGTCAAACCAGTTGAACACCTGACACTCTATGCTTTGTACCGAACAAAACTGATGATAATGGCAGGTTAAATTGAATAATAATAATAAAAAGCTTAAATTTATTGTAAAAGCTCTTACACGGTTCTGGTACTTACTAAATATCAAGTTTGCACGCAAACCATTTAGTCGGTGCACCACCTATGTTGCGCTTTTGGCAATCACTATAAACAAGAAAGTTCAATACACAAAAGGATACTACTACAAAGTTTCAAGAAGGAAAAGACGATTAAATTGGTCCATTCCACATAGGTAATCTTACCAGCTGCAGTTGGTCGCCATTATACATTATAATTTTCAGACATTTGCGGATTTATATTTAAAGCATGTTTTATTAATAGACGAGTCGCTTTATTTACTGTTCGATCTCTTAATTTTATGCGTCGAAATGTCTTGAACTGATAAAAATAATAAAAGCCGGCGTAGATATAAAGAAATACCTTATGCCTTACCGGCATCGTGGGTTCTATAAATTCCAAAAAGTAAAAAAACTGAAAGAAAACAACTTCTGTGTCTTTCCACTCAGCAGAGAAAATGAAAAAATTCCTAAAGAATTATTTCTTGTGATTTATCAGTCATCAAATGAGTGCAAAAAAAAAATATCAGAAAATCAATGAACGTAAAAGGACAATCCCAGTTAGTGGGTGCCGTTGGCAATGAAAGCATTCCTTAAATGAAAAAGTTTAAAGATTTTCTTCGGTTGACTAATCAAGACATCTTATTGAAGTCTACAGGTGAGAGTCAAAGAGGAAATAATTTCAATACATTCGAAAAGAAACAAGTATTTTCATATTATCTTGTTTGAACTGAAAAAAAAAGGAAATATGTTGTTTTGAAACCGAGGGTAGCCAAATAAAACTCGTAATGAAATATGTTCGATTAAGCTAAGGTTATGAGTAAAGCTATGCATATTCTCCTAAGGCCACGTCTTTTACTTCTAGAGCCATTTCAAGATGTTTGACCAATTTGTCAGTGATATTTTTTCTTGACTTGTCAGCTTAATAAGCAAATGTAAGTCAATGATGCTCTCCATGAACATTAGGATGAAAGAGGAGTGGCTGATTGGTCGGAATGATTTGGCTAGGGAGCTATACCGTTAAATACCATTTTCCTGGCTTGGGTATAAAAACTAGCCTAACGCTTCTCCAGAATAAAAAAAAAAACATAACAAACATAACTCGCTCGACAAAAACATTTATAATGGAGGGAATATATCCTTAACTGTAGTAGAATTGGAATTTGAAAGGTTTAAATATACCAATGGCCGATCTTCAATTATTTTGAAAAAAATTTCTTCCCGCTAGGCGTTTAATCCTACTAGGGGCAATGTAATTAATAAAATCGATTGCCGGGCGATTCCAGGAATAACTTTGTCTCAAATGGAAGAATCCAGGAAATTATGTTTCTATGAATATCCGGACTGTTACCTTCTCGCAGCTCTCGATATTACTTTAATCTTCTTTATCAAGTGAGCCTATACCCTTTGAAGGAAGATGATCCTTGCAGACCACCTTGTGGGAGTCGATATTTGCAGGCAGTTGGATTATATCAGCGCAGAAGATCTTGCAGATTTTTCTTAATTTCTTTCCAGATATCTGGGGGAATTTGACCATGTTGATTAGTTTTCTGACCTATGTTCTCTCTCTTTTCTTGCCCAATTCCCTGTCCTGCTGTAGTATCTCTCGGTTACAGGTTACAAGGAAAAATCGGCTTGCACCTTGAGAAGTTCTTGATAGTTGATTAGTTTAGGGATTTCGTACCCTAATAAATGTTCGATGTGTCCTCTATATTAACTAGGGACTATAGGCCTATTGGATTGTCGATTACGAAAAATTCGAATTTTTCCGTTTTTCAGGTAAAAAAAATCGATTTAATATTTCTTAAAACCGTAATGGTACCCCTAATTTGACTGCCTCCCCACCGTAGCCAACAAAAATATTTGCCTACAATTTTTCTCTGAAACTTACTTGAAAATGTTTCTTTAGGATTTCCATGCACTATTAGAGAGGCCTACGACAGTATAAAGGAGTTAAATGGATTTGGGTGCATTGATCGCTAAAAATGTTAATGAGCGTATACAAGCAGGGACACAGCACCGTTACCATGGTCTTTTGGTTCAAACTTAATATTATCGTGTTAAGTATCACAAGATAGAAAAGCTACTCTCAATTATATCGAACTAAAGGTACTCTCAGAGAGATGAAAAATTGTCTTGATAGTTTTCTTAACAGGTCTCAAAAAATTAAAAGAATCGAACGCCTTAATGATATTGAGTAGTATAACAGTATCGAGAAATAAGAGTGGGGTGGGTTCCTAAAGCGGAAAGCCCATTCTAGACCTGACATCTCCAGAAATGAGAGATGTCTTTAACGATACATTAAGTTACTTCGAACATATTTTATTAATAATGTTTATTTCAATTAAGCGGGGAAGCCTTGGGGTTGGCGTAAAGTTAGGTCTAGTACATTTTCGAAAATTTAGTACAGAATTGAATTCCTTAGATTCTAAGGAGAAGTTTGAGTGGCCACACTCCTATACTCGGAGGCTTAAATAGCCATCACCATAGTCACTTTTTTAGTACTTCCCACTTTTTAGTTGAACTGAGGTACTAGATTTTTCGCACTTTAAATCGGCTCTAACTCGGTAAGGTCATGTCCGATCCAAAAACGGCTTTAACAGTTCGCCTCAACTCATTACCAGCTACAATTCGTAAAAGAAAATTTTTCTCTGTGCATACATATTTGTGGGGGGAGGGGGGGGTAGAAACCTCGGTGGAGGGTGGTTCCAATACGGCATGTTGCATATCAAATTAAAGGTCTCGTCGAATGCTATCGGTTAGTGTACTTTTTTCCTATTCAGAAAAGCTTCTAAGCACGTTTTTGCTGTCGAAAACCCCATTTTCATGCACTTGGGTCACATACATCTCAGTTACTACATTTCGCATATATTTTTATAGTTCTTTCTTCCATGGCTATTAGTGCTCTGTTGTAAACACTATTCTAATAGGAAGTCATTTTCCACAAGTCGCACTAATATCGCGAAATCACTAGAAGTAGAAAGTCGCTCAAGATACAACCGTTCGCCGAAGCTTTCTCCCGCTTAATTAAAATAAACATTGTTAATAAAATATTTGCAGTGTATCATTAAGCATCGTTTAAGACATCTCTTATGTCTGGAGGTGTCGGGCCTGAAGTTGTATGAAGCGGGCATTCCCCTTTCAAAATTAAATGTAAAATACCAAAACCTCAAACGATCCAGAGTTAATGCTGTGCAGTGCCTGTATTCAATAAACTTTTTAGCGGACCCAGTGTGGAAATTTAAATTAGAAGGTTACTTTTCATCTTAAGGACGAAAATCTCACTAAGCCGAGTAAAATATTTTTCTTCTCCTAATCTGCATGATTTTGTTGTTGTAATGAGTGTAGCTGTCGATTTTTTGTGATTCTTGGTTTATTCATTTTTTGCTCCATACTCAACCATATAAAGGTAACCAGCATGACGTCACGACTTAAATGTCAAAATCTCATAAGGCACACCTAATAAATACGTAACTATGCAATACACATAAGCTAAAATCTATGATAGTTTTCCATGAAACTAAATGTAGGTCACCTTTAATACAACTACCACTAAGTTCGGTATTAACTTCAGAAGACAATCGATGTATGAAACCGTTTTAACTAGAAAATTCTTAAGCTTCCGCAAACACCTATAGAATATCCTGTAAGAGTCTCCCCTAATGTACACTTCTATCTAGCACATATAAACACACTCAGAAATCCAAAACCTATTCAGAAAAATTATGGTGAGAATTGCGATTAACGTAAAACTTTTCCTTTGCGGTAAGGATAAAGCTGTTAATCGCATTGCTGAACGAACGTCATTTTCTGCCATAGGATCTGAAACATCTGTTTATCTGTACTTAGAGCTTATGGGAATAACGTGGAGATATTATGAAAATTTCAAAGTGTATAGAATAAGATGTTCTACCGAGATTTTCTTTGGAACTTCCAACAACGTAAGAAAACCCCATTTAAAATCACTAAAGAGTCCAATTTAAGTTTATTATGGAATGTAATATCTGCGTAATATCGTTTTGATTACTTCACTGCAGGTCAAATAAAATGGCAAGTACTTAGATTGCAAATTTTTACCGAACGTAGTATATGTGTTAATATAGGTTTTATAAAAAAAAAATCGTAGTTAAATTTGATATATTTGGGATGGAATACAGGATTAACCCCGCAAGTTTTAGAGAGTTATCTTATCTGTAATATATCTATTTATTGCTGTTTTGATGGTTACACGACGTTTTTATACAAAATTGATAAGAAAAACAAATAAAAAAGATAGAATTAGCCTAAAACCATTTCTTGTGATACCCTAGATGACTGCCCATGTGTCATTTCGAATGGGTGACCTCTTACCAATTTAAATTTTTGAAGTGGTTTTTCATATATATTTCTAGAACGGTTCGTCGAACAGAAAAAAATATTATAAACAATTTTATAGAATTTCATATTTTGAAGAACTTTTCAGTACATTAAAACCACCTAGAAATGATCATTTTCACAGTATACGTAAAAATCCTAAATTTTCTTAAACACCAAGAAGGGGTTGCTCGATTTACTTCGTTTTTGAAACTATATTTTCTATTTTTATAAGACCACTGCGTACAAAATTTCAGTTCTCTACGTTGACACGTTCTCAGCTAGTGTCCAAATATACAGGGTGATTCAGATCAAGATACCTTCCGGTATACCACACGATTTCTTGAGGTAAGCTAATCAAAAAGATGGTTACACATACCCCCCTAGAAACCTTCCTGCAGAAGTTGTGACCAGCTTAAGATTTCGCTAATATTCGTGAATCCTGATTGGAATATATCAGTATAACTTTTGAACCAGCCTAAAGCTTTTGTTTATTGTTAGCTTATTAAATAGCCAAGAATAGTACCTATCGAGAAGTGTATTTTTAATTAAGTAGCTTTAAATTATTCTTAAAATTTCCAAAATTATGATTTTTTTTACACACAAATTTCATAAATACCGTTATTTATTTCAAAAACTTTCTTCCATGTAACCCAAATTTATTGCTTCTAATTAATGCCCCTACTACCCTCTATTACTGGAAAAAAAAGACCGGATGCCAATACCTGTATCAGTTCTCCGATCCGAAAGTATACGACGAGGAAATCTCTCCTGATACAGTCGTCTTGCCAGCCCGCTATTTCTGTGAGCTTCACCGTATTGGAGAATAATTTAAAGATCCTTCATTAAAAATACAGAACTTTTCGACAGCTACTATTTTTGGCTATTTCCGTTATGTGGAACAATTTTTTGATCAGCTTACCTCAAGGAATCGCGAGGTATACCCGAAGGTATCTTGATCTGAATCACCCTGTGTAGTGAAAAACGTAATTTTTGTATGGCAACCCTACAAAGGAGTTACCCGATTCGTCCCACTTTTGAACTTAATTTTCTGACTTTTTTTTTAAAACCCATGCGCAAATTTACAGCTCTTTAAGTGATAGTGTCTAGGCCTATGACAGGTCTAGTCATAAAATCAGGTATCGGATCAGAAAGGTTTCGAAATGATAAGAAGATGGTGTCAAAAATTCAATTATTTTTATTCACTCTCAGTACAATTTTCTTACTTGCTAAGCCTTAAACCATTAAAAGCAATTCACGAAGCCATAAACTACTCAAAGGAATTCAATACAATAAAGGTACAAAAATAATAAAATAATAAATTCAATTTAATTTCAGCAAAACCCAATGAAACCATAATTCATTGAAAAATCCACTTTGGTGATGACTGTGGCGGTGTGGGTGTTTATTTAATCTGAAATAACGAAAGATAATGTTAAATTCATTGCCAGAAACATTAATTTACTTCAAAAAAAGGAATTTAATTGATGTTTTGGAACTAAATTGTTGGATAATAGTATAGATGGCACAAGAACTAGATGTCGCAAGCAGTATCAAAAAAGTATACAAAATTTATATGGCTCGGTGGTCCATTCCGGAATGGACCACAACATTTGAACTGATGTGTACGTCGAGTGATTCATATTTTTTGTATCTGAAGTGTTGAGGAGATCGATCAAACGAATACAAAACTGCTGTTAAAAAAACATTTGCTCTTGGCATACTCTAAACCGTGTTGTGGACCATTCCAGAATGCATTACCCATTTCACAATTTGTATATTCTGCTTTAGTATTATGCCATGCGACATCTAGTTCTTGTGCCATCTATGATAATAGGCAGTGAATCGCTACTACGCTTGTAAATTAGGCTGCTTACACGTGTCGGCTCAGTTTGTTCATCTACTAGTGAGCTTGGGCAGCACCGTGCGCATTGACAGTGAGTTGATGCGAGCAGATTGGTATATGCGAGAGTCACAATGGTATACTTACTGAGAAATATACGAATTTATTCTCCGTAATCCCAGAGATTTGTTTCGATAACGTGTTGCGTCAAATATACCAGATTCAATGCTTCTGGGCTCGGGACTTCAAGACTTCGCTAGGCCTCAGGACTGCCGATCTGTCTTGATAGCTCAGGACGCAATGATTTGTCTGAGTTCAAAATGCTTTACTTATGTACTAGCGAGGTTGACGTATAGTTGCTCGGCAATATACTAGACGCAATACTTCTAGTATTTGGTTTTATGTATTAAAATCAGTGCTTTTAATACAAATTACTAGGATTCTCCTAGATTTGGTAATATCAAGACTTCAGTAGGCTTCAGAACTGCCAATATGTCTCGAGTGATAGCTCGGAACGCAATGATTTTCTTGCATTTCTAGGGCTCTATTTATACTGTGGAAAAGCACAGGTTAGATAGGGCTTTAGAAAAAAGTTGATAATGGTTACGTGTGTGAGCGCTGGTGGTGCTTGGCGCACTGTATTTAAAGAACGGTGGCACGCTGATGACAATTGTAATGGTGCAGCTTTTGTGGTAATAGAGATTTTACATGGTGAGTGCCTTTATTCAATAATTGCTTTAATTTTGTTATTTAATGTTATTTCTGCGGCGGACGGACCGACGGACATGCAAAAATCAAAATAACTTTTAATATTATGCATGGGTGTTGTCTATTCCATTTTGCTCTATCAGTATTTATCTAGGTGTTAAATTTCATCTAAGGTATAATAAAACTCTCTGCATCCATAAAAATATTCACTTTGAACTTTTTCGACCAACTAATGACCAACTTTGTTAAGATATAAATAATTATAAGAAATTGTGTAACGTAGTTTCCGTGAAATAGCTGTGGATAGCTCGTCGGACCAGGGCTGCTCAAAATGAAACTCCTTCAGAATAACTCTTACAAAAGCGAATACACTAACCTCGATCTATTATCATATATTCTATTAGATCTGTTTGTACGGAAACTATGTACCTACTGGTAAGGGGAAACTTCTCATGACTTACCACAGGAACCTGAGAGGAAGACAAGTGACGTGCCAGTGGAGGCGGGATGTTTCACACAGATCGATACGGGGATTCTTAACGCGGTGTGCTAGCGACTTGATTCTAATTTAATTCACTTAATTATCTGGGGATGATGGCAGATGGTACGAGGATGTCTTACACGGCATACCAAGTTAATGTTAAACCGAAATATTTAACATGAACCTCAACTTGGGAGTTTCTAGAACAGATAGTATGGGGATATATCATACGGCATATCAAGGAAATGTTCAGGCAGGATATTACACGCTGACCTCAACAATAAATGGCTCGGGGATTACTCAAAAGGCGTGTCAAATATTTAATGGTGCGGAAAATTCACGCTAAGACCAGTATAATTACCAAAATTGTCTGCACCAATGTCTGTCTCCTCGAACTCGCTGACTTGACTGACTTCTTTGGCAAACTGGCGGACTATAGCCCATGGTGAGAGATTCCCAGTAGTTGATGCTTCACTTGTGCTTATACCCTTGTTTATAAACTATCTAGTAATTGGGAAAATGATTCCTTGTTATAATATCAGATGGCTCCACTTGTACCATTTTGAATAGTTTTTCTCACGGTCAGTCGCTATCAGCTTACAACTAAAGTTTGAACAAGGGTTTCAATGAATAAGCCGTACAAGTATAGACAAAACAAATAACATACAAAGGAAATTGGAACAACCAATATAAAATCGACGATGCTCGACTCCTCCAATATAAAATCAACGATGCCCCAACCTGATGTAGTAAAGTCTCATTTTTTTCTTAGAAATTTAGTGGAAATGTGTTCCTTGGGATTAACTTGGCGAAGTTTTCAAGAAAGCTTTTTGTCTGCAGTAGCACCTCTACAATGCAGCAAGTAACTAAATCAAACTTCGTTTCGCAATAACTAGATAGTTCTATACACAAGGGTTTTTGGAAAGCTTTTGATATTTTGTCTTGTGCGTGTAATAATTTGTAGGTCATACAGGAAGTGGTTATGGCATTTTTATTTGAATGTTCCAATTGCGTGTTTATTTGAATTTAATTTCGAGTTTCACATTTTGAACTTCGTTTGCACTCTTTAAAGTTACAATTTTAATTATTTTTTTTTTGTTTTTTTTTTTATTAATTAAAGCAGTTGTAGAATCGATCATCTACCACGCATGTATTCGGAAATCAAGAATTGAACTGAAATTAGTCTAGTTTTCAACATGTTTTTTTTTTACTTCCAAAGGCTTAAAGTGGATTTAGTTGAAAATGAGTCAAAAAGTAGTTAAAGATTCGAGTTTTCATAAAAACAAATCACAACATGCATAACCAACAAAACGTGATTTCCACAACCAAAAAGTAAACAAACAACTTCACTATTCAAACCCTTGAATATAGTTCATAAAATTTGCTATCATCATTTTAACTTATTTGACTCAACTCAATTCATCAAATTCAGTCGGGTCAAGTCAGTCAAATTTTAGTGTGTATTGAGTTGATCTCAGATTCCACCAAAATTCAACCCTGCATGTATGTTTCATATAGAAACTTTAAAATGTGATATACTGTCTTCAAAGTTTAATCAAACATTTTGGTCCTTGCCAGGATTCCTTTTTTCTATTCAATAGTCAATTTCCAAGGTAAAACTGTTCACCTTCTGGACATAGTGAGAAGAAAATATCAAACAGCACCTACCAAGTCATATATGAATATACTGAGCAGTGCTGGCCCGAGAATAGAGCCCTAAGGTACATCTAATTCTGCCAACTACCCTATTCATCAAATTTCTTCTGAGGAGTTGAGATACAGGCAACAAAAGCCCGAATATAGTCTCCAATCCTTTAAACAATTTGACATGGCCAACGCTGTCAAACACTCTGCTAAAACTTAAAAGTATCCAAATAGAATTTTCGTCACCATCCCTAATCTATAAGGAAGGCGTTCAAAAATTGCAATGACGACGGAAGACGTTAATATCCTTATTTCAGGATAACTATAGTACATAAATTTGCATGTGAACATAATTTTCTACAAAAACTTTTCTAGGAATGGAAAAATATTCCCCTGTCATCAAGGTTGGCCTGTCGTCTAGGTCGGCCATCTGCGATTTTTTTAGTTTTGACTACGAGCGCCACCAATTTTCAAGCGCGGAACCGAAAAATTTCTCTAAGTAACAGCGAACTTTTCGTTACATTGCAGATTTGGTGCGTGAACACAAAGTATGTTCTGTGCGCTCAGTGATTTGAAATTCCAGAAAAAGTTTTTTTTAGCAGCAGTCAATATGGCCAGAAAGTGAGGAGAAAATATCCAATCACCAAATTAAGGATTGTGAATGTATTGTGTGACTCATGCTTGAAAATAAACCAATAGGAAAATTCAATCCTGTAACATCTTTGGTTGTGGTATCATGTGACGCGGAAATGGCGCATGACCTCAAGGTTGGCCACTATGTGTAGTCAGGATTGGTTCATTGTGATTGTAGGCTTGGAAGACGTCCTAAGAACGTCCAGCACCCATCCCAACGAAGTCCACCAATAAAATACCAGCTAAATTAAAATGCCCGCCAAAAATCGCAGAAAAAGCCCTCTTAGAGCAATGCAAGAGAGAAGCGCATTTGAAGTGCATCAATATAACGACATTTGCCGGAAATGCGAATTTGAATAATGTGTCATTCAAATTTTGGTAAAATACAAAGAAATGCAACTTATTTTACACAATTAATTTTTCCAGATCATTTTCAATCATTTCAGCACATTTTTCGTCGGCTGACCAACCTTGACAGCACTTCACTTTTTTTTAAATGCCAAATCTGTCATTAATCGGATGTTATGGGCAAAGTCAAAAGGGTGTCCAACCCTGACGACACTGCCCTACTAATATTCCATTTATATTATTTTTATCGTTCTAATTTTAGCATCTTTCTTTCTGAAGAAAAATTCTCATTGTAATTAATCTTGAGGTAATGAAGGTCCTCCCTCTCGTCTAGACTGTTTTTAAAAGAATTCATGATCCAATAATGTGCCCACGGCCCTTCAATCGTCTTCCCTCCTTCTTTTTTTTAACAGATCCATTAAATTCCTTAATTTCAACAATTTCCAATTTCAATTTCTCTTTGCGATTGAACATCTTTTATCCGCCCAAATCTCAACCTTTTCGAAAAGAAAATTTTCTCGAAACTGTTCCCAACTGACAAAAAAAAAACGAAAATACCAAATTCATTGAAAGCTACTTAAGAGGTTTCCAGACTTATTTTAAATATTTCACAAATCAAAATCCGCCCTAAGTGTCTTCTAGTAAATTATGCAAATAGCATGTGCCAAAATATTTAAAGCCAATATATGCCAGTCTGGATTGAATGTCATTCACATTCCCAAGAAGGATTCGCTTGTTTCATTATCCTTTTTTTTTTTTTTTTTGTAAAATAGAACTTGGAATTTACTTGTGTTTATTCTCATTTTATGGACTATTCTCTCCGTTAATGCCACTTCTAATTTCCCATAATCCGGGAATTCCTTAAAGAACACTTTAATTTTTTGTTCAGCACATTTTTTGGGATGTAGTAGATTCTATGGTTCTGTGGGAAAATGTTAATCATTTCGCCGACAGCAGCGCTGAACTGTGTTAAGATGAGCATAGTAAAGCCATGATCTCACAGCTCAACAAATCGAATTAAGTTCAGACAGTTCTATCCAAAATTAATAACCTAATTTACGACAGAGAATGTAACGAATAGGAAAATCCAGTCTAAGCTGCAATGCGTTGTGTTTGGCAGCAGCCATCACAAAATGTAACGAGTTCTGTTGAAAGCCGGATTTTCGCTGGTACATCATCAAACCAGCTGTTGTATATCAGGCTTTATAGCATATCCTGTTCCTTATTTATAGACACAGTAGCAACAACAACTACAAAACGCTACTGTTCTATATTGTATTTTACGCGTCTAAAGATAATATTTTCCCACAACAATAATGTTCAGAACTGATGAGGTTTAGTAAAAGTGATGAGTTTACTCCCCAGTGACTTATGTTGGTACATGGTTAGTTGTGCTGCTAGGCCCCTTAAAATGTAATCCCTCTACAAGGAGCCCGAAATTATTTCCTAGAGCCCATTACACCTACGGATTTAATGTTTCGGATATCTTTGAATTCAATTTCCTATATGTAGTCGGTTCGCAAGACATCTCCAGAGGAGCAGGTTTAATTGGGTATTAGATGAAGGCAAAGACACTAATAAGTACAAAGAAGTAACTAATAGCGAAAAGGTTAATGCCTTGAGATGGATCTTGTGTTATTATAGTATCGCAAAGCGAAGTTAATCTCTCGTTCATAGTTAGTAAGATATGGTTTCAAAAATTTATTTCAGGCTGTGTCATAGGGGATTTGGAGACCAACATTAAAGGAAGTACGTTTGGAATTTATGAGATTCTTAACTAAATTTAGAACTTACAATTTAGTTATAATTGCTATTTGTTTTTTATCTTTACGACGTTCTTTAAATAATGAATTCGAATGCTCGGTATACGACTGACTACCTGGTAAAAAAAATTATTTTCATACCCTGGATGAGGCTGAGTAGAAAAATTTGGTCAAATTCTGTTTGTAATTCCTAGAAATAATGACGGTACGACAAAATGTATTGGACACCGTGTACGCACTACACGCACCTACTCCACTATTTGTTTTCGATTGTTTTGTATGCTACCTACCCTATTGATCCTTGTGTAAGGATGTTGTGCCTGATAACTATTGTTGGCGGTGCCTTAAGAAAGGTTTGGCAATAAACTAGATTGGTTGTGAGTATATATCAAAAAATTGTTTATGGTACTTGGATGGCATTCTAAGTCTCTTTCTTGAAACTATTTATCGCTTTGCAATCTAATCGTGGTAGAAATCGATTCCATTTTTACTGAGGCCATTCCCTTTAACTCGTACACGACTTTGTCTGTCTATTTATTTATATATTTCTTATTTACTATTTTCGACACTCTCGTAGACCCACTTTTCGTCATCACAGCGAGCTGAAATTTGGCACACAGGTTCATGTCGCGTGACAATTGAACCTGTCAAAATTTGAGCCGGCAATTTCCATGAAAAAACCCAGAAAATCGGGAAAAATCATTTGAAAATTTTGTACAAATTTGATTAGTGATAAATCCGTTTCAAGAAAAATGCAGAGTTTTCCGATTTTTCCGAAAAAAATTTCCGGAATTTTCCGACTTTTTCGGAAAACTTTTCGGTATAAAAGTTTTCCACATTATGCAGAATAAAGTTCCCTATCAACAGGCATCATTACTTTCTCTCCGACAATGGTGAAAACTTGCAGAGAAAATCGAGGAAAATTCATGTAAAACGCTTTTCCGGAGTTTTTCAGACCAAGGAAGCGTTTGAGCGTTTTGCAACGTAAGACAAAGTTGTAGAGCGAAATGAGTTGCATAAAGTTGCTTTTGTGGAAAACTCCGTGGAAAACCCGGAAAAGCGGGAATATCATCGAACAAATTATCATCGATATGATTAGTGATAAATCTGTTTCAGAAAATATGCAGAATTTTCCAATTTTTCTGGAAAATATTCCGAAAATTTCCGACTTTTCGGGAAAATTTTCCGACAAAAAAGTTTTATACGCTATGCGGAATCATTTTTTTCCGTCCTACTGGCATCAATACTTTCTCTTCAACAATCATGAAAACTTGCATGAAAAATCGAGGAAAATTCATGTAAATTTAAAAAAAAAGTTCATAGTAATAGGAAAAGTCTGTGGAAAACATGGAAAATCGGGAAAATTAGTAAAACAGTGTCTTTTCAGCCGTCATAAAATTGTTTTAAAATATCTCCATGCAGCACGCGTAATAACAATTTAATTAACGTGAAAAAGGCAGAAAATAAAATAAGTAAAAAACAAGTTTTCAAACAAAATGAGGCCAAGGCGCATGAAAAGTAGAAAATAAACTTCTCTTCACACACAGAGGTGGACTCAGATTTTATTCGCTGACAATCACCGATATATTTCGGTATGATCAGTCAGAGGTAATAAGTGATTTGATTCATGAAGAGAAAGAATATTCAAGAGAAATGTCCCAATCAAAAACTCTGAGTCCACCTCTGTGTGTGGAGAAGTTTATTTTCTACTTTTTCATGCGGCTTGGCCTCAGTTTTGTTTGAAAACTCCTTTTGCTTTAGTTTGGCGTTTTTACAATAACGTAGTCCGAAAATTGAAAATAAGCTTTTCGGTTTAATACAGTTGAAAGAGTATACCGCAGCTGAAATTTATAAAAGTACATATATATGTAATTTTTTAGAAAGTTGTAAAATTCCTCTTTCAAATTTAATTTGATTGTGTTGTGAAAAACTTTTCCATAATGAGCGGTAACATTAGTGGTGATAAGACCAAACTAACTAAAATAAACAAAATCTTATTTTATCTCGGTTATACTTGCCATAGTTTCCATGTGTGTGTTTCCGCAGCCACGTACCTAAGCTTTGTAGAGACATACATATATTCGATTTTTTCCAAAAGCAGTTAAAGGCAACTACTTCACTACCAGCTTCACAAATTTATTAACTGTCGGATCACAGATACAGAGAAGTGAATAATAAATAATTTTTGACTATCGGTACTTAGGTATACTATATACAACTACCTCAAAATTCATTAAAACACACACAAAAAATTAAAAAACCTAGATTGCTCATTTTGAGATATTCAAGGATTCCGGAGATATCCATTATCACTGAAAACAAATTTTGAAAAAACAAGCGTCGATTAACTTTTCAAAGCTTCCTAAAATAAATAACGTTTATTTCATGGGTTTGCAAGGCGTATATTTCTAATATATAAATTTTGAAGCTACACCTAGCACGCAAAATTTGCCACTTTTTTCCAATTTAAAAATGTCGTATCTGCGTCATGAATAAAAATATTTCAGCAAAATTCTATTAACAATGTAACTAACTTCCAGCAAAATTTTCTAAAAATCGGAAATGGGCGATGGAAAAATTTGATAATATTTCACGATTTTCTGTGGAATGACCCAAGCAATCAAATTTTAACGTAACTTGTAGGTATTATTAGTTTTTAAATAAAACTCCATAAGGCAAGTCCCACACCAGACTATATTGATGTGCTACATCTACTTAAAGTGATCTGATTTTTATTTCAAAATTGCATGCACTTAAAATGAAATTCAGCGAGGAGGAAGAACTTTTGCGCTGCTATTATTATTAAAGAATGGAAGAAAAAAGTTAAATAAATGCAAAAATTGGTTGTTTGGTGGATTATATATTAATATAGATGGAATTTGTTGATGGCATTTACATCTAAAGGAAACTAACTATCATTCATGATCAATAATAAAATTTAACCATAATTCATGATAAACGATAAAGTTCAACAATTATTCATGATAGAATCCAGGAAGCTCAACGCCTCCTGGAAGGTGAGTTATGGAAAAAAGAAGCCATGATAATGGAAATTGTAAAATTTAACTTCAAAAATTTATTCGAAGAAGCGTTTCGTATTGGCAGAAACTCTAATACTCTTCAGTACGAAGTAAAATTTAATAAAACATTTCACAAGAAAACACACCATCTTTTCCATTTTACGACGATATTTCTCTCCAAACTTTTTAAAATTTATCCCTTTTGCAGTAGTCTGCACACGACTTAATTAGTTTTAAAATAAAATATCGACTAATGTATAATGTATGATGCCTTATTAAGATATTACTGCTGCTGATAATTAGAACATCAGTGTCTGATGTGGGACTTGCCTAATGTGTTTTGGAATTATTTTCTGCTTTTGTTTTCTGCTAAGGCATATATTATGTACTAATTTCCAATATTATCTTCAATAACTTTTATATAAATGTGGCTTATAATGTATTTTAAGAATTTTTTTAAAATCTACTACGCTTGCACTCATTTTACTACAATTTTTTCATAAAGCATTCATTGTACTGTACAGGACAAGAATAAAATAACAAAACAACTCAAGTGCGTATAACCCGCTTGTAGCCCTTATGAGATGAAAATTGTTAGTTGGTAATTGTGTCAGACTGGTCCCTACTAGGCCCACCCCACAACAAGACGCTGGCTACGCCAATGTGTATTAGTGTAGCCATAATTCAGCCCTGCGGTACCCCACACGAATCCGTGTGTAGTCTGACTAGTTCTCTTCATAGTATGGCTATCATCTGAGAGAGGCCATTAAGGTATTTGTAAAACCAAGATGTTTAGCATGCTTAGTACATGGATGGATGGAATAATCAAAAATAGCAGAACTAAGCCTGACAAGATCAAAACTGAGGACCTAACATGGTTAAAACTGAGAACTGAAGCTACTTCGTATTTAGGACTAACTCAATTTTAAATATACTTCTGGAATCGAGACTTCTCAATATGAAAGGTAAAATTAAGAGGAGAATCGGACAACACGCCGAGGTTGAGTGGACAGAGTACAACTCATAATTTAAATCATAAGGTCCGATCTTCCGATTTCCGATTCTGATCAAAGACCAGCTTAAATAGGGTAATGGAAAAACATAACTGCTATTGTAGATCGATTCACAAAATTTTTGAATATTTTTGAATTGCAAAGAGTTGAACAATAAATAAAATAAAGCCACACCCTTAACGATAAATTTCAGAAAACTTCATTTCACCACAGTGCAAGGAAATTTATTTCTTAAATCCATTCGTATTAGAGTTTTATTACACAACCCTGTCCCATTTTGCGTCGTCGTCGTCGTTGTCGTTGTCGTCGTAAGACATCAAATTCCTGCTTCAAGATTTTTTTTTTTCACTTTCTCTGAAATTTCGTAAAATCAGCAAATGTTTCAAGCAAAAACTTGGTTAGACTCCCACAGAATGATTTCAACTTTCCCAGTCCTCCGTCATTATAAGGATACGGAACGATTCTTTCCCTATACATATAGTAGATATGTAGTTCGTAAATAACTAAGCTTCCCCACTCGACCTGCTTCCATGCTTTCTGCAATTATTTCCGTATTCCCAATGCACGTGCCCTTTTACAGTTCGAATCTTAGTTTTCCCTTCCCAATTAATTCAATCACCTCCTGATATTCTCGTTTTTATTCAATTGGCTCTTTTCGACTGAATTGCTTTCTACGTGCCCGGGGGCGGGACTCAATCGTTTTACTCATAAACGTTTTTGCCATTCCACAATTTTCTGCAATGAGTGCAGTTTTTACTGATTTTCTGCTTGCTGAAGTGTGAATTTTTTTAAGAAATAAATTAACGCAAAGTTTAACAGTTATTGTAACTTTTGCATGAATAAGAATAATCTGCATAAATTTTTCTAGCTGAATTTTTTATATTTAGTTTTTTATATGGATAATAAATTGAACTGGAAATTTTGCTAGCAGTTTTTAGCCGCTAAACGAAATCATATGGAAAAATTAGCTGAAATTTTTTTTATCTAAATATACGCACGAAAAGTTTTACAAGCCTTCAAATGATAAATCTTGCATTTTTTGTACCACAATTTCTTATATACCTGTAAAAAATGTGCACAATTATTTCCACAAAGCTTAGGTATTTGTCCCTAAAATGTAGGGAATACTCCTTAAAATATAGAGAATATTCCCAATAATGTAGGGAATATCAACACATTTTAGGGAATAATCTCTACATTTTAGAAAAAAATACCTAAGCTTTGTGGCAAGAATTTTGCACATTTTTTGAGGCCATTCCCTTTAACTCGTACACGAATTTGTCTATTTAGATATTTCTTTTTTACTATTTTCGACACTCTGGTAGACCCACTTTTCGTCATCACAGCGAGCTGAAATTTGGCACACAGGTTCATGTCGCGTGACAATTAAATCTAACAAAATTTGAACCGAAAATTTCCATGGAAAACCCGGAATATCGGGAAAAATCATTTGAAAATTTGGTACAAATTTGATTAGTGATAAATCCGTTTCAGGAAAAATGCAGAGTTTTGCGATTTTTCCGAAAAATATTTCCGGAATTTTCGGACTTTTCCGGAAAATTTTCCGGTAAAAAAGTTTTACAAATTATGCAGGATCATTACTTTCTCTCCGACAATGGTGAAAACTTGCAAAAAAATCGAGGAAAATTCATATAAAACGCTTTTCCGGAGTTTTTCAGACCAATGAAGCGTTTGAGCGTTTTCCAACCTAAGACAAAGTTGTAGAGTGAAATGAGTTGCATAAAGTTGCTTTTGTGGAAAACTCCGTGGAAAACCCGGAAAAGCGGGAATATCATCGGAAAAATTTTCATCGATATGATTAGTGATAAATTTGTTTCAGGAAAAATGCAGAATTTTTCAATTTTTCTGGAAAATTTTCCGAAAATTTCCGGAATTTTCCGACTTTTCTGGAAAATTTTCCGACAAAAAAGTTTTATAAGCTATGCGGAATTATTTTTTTTCCGCCCTACTGGCATCAATACTTTCTCTTCAACAATCATGAAGAGTTCCATGAAAAATCGAGGAAAATTCATGTAAATTTTTAAAAAAAAATTCATAGTAATAGGAAAAGTCTGTGGAAAACATGGAAAATCGGGAAAATTCATGTTATATGGGATCAAGTTGGAATACAACTAAAAAGCGCTGTTTAAAACATAATTTGAATTTCAGAAAACCGTTGCAGTACTTCAACGATTTGATACTCGAAAAATATTTGTTTTCGGATCGGCACCAAACATGACATAAGAATTATTTTAAAATATCTCCATGCAGCATGTAATAACAATTTAGTTAACGTGAAAAAGGCAGAAAATAAAATAAGTAAAAACGAGTTTTGAAACAAAACTGAGGCCAAGCCGCATGAAAAAGTAGAAAATAAACTCTTCTTCACACACAGAGGTGGACTCAGATGTTATTCGCTGACAATCACCGATATATTTCAGTATGATCAATCAGAGGTAATAAGTGATTTGATTCATGAAGAGAGAGTTTATTCAAGAGAAATGTCCCAATCAAAAAATCTGAGACCACCTCTGTGTGTAAAGAAAAGTTTATTTTCTACTTTTTCATGCGGCTTGGCCTCAGTTTTGTTTTAAAACTCGTTTTATACTTATTTTATTATAGTGTATATTGCTCCGATCGTGTGGTAGTAAGAAAGCAGTTTTATTTATTTAATGCCTCAAACAAAATCGTCGGATTTTTTCCAGTAATTTAAATTACTTTCTCTGTATGAAAGGTTTCGCTAATTTCTTAGCCAATAAATCAACCTGTCTTATCAGTTTAAACATGTCTGAAAGCTTTCGAATACGTTCTGACGACACTGCACCATCAACGACTGAAAAACTTCAATTTAACGTGGAAGTTTCAACGGTGCTATGATCTCTCAAGATCGGATAAATGTCTTCGATAAAAGCTTCAGATTACATCCAAGTAACGGTGTTACCAAACACTTACCAATAAAGTTTTAAAGATCAGTATTAAAGACGAATTGCCCACTCTTAAGGCGCCTCCTCTTAAAATCAAAGCTCGATGTCTGACAGTAATGCCCCCTGTCAGGCTTTGCCTAAAATAAATGTTCCATATGTAGTGCCACTGTCGAGTGTATGTTACAAGATTTTATTAAGCTTATGATTCATTCATTATTACCTTATTACCACTGACTAATATCAATGGACTGAGCGAATTGTCATTTTCCTAAAAAAATTGGGCAAGTAACAAAAATCGATAGCGCCTCATTCGAAACAAAATCGACGTCCTGCGTTTAACTTGTTCTTAGAAATTTACTGGAAAATTTTTCTTTAGAAATTTTATGCATTATTCAAGGCAGGCAGCAATGCATCGTTCCAATATAAAATCAACGATGTCTGGACCGATGTAGGAATCCTTAAATTTTTTCTAAGACGTTAGAAATTGCTTAATTTTACGATGACACGCCATTTTCAAAAAATCATATCTGGAGATTGGAACAACCGATTTTCCTGATTTAAGTTCCAAATGAATACTCTATATTTTTCGTAAAAAGGTACAGCAGTACCGAACGTATTTTTTTGTTGTTAAAAGTAGTATTTTTTTTTAAATAGTATTATTTACTATTGAGAAACTTTTTTATCTTTATTTTCATTTTAAAGTAAAAAAAGCGATGGTGTTCAGCTTCGTTGTGGGAGATACAAATTTTTAAAGTGACCACATATACACAGCCGTTCCACGCAAAAGCAATCCCTTATATTATTTTGGACTAATTTTTTAACAAATCATTTCCGATTTAGATGAAACTTTCATAGTTTATATGAAATACAAAAATAGCTCACCCGTATTTTTTGGTTTTCCCTACCATATCCTACCACCATGGAGTTTAGGAATTTCATGATTTTACGATGATACGAGATTCAAGCGTTATTATTATTAACAAACAAAAAGAATATCGGTATTGCTGTATTTTTTTTAATGAAAAATATAAATTATTAAATGAATTAAATTTCATCGTAAGATCACGAAATTTCTAATCCCCTGTGGATATGGTATGGTAAGGAGAAATAAAAAATATGGGTAAGCTAGCTCTGCATTTCATACAAACTGTGAAAGCTTCATCAACATCGAAGATGTTCGGGTTCCAAGGTGATTGGTTTTGTGTGGAATGGCTAATACGATACCGGGTTGTATTACATACCTTAGGAAGCTTTACTTTGACGAATAATAAAAAGAGAAGTAAAAGTAGCCAAACCGGAGGATTATTAAATAATGTTTACAAAACAGAATAATTTATCGACATTTTAGTATTTTACACATCTTCTTTCTGGTTTAATTTGGAGATATCAAAATATAATTTATAAACATTATCCTCATTGTTTTCCGTCATTATCCCGAATATTTGCTCCTTCCCGCCGTTCTCCAGTACTAGAGTTAGGACAAAATTGTAATATATTTAAAATGAAATTATAATACTTTAGTATACCTTCGATCTCCTTACGAGCAAAACTCTTCAAAACTGTGGCGCCATCAACTTTCAGAACCTGTAGTCAACGCGGTATGCGTGGATCTATTAGTTCGGGAATGATCCAGGATTCATAAAATTTTATCAACTTTTCCTCCATTTTATATTTCCAAAAGTCGTCGTCTCGAGCTGTTGTTTCCTTGTACAAAGGAAAATTTGAAGATGACCAAATTGCAAAAATGCATTCCCTGACCGTGGACTTGGTAATAATAATTATGGGTTTTTTTTAATTCAATTATTGTGGAATTACTTTTGTCAATGTCCATATACTTCAGTTTTCCAAATAAAATATATTCAATAGGATCATTATTAGTGATTGTCGAAGGATATTTTATTTCAACAATTATATTACTATCAACTATACCATCAGGAGAAGCTCCAAGGCACATAATGTGCTTGCCTATAAATAGCCCACGTTTATGTATTTTCAAAACTCAATAAAAGAATTTCTATAGTTCAGTTTGAGCGCCAAGTAAAAAGTAGAATTGCAATTTGTATAAAATAGCGTGTTTTTAAAAATTACTTGTAATTCACTTTACATATAAAAAACTTAAATTTTTATGTCGGAATATACCATAAAATATATCATTCTAAGTAATACTACAAAAGGGTGCATGAAAACGTATTCAAAAATAACGAAATTCGCCTGTAAAAATTAAGATTTTTCTCAAAAAAAGGGTTATGGTCGAGAGTGCTTTTTAAGGAAATAAAGCAGAATATTAAAAAATTATTTCCAACAATTTCTCAACAGCATTCCACTTTTGCTGATATATGTACTTTCGATTTAATTTTATTAGTTTTCAAATGCTGTATCACATTTTGAAAATCTCCGAAATTTAGCTAACCTAGTAAACACCATGTTTCAAAAAGCTTATAACTTTTTATAAATTACTTATATCCAAAATTTGTTTCCAACAATTCCTCCGTAAGACAACATTAGTTTTTATTTATTACAATTTAAAGAATATAGACGCATGCATTAAGTTATAGTCGTGTTCAAAAATCAGGTTTTATCACAATTTCAAGAGGAGGCGCCTTAAAAGACAATTGCAGTATATCCACAGACTTCAATAATATAAACTGCTAACAGGAGGCCTTTCCCATATAAAAATGTTGAAGCCATCATAGTTACGGGGGCAGAGGGGCAAAACATCCCAAATTACTGTCATGTTGTGGGATATTACATAATTAGAACTACCATAATTAGCTAAAATTAAGGGAAATTTTCAATTTTATTTTAAAAATTAGTTCTGTACGCAGTTCTTAATTAAGTTGTTGCTAATTATTTATGTTTTTCTCGTTTCAAATTTAAAACTACACTTCATATGTAATTACAACTACAATGCGTAATAAATTTGGTATTTTATAAGAAAAGTAAGAATCTTCAGAATCTGGACCTATAAGAAAATCTCAAAAGTTTTTATGTTTCTTCACGAATTTTTATTTCATGTAATTCCTTTAAACTTGACAAATAAATATTGCGAAGATTCTCTGCATTCTCTGTACTTTTTTAAAATCAAATTAAGAGTAACGATATTGTCAACCTTTATCAATTATTATATCATTAGGTAGTCAGAAAAACGAAGGTAATCAGAGGTACTGTAAGATTCTTAATTTTTATTGAGGAGCAGCAATTTTGGCATCATAAAAAATTAACAAATGAGTACCTGATTAGGTTTCTAAAATTGTCGAGAACGAATGCATTATAATTTCCTAAGTAAAAGAGTAAAATAGTTAATAATCTGATGTCAGAGTACCTCAACCATTTATTCGATTTATTATAAATTTAGTTGCTATAGCCAGAATAAAGCCGACACTTTCACATCCCAGGTATAGAAAGGCGAGTTACCTATCATATCGGTCAAGTATCTATGCACTAATCCAAATACCTGAATAATGCTTGGTCTAATTCCTATTCCGTATTAAAAATAAATATTAAAGCACGCAAGTTTTGTTACTAGCCTTAAATATTACTATCTATAAATTATCAAACTAATAGTATATTATTGCAATAAATAATTTCCTTTTATATATAACAATTTCCATTCCGGAAATATTTTTCTTACTTTGTGGCAGAACAAAACACTCGCAACATAAAAAGCATATTTTATGCTGGCTTCTTTTTTTTTTAGCTGTCATCAGTCTATATATTGAAGTCTGAGTTTATCTTGTATTATGTTTATTGTCAAAACTAGATGGCGCTGGCTAAAAAACGTACAGTGTTGATTGCGCAACGTTCACTGTAATTACACTTTAAAGCAGGCCATACACCATCAGTTTTGCCGTGGTTTTACAGTAAAACCACGGCAAAACGGCGGTGTATGGCGAGCACCCCGTTTTGAGGTTCGGATGTCTACTAAAACCAGAATTCTGGTCATGCCAGAAATATCTTTCTCAAAACGTGGGTAAGACGTGGGCAAGGCCATACACCATCCGTTTTGCCGTGGCTTTACTGTTTTGCTCGTTCATAATCAAAGTTAACTTAATAATAAGCTAAGAAGTAGGCGACATTTCTGAGTGTTTTACTAAATGTAAAATAATGTACACAGCAAGAAAAGGAAGAAAGAAAGAAAAAAATAATAAAAAAATGACAAATGTTTCATTTTTGTAAATAAATGAGAAGGGGCGGAGTTTTCACGTTTTACTCTCATAGAATGTTCCCGCGCTTTTGTAAAACCGGTTTTCATAAAATATTGACAATGTTTTGGTCACATGTTGTTGCTGTAAATGGAAACATGTTGTTGCTGTAATCCTATGATATTTGAACAGTTTCTATTTACATTCGTTTTGCTATGAAGAGAGTAAGTGGGAGAACTCATGCTTGATTCTCTGATATTTTCCGCTGCAAGATGGCGGCAAAACGTGGTCAAGACTAGTGCTGGGCGATGTTCATTGATGTTTTCAAAACATCGATGTTTGGGCTCTCGATGTTCGATATTTTTTCATCGATGTCGACGCACTAAAACATCGACCTACATCGATGTTAGGGAATTACATGCTTCTTACCGTAAAGGAATAAATGCATACTGTAAAAAGCAAATAAAATTCAAAAAGAATTATCTAGATTTGAAAAAAAAGTACGTATATTTCAATCAAATTTTCGTTGTAAAACGGAAAGAGAAATTGTGAAGTGATTGTCAATTTCATTTTCAAAGTATCGTTACAATTGATCATCATTAGTTTTAATTTGGGCTGGGGACAGAAAACATTGTTCGGGGGAACCAATTAGAATTCTTTTAAATACTTGGGAGAACACAATCAGAGTGACCTCACACCACACTGCTGTCACTGACTCAAGGGAGGCCAACGAAGTTAGGCCACAGGAGAGCGATACAGGTTTGCTTATTATTTGTTGTTGTCCAACTTGGAGTGCCACACACGAAAGCTTTTTCTCCACACACTGTCAAACTTGTTGTCCAACATTAGGATAGGAACACATTTCAGGAGCTGCTAGAACTATTAATTGCTATCATTTCTTCAATAGACTTCACTCAAGAATGACGAATGCATGACAAACATCGCCCTACATGGTTCAATATGTTGTCATACTCGTAGCCCCGCCACTAAAATCAAACAATTTGATTTTCGTCCAACCGCTTGACATACGTATCACACCACAAACAGGCCCAAACACGGCCAAATCTGCGTGACAACGTCGAGTTGGCCAACATGCGTAACTGTGTATGGGCCCCTTAAGAAAACGTCTACCTGCAACAAAGTTCATTTTATGTCTTAATCACATCCGGCTGTTCATTGGCAGCGTCACCAACTTATATATCTCAGCTTATCACATCTTGCAGTAAAAATGTTGTCCTTTGTGGCTACTTCCAGCTAAATGTCTGTTCTCTAAGGCAGGCGAGACTATAACTCAAAAGAGAAACAGTTTGCAGGGAAAACGCCTTTGCTAGTTATTGTTTCTTCAGTCTGTAGATAAGAAGTTTTCAGACCTGTTACTTTTCATTTTTATTTAATTCATTTATGCTTTATTTTTAGGAAACTTTTAGTTTAGAATTGAAAAGGTACTTGTTTTGTTTTTGTTATTTTTATTAAATTATTAATAAAGACGATAGCAAAAAAAATTCTAAACTAAAAAACAGAGCATTTTTTCTATGATTTACCTGTCAGACATTTGTTCAGAGTGCTTAAAATTCATTAACATCGATGTGGTTTATACATCGATGTTATATGATCGATATTATCGCCACATCGATGCTTGTTGGGCGATGTCAACATCGATGTTCCATTCCGATGTCCCAGCACTAGTCAAGACGGATGGTATGTGGGGCTTTTTCTTGCCCACGTTTTAGGTTCTTATCTCGACTAAAACGTAGTTTTTAAAACCACGGCAAAACTGATGGTGTATGGCGCCCTTAAGACCTGAGTAACAGATATTCCGTTCAATAATTTAAATTTTAATTTATTTTACTAAGACTGTAAATAGTGGGTTCACATCCTTGTGATTATCTTCGCAATTAATTCTACAAGATGACTCACTCTTTCTTCATACAAAAGTAAAACATGACTGTAGTGGTTTCGCTTAATAAAGGCTTAAACACAATTGCGACGACAGCGCGACAGAACGACAGACGACAACGAAAATTTCGCTGCGAAACAGGCAGTCGAAAAATTGGGAACACAATTGCAACGACAGGCGATGAGCGCCGATTTGTTAAATGTTTCGAGCGTTTTAAAAGGAGATTTTTATCAAGAATATTTTATATTATATTGAAAGAAATGCAATGAACCAAAGTGTGGAAAAAAACTGAAAATGCGGAAATTAAGTAAATTAAATGCTTTGAAATATCCATCCAACCCACGTCTTTTTTGTCCACTTGTCTTGCCTGTCTTGTAAACTATAAATTATTTTATGGATTTCGCATTTCCTCGATCAATTTTTCCTCAAAGCTCATTATTTTAAAATTACCGCGGCAAAAGGGAATGCCACAACCATTTCATTCGATTAATTTTCTTGGTAGGACTGCAGCGACGACTGCAAAATTAGAAACTGATCAATCCCGACGAAAATTTCGTCGATCGCTCAACGTCGGTCATCGCAATTTGGTGCATTCGCATAAGATGCTGTGCTTTTAGAAGTTTAACAGCGATATTTCGTCGTCGTTTGTCGTCTGTCGTCGGAATTGTCTTTAAGGCTTAAACACAATTGCGACGACAGACGACAAACGACGACGATATATCGCTATCATCACTCCTGTCTAGCCAGCATATTTGCAGCTTCTCAAAACCTAATCCTGAAATGAATACCTTTAGATGGAACTGAAATAATGATATCATTACAGAGTTAATATAATTTTTATTCAGAAACCAAATTTTAATTGAATAAATCTAACTGCTTATTAATTTTCTAGGTTTTCATGGGCCCCTAGAAACTGTGGGCCCCCGCGTGACGTGGCCTGTAAGATTAGTTTTAGTTTTTGAAATACTGAAGACATTGACTTCAGGGCTCTTCTTGATTCAAGAGCCACTCACTAGTACATTACAAGACGCTTAGTATATACTGAGGCCAAAATATTAAGACTGGAACGATGAAAACGCAGTTGCAAGCAATGAACAGTAGATTCTGGAACTGTGGGCCGATGGCGTAGTAATTAAATATCCGACGTCACTTCAATAAAGGCCAAAGTGGAAAAGAGAGCAAACCTCTAGGTAAACTAGTTACCATTGAGGAATGGAAAAAACTCTTTATGCAAACAAAAAATCTTTGATAAGTGAAATTTCTTTGCAAAAAGAGGGCGTTTCATATAAGCAGGAACCGTATAATCGTGCCTTGGCGTATACGGCAGGCAGGAACCAAACCGTACTGACGATTTACGGTTCCTGCTTATATGAAACGCTCTCTTTTTGCAATGAAATTTCTTTTTTCAAAGATTTTTCGTTTTCATAAAGAGTTTTTTCCACTCAATTATCAAGCTTCAGACTTAGCAGCAATCTGAGTCAATTTCAGATTGACTTATTTCGCTATGAATTTTCATAGCTAAATTCTCTATTATTGAAGAAGATCATATTCATTTGAAACTTAATCTGGGTCCTGATGAATACTGGTCACCATGTGTGGTAACGGTGTGCACTGAAAGTAGTTTTTTGTTTGTTTCTTGTAAATGAGTAATCAGAAAATTTTTTGAAACCTTCAGTGAAAGGGTACTTTTCAAAAAAAACTAATTTTTGTTTATGTAACTCAGTATGTAGTTGCTCAATAGTGATCTACTTAATAATTAAAAAAAAAAAAACTAAAAAACCAAAGCGCAGTGACAAGAATACAAAAATACCAATTTTGAAAACTAATTTCAAATTTTATTCACCATATACGCTGCTATTCGAAAATATATCAAACGTGAGTGAAAGTTATTCTCTTTCTATTTGTGTTTGTCAGGAGAGAGAACTTTTAGATAATATCTTTCACGTTTCATACGATTCGAAAGGTATGTGGCGCGCAAAAAAAAACTCCAACACGTCCGCAAGCAGCTCAGCTTAACTCCAACCGGGGGGATTACGAAAAGTAGGTCCTCGATCGTGTGTGTGTTTTTGTTAGTGTGAGAACTTTCACAACCCCCTCCATCCCCTATAAGAATTAACATTCATTCCATAACTGCCTCCTCTAAACCTGGTCCTATCTGAAATTCTCTTTTCCTTTTGCGGTGGTAAGTCATTTTTCCTGGAATTTTACTTATAGAAAGACCTGTCGGAAAACCCTTGCCTATAGTAAGGTCGTACGTACACACATACACACATATATATAATATATATATATAGTAGACAGGTGCTTGCTTGAAAGAAATATCCTTGGAATTTTTTTTTCTTTCCTCTTTTCCTGGTTTGTGGTGATGCTGAGATAAGTATGGACTTTGTGTCACCAAAGTGCTGAGGCAATATTTTATAGGCTTGAATATCTCTGTTCGTAAAATGTTATCTCAAGAGTATTTGGTAAATCTTTTCAAGCGCTTCTACACACAAGAAACGTATCCTGAGGGCAGATTTGAAAAGTTTTTGGGCTAGAAAGATTTATAAATCACTATAAGTTGAAAATTCAAGATATTTCAGTATAGCGGTATATTTCTTTATCATTTGGAGAGATTGGAGAGATGAATGCATTTTAACTTAATACTTTTTTTATGGTGTTAGAAGAAATCGAAAATAAAAGTAACACTGTATAAAGAACTGCGCTCTTTTGTACAGTGTGTCCTGTATATAAGGGTAAATATTGTAAAGAATTGCAATCGAAAGTCTATATTCGATTTCATCTTTGTTTACAAAATGTCAGATTTAACGTACCGGCGTTTTTCATGATTTTGGTTTTATAAATTTTTCAGAATTTCTTATCGTGATCTTAAGGCCTTGCAAAATGGGGAAAGTAAACATCCTTAAACTAATGTCCCATAAACGTGCCTAATTGTTTCGACTACATGACGACTGTGATAAAAAGAATCTAATCTTCGGACCAGAATAATAAAAATGACATCTTTGGACCCTGATAAAAAGAGCCCAAACTTCGAACAGTAATAATGGAATTGAAATCAAAGGCCCGCAACAATGCATATTGCAATCTTCAGAACGTGGCGTTAGGAACAAGAGTGAAATAACTAGCACCGAATCTCCAGATAACTAGCATCGGAAAGGACTCAAATACATTTTTACTAGCCACTAAATACAAGATGGTAACGAGAGGACAATCTTCATGTTTATACAACGAATTAAAACTTACAAATACAAATAGTTTATTAACATTCATTACATATGAGCAGGTGCTCCTTACCATGGAATTGCTCTCTATAAGGAATTCAAAAGTTATACTATATCTAATTATAATCTAAGGAAGAGATAGAAAAAACAGTAAAACAGAAAGCCAAGTCAAAAGCTACAAATGCAATATTATTTAGCAAGGTTAATAATAAAAAGAAAAAAATAATAATAAGTAAAATAATTAAGGGAATCGTGTTGATGCAGTGAGTTGTGCCAAAAACCTAGTACATATACATGAAAAATAATTTAAGGCAGCTATTTTAAAGATGCTGATTGTTGTCAATCTCTTTATATCAATGGGTAGTGAATTCCAAATCTTGACACCGTAGGCATAAAGAATAAAAAAACTGTCACTTTGCCTACAATTACTGCGAGGAACAATAAGTTGAAAGTTGTGTACAGATCGGAGTAGTAGGATCCTCCTGAATACAGTTACAGAGATATGATAATTTAAATAATTATTCAGGGTACAAGCCAAGATGCTGTGAGCAAAGGCCGAGATGTGACTAAAGCGCTTTCTGGTAAAAATATACCGCGCACACGCATTATATGCAACGTTCAGCTTTTTACGACTAACATTATCTAAACAGCACCATATTTGACAACCATATAAAATTATATGTAGGAGCAGGGTTCTTACTAATCGGCGGTGGGTATCTGGAGGAGTACAGTATGCGTAAGCCAACAATTTCCTGAGTGTACCATAAATTCTTCCTCCTACCACCCTTGCTATGTGTCTATCCCAAGATAGAGTTGAACTAAAAACCACACCTAAATTATTAACTGAGTCAGAGTAAGGAATAACGTTGTCACCTACAAGTAAAGGATTCAATCCATTTATATTGATATGATTAACATAAAATACAATAGCCTGGGATTAATTAACATTAAGTTCAAGTTAATTAACATTCGACCAATTTCATAATGGAGATACCATGTGCAATATCCGCTACAGAAGTGGATAGACAGCATACATTTGAGTACTTGCATTCCGCGGTACATTAGCCAAGTCATTTATTTGCAATAGAAAAAGTAGTGGGCCCAGAATTGAGCCTTGAGGGACACCTGAAAAGATATGTTGATAGTTGTAATGAAATGAATTGATAACAACGTTTTGATATCTGTCACGTAGATAAGAGTACAAAAGTTTTAATGCAAAACTACTAAAATTAAAATTATCTTCTAGTTTATTGCACAGAATATTAAAGTTAGCACTGTCGAAAGCCTTAATAAAATCAAAAAGCACCAATAAAGACGACAGACGATTATCCAAGTTGCACCTGATGTTGTCAGTAAGCTCGAGGAGTGACGATATTGTACTGTAATCAGTGCGAAGCCCCGACTGCAGTGGTTGATCTGTTACAAAGGTCTTCAATTGATCCCAGAGTAGTGTCTCAAGAATACAGAGCAATAAGGAAGAATACTTATAGAGCGAAAATCGTGCTTGCCCTGAGGCTTCGGCTTTTTATTAATTGGAATAACCTTTGCATACTTCCAGCCAGAAGGGAATATAGATGTAGTAAGGTAGGTACTAATGATGTGGGTCAAGCATACTACAACAAATGGTAAGATTATATGCAGAAAACGAGGATTAATATCATCTGCACCTAGCGAATGAGATTTAATTGACTTAAAATCTAGAATCATATCGATTGGGGAGACACAGCAAAAAGAGAATCCTGCAAAATTAAAGTCGCGATTGAAATTATGAAAGGAGCCATTCGCTCCATTTCTAAATTCACAACTGTAGGCTTCAACAAAATAGTTATTGAGTTCATCAGGGTCGATGTCACAAAAATTCTTAGATTTACCCAAACCGAAATGCTTGATATTCTTTCAAAGTGTTTTAGGCGATAAAGATGGATCAAGCTTACGACAACAAAGGCTTACTTTAGCATCACGAATGGCTTTAGTTGTTTTATTACGAACCTTCCTAAAGTTCTGAAGTACAAACTAGGTTCTAAAAACTCTCCAATGCTTACAGGCATAATTTCTCTCACGAATAAGGATCTTAATTGCTTTATTCATCCAAGGAGGCTCCCCACCCAATATCCTAGATTTAACAGGAACAACTTCATTACTAAAAAATTCAACATGAACATTCACATCGCTTGTTTCATACAGGGTCCCCCAGTTAATCGTAGTAACTCTATCTAAAAGGTTGGGAATGTCAATATTATTAAAGTCGCGATAGGAAATAAGTGAAGATGCATGCGGGACATCAAAAGTAAAAGTAGCACAAATCGCTTCATGGTCGGTAACTCCCGGTAAGGCAAGTTGTATCTGTTTCAAAAGGATATCACCCGGGTTGGTAACAATAACATCTAATAAGGAGCTGCCACAGGGATGATATCTAGTGGAAGCAAAAATAATCACAATTAGACCCGTACCATGCATAAGATTTAAGAAAACGCATTGTTAGTAATTTTCCGTCAAAATGTCGATATTCAGGTCACCCAGGATAAAAATGGAGGTATATTGACTTGAGAAAAAACATAAGTGAATCACAGAAGGATGATAAGGAAGACATTCTAGGTGGCTTATATACACACGCTATGAATACTTTTTCACTAAGCAACGTTAACTCAAGGAAAATATGCTCCACCTCAGCAGCACAATGACCATCAGAAGCAGATACAACGCGCACATGACCTTTTTGTTAACTGGACTTGTTCGTCAACTGGGCCTGTTCGGCATCCCAATTTTGTCTTATCCTCTAAAGGCTGAAGATCCTTAAGACTTTTTCTAACACGCTGAGCTGTTCTAACCGACACTTCTACCTCATTCGCAATACTTGGATGGATGTATTGAAAAGAGGTTGAGCCCCCCCCCCCCTCCGGGGGGCCCTTCGAACGTAGCCCACTACAAGGCCAATTATTTACCCTCAAGATCCACGAATAAGTTCATAGGTCCCAACCAGACGCTATCACAAACCGTAAGATTGGCTCCCAACCTTCCCTACCTGCTTCATGCAATTCATCCAGGAGATGTGAGCCAAGGAATTTATAGCGTTTTCCGTACAGAGCCGGACAGTAAAAAGGAAGTGAGTCACCGTTTCGAATTCCTCTCCGCATCCTCTACATATAGGGCTATCAATCAGTCCTATCCTGTGTAGGTGACACCTGAGAGAACAATGTCCAATTAGGTTAGACACCAGAATTCTCATGGTAGGTTTGCTCATTCCTAGCTGCTTTTTTGTAAGACTTGGGTTAGGTTTACCCACCCCACAGTTCCTTTGTTGTTTTGCACGAAGGGTCATCCAACCAAAGACAAGGCAATCGGCCCAAGTCGCAATTTTTGAGACATGGTGTTCGATCCAGTCCTTAAATGTGTGACCGATAATGCTAAGCAAAACATGCGTTCACCCAAATTTATGTCACAATCGCAAGAAGTGACTAAATTTGTTTAAATATTTTGCGACATGCTTAATACGGGTCAATCTGATTGCGTCACATATTTCTTTTAAGTTAAGCCCATAAGTGCAAATAAGTAATTTGGCTTAACGTGCCTCAAATCACAGACTTGTAGGTACCTACCGAAAAACGTTTATATAAATAAGCTAGGAGCGTTACATTAAGACAATAAGGAGTGAAGACTTTTATTCTGGTGCCTACTGGTCTTAGCTGCACTTCTACCTTACCTAGGCATCTGCTTGCTACTATAGCTGCACCTATAAAGAGATCTGCTCACTGAGCTTCTCTTAGGAGATCTGCTTTTAAAGCTTCTCCACTTTCTCCATGGGAGATCTGCCTTATGGCTGTCTCCATTCTTCGCATGACGGAACTTAATTAATACATGACGCAATGAACTTCTTATTACCTGGCGATCTCTAACTAATTTACTGCACTTATTTGAGACTAAGTGTTGGCGATCAAAATACTTACGTCATTTCATAAAAAAAAAATGTTCATTTCATCATATTCTCTTAACATCGTTGATAACTTATCGGAAGTCTGCCTGGCTTCCAGTGTTGGAGGACGCTGCGTGATAGGTTGCCAGAAAATTTTTAGACATACCACCATATTTCTCTAAAACGGTAGCCCAAGTCGTCCAATTTCAATTAAAAGTAGCCTAATTTATCGCCTATGCCATTTATGTGGCTCTTTATAATAAATTGTTAAAAACTTTGGAAGTGACTGCGTTTGATTTTCATCAAATAAATTGCACATATTGAAATCATCAAAAATCGCACAAACTTGACATACACTTCTCCTTTTTTAGCAAAATGTAGCACGATCCAAACTCCGCGCTACACTTTTCAAAGCTGCAGCACGGGCAGCATACCAATACTACTGTAAGCGAATAGTTGAATTGACATAAATTGAATTGAAAAGTTGTTTATTGTACAACCTTAAAGCAGTATAATAAATTTTGGCTGGCCATGGCGACTAGGCCATCTGGGCTGTAGCAGTCTTATGGCTAGTCTTGATTGCCTATTGCCTATTCATACTTATTTCTACTGTATATCTATTCCTAACTTAACAACAACAATAATCACCCTTTTTTTATAACAATATTGTTTACGCCATATAATTATATCTATGCTTCATTTTTTACTTAATTCAATATTTTGTTCTTTACTTTTCTTCACCCATCCTAAAAAACGGTTATTTTCTCTTCCCCCCCCCCCCCCTTTTTTTTTCTTTTTTTACCGTTTCAGCGTACGGTTTTTATTATTTTTTAATAAATAAAAAAATTGTTTTTTCTATTTTGCTCAAACTTTTCATTTCTTTCTTCTTTTTTTCATTTTTTTCATTTGATTTTCAAATCACCCAATTTCGCTATTTGGGACCTGTTGATGAGTCAAACCAAGACTTGAAACTTGTCACCAAAAATTAATGAGTTGTGTGATGAAATAACAAATTAGAACATTTTTTAGCTTTTTCTATATACCGGAGAATCCCAAAAAATTCTTTCTTGAACAAAATTAAGTTTAACCCGGTAAAAAGTTCAAAAGAGTAAACTTTTTATTTATTTTTATTTATTATTACAAAGCAAAAGTGGTTGGATCGTTTGAGGCTGTTTGCGTTCGTTGTACGCTTGATGAGTTATAGGGATAAGTGCGTTTGTATCCGCTCTGGAATATTTCAGGAGGTCCGTTGGTCCTGTCGTGATACTTCGTTCATTAGGTAGTCTCGTTAGATACCCGGACTCAAAGAAAATGTGAAGGGCTGTGAGAGGTGGTGTTCCATCACAGCAGTTGCAGGTCGGGCCCGGTTGTCTTTGATGGCTAGAAAATGCCCCAGCCTGGCTCTGACCTTTCGATCATGGAGGGTCTGGGGAACTCGCTGATCTCAGGTTGATGAACAGTCTTATGATGGCCCGCAAGGAAGTCGTGGGAGCCATTCTAGACCAGTTGCCCGCAGGCTTCACGAAAGGGTTTGCAGTGCATGACTTCCGCTCTGTAGGCCGGCAGAACGATGGTATGTTTCTCGCTTGCAGCTGTGTTTTTAGCCAGGCTTTCATTGCCAGGAATGCTTACATGGCGATTCAGATCTTATCGTTTTGTATATTGAGGACATGGAGGGTGATTCTGATCTTTTGTTGTACTATTTAGGCGTGTTTTTTGACATATTTTGTCGTAATTTTTTTTCTCACCACATTTAATTTTGTGTCTTCACTATTATCTACCACAAAATGAACTATAATGAATTTTCGGTGAACAAACGTCAAAAAACACGCCTAAATATGCGACAATTTAATCAACTGCTCAAGAGGTTGTGACCAAAATTTTACACTGCGGTAAATGGAAATTCTACACCTAATTAGAGAATTACAAGTGTTTAAATTCGAAATATTATTTTGATTTTGTAATGTGAAGTGACATTTTCAGTTCATTCTATGTCATGCAAGGGTTGCTGACCTGAATAAAAACACGAAAAAACAGTAGAAAACTTCATTTGATTTTGGCGTATATTTTGACATTCAACTACGACAAAAAATCAAAATCACCCTCCAGTGCGTTCTTGTTACCTAGATTCTGGATCGCTATGATAGGCGATAGGCTATCCAAGAATATTGCTATGCTGCGCTTTTGGGTGGCTGCCCACTTTTCTGCCCGCCACATGGCCGTGAGTTCGGCCGTGTAGACATTGTACTATACAGGGAGTTCATAACTGATTTGCATCTATTCATTGGCACTCTCAGCAATGACTGGCATGGCTACAGAATTCTAAGACTTGGAGGCATCTGTGTAGATAACAGAGTCTGCGCTGATGTTATCACAGAGATCAGTTCATCAGATCTTCATTTTGTAGGGGGATTGAAGTCGTATCATAGTGAGTTGGGTTTTCGCGGTAACCCCGTCTTCTGCAGACGTGCAGAGCCTCTAGCTTGTTTAGGGCAACCTTAACACCAGTAAGCTCAGACCAAACTAAGATTTTCCTCAGGGAGGATTGAATTCACAAATGGTGGGTTGCCGGATTCATAGCAGACGTTATTGTTATCTGCGTAGATATGATGAAAGAGGTCAAGCAACGCGCTGAGCTGTGTTTAGAGGGTGTGCATGAAGGTGTTTAACAGGTGCACGGAAAGCGGGAACCTTGCGCCAACCGGTTCTTAACGGAGAAGGCAGAGGAGAAGTACCTTCTAACTCCTCCAAATTTTATCCTTCTGTCTGTGAGAAAGGATTCAACCAATTTGATGAAACTAGCGCCGGCCTTCCATTTAACCAGCTGCTGTAGACGGAGTGGATAGCAAAACACATTACATTACTCAAGTCAAGGAGAACCCATATGGCCATTGATCTTTATCAAGATCCTCAGAAATGACAGATACTACTTTGAATAACACATATTCATAGCAATGCCTTGGTCGGAGCCCGGTCTGCCAATAGGTTTCCAAATTCCCTTGGTTAACATATCGTTCATTAATTTTTCGGGGAACACTTACGGGACTTGGGAATCGGTAGGATAACAGCCCTTTTTCAGAGCACTGGGAATTGCAATGTAATTAAACATGCTTTATATACATGTGTTAAGGCTTGTAAAATAAACGACAGAATAATTTTGACAAATCTTTGTAAGATATTATCAGGCCTTGTAGCAGACGATTTAATTTTATTTATAGGCTTATATTTCTCAGACACATCGATACACCTAAATGAGAATCAATTGCCAATATACGGCTTAGACTCTCTGTCCAAATCAGATTTCAATTCCGGACAACCACTCACGGACGATTAAGTAGATGTGAAGAATGAGTTTAAGTTGTTGGGGTTGAAATTACATTGTTGTGAGTGAATCCTTACCACATACTCCTAATTTGCGAAGGTTAGCCCAAAGATTTTTAGGAGGAACAGTAAGGTCAAGCTTCGAATTAAAATATCTTCTTCTGGCTGCATGATTCGTAGTGTTGACATTTCGCATACATTTTTGCAGTTCTTTCTTTCATGGCCATTAGTGCTCTGTTGTGAAGATTTTTCTCATAGGAAGTCAATTTGCACGATGCACCAATTCCACACAATCATGAGAAGTAAAGAAGTACACTTTTTCACCCAAGAAAATCGCTCAAGCTAAATTACAAAAGAAAAACCCAACCGGCCCCTCCCGTTTTTTTAAGCCGTGATGCCTGGTATTTATAATTTAATTTAAAATCGCTAAAAATAAAAGTTTTCATAAATTTTCCAATTCCATCTAAATGTAGAATAATTCAAAAATGTATTAACATCTGAATTAATTGAGCACCAAAAACAACAATCAATACGTAATGGAGACGACTAATTAACCAGAAATAGATTTGGTATTATGAAAATAACTCGAAAACAATTGAAATCAATTTTCCCCATTTTACGGATGATATCGAAGCACGTTATAAATATCGAGGATAATTTGTATGTACATAAGTGCAAATTGCGTCCAATAGTACCTACCTACCTATGAACGTACATACATAGATAATTGAAACCAGAATCTGCATATCGAATTTCTCACAATCAATTTTACCTTCAAAAAACATGTTCGTTGCCATTTCCCTGTTAAATTCGATGGTCTCTTGATGAAATTTGATTTGAAACTAGCAAACAATAAAAATCGATTCAGTATCAGGAAAAAATTTCCTGTTTCACACGCCTTCGGTCGTTTTAAAAGGAAATCTTTTGAGGCTCCAGTTGCAATTGTATTGATTTATAATAGCCATCCAAAAGTGGGTTAGAGAATATTCCATTTTATTGTCAATTTCAAAATATCAAGAATAAAATTGAAAAGAGCATTGCAGGAAAGACCCCAAAATTGAGAAAAATGGGTTTGTGATGAAAATATTTATGTCAACAAAAATAAAAGACTCGTTAACAAAATGAAAAGATCACATGTATACAACATTTATTAATATAATGAAAAGTAGTGGGCCTAAATGGCTTCCTTGAGGAACACCGAATTTAAACAAATAAAGTTCTTTAGTCCCCACCAATTTTCCAGTTTCTCTAGATAGATAGGGTTTATCAAGGACGGATAATAAAAATCCTCATGAAATCTTTTACAAAGGATCCTTGAACGGCTGAACATACGTTAATCCGGCTTTAAGTGAAGGAAAACTGTAACTTTAGAAGAGAGTTAGTGTATTGAAGGCCGTATTGTAACTCAACGTATTGAAAAAAGGGTGTTACAGAAATATAGTTAATTCAATTCAATTCAATTTAATTTATTATCTGGGCTGGTACACAAGATTTAACAATCTTTTATTAGTACTCAAAAATGTAGTTACAGTGAAAACAATGTTCAAATAGTTACTTATACTAAGCGTTAAAATCAAATATTAATTAAAATAAAATCACATAGCAAAAACTAAATTCAAGTAGAATTATTCCATGAAAATATGTCTATCAAAAATATACTCAAGCAAGTGATAAATAATTATGTTATGCTAAAGACATTAGTCCATAAAGCAAGAAAATAACTAATTAATTAGCAGCACTCTTGAATCCACTTAGATCTGAATTGAATATAGCAACCTCTTAAATTCACCGACAGTAATCGCTCTCTGCACAATAGCAGGTAATGTGTTCCAAAGCCGTGGGATCTGAATGAAGAAAGAACTTTCCTGAACCAAGCAATTATGACGTGGAATCCAAAGATCTTAACGACGTCTAGATTGGAGAAACTGAAGCTCATCCATTAAGTAATCAGGGCGTTTAGTACGAATAAGCTTGAAGAGGAATAGAATTGCTTGTCGTCTTAGGTAAATGTTCAGTGGACAGCCCAGTATTCTGGGTATAAAATTAGAAACATGGTCAAATGTACGTAAGTTGAAAATAAAGCGAATACAATCATTAAAGGCAACCGTTATTCGACGAGAGCAGTAGCTATCCAATTTAGGAAAAATCAAGTTTCCATAGGAGAAGTAGAGCAGGATGAGGGTTTTCACTAATCTACATTTAATGTCCGTGGTTAATAATTTTGCAGAGAGCCAGAGTCGTCGCAAACCTCCATACACCCTACCCAACACTCCGCGAACATGATCGCAACATTTCATTCTCCCATTAAGAGCAACACCGAGATTCGTAACTTCGCTTACCCTAGTCAATATTTCACCCCCAAACATTATGTGCGGAAGGTCAGTTTCCAAAGTATTATTGGAAAAAACTATATATTTAGACTTATTAGGACTTAACATCAAAAAATTACGCTGATACCAATCATAGATACGTACTAAGTCATCATTAATCCTTACAATGGAGCCTTCAATAAGACCGAGAGGTCTACTATTGTATATTTGTAGGTCATCAGCATATAAATGGGTACTAACCTCTTGAACAATGTCTGGTAAGTCATTGATGAATAAGGAAAACAGCAATGGGCCTAAGATTGATCCTTGTGGAACGCCACAGAAAAGCGGCTGTAAATCAAAGTAACGATCGTTGACTCGCACTTGTTGATATCTATCACATAAAAAACTCTGTATCAATTTGGCAGCACTAGAAGAAAACCGGAAAAATGTGTGAAGTTTGTTGAGGAGCATCGAGTGATTTACACAGTCAAAAGCCTTAGCAAAATCGAGTAAAACCAGTATTCCAATCTCGTCGTTATCTAGGCCTTTTCTTAAATCAGTGGTTACCTTTAGGACAGCCGATTCACAGCTATATCCTGGTCTGAAACCTGATTGCCAACGTGAAAGCATTCTATTGTTCTCAACAAACAATTGGATCTGAGTGTACATCACCTTTTCCAAAGCTTTTGCGAGGAAACACAAAATGCTGATGGGTCTATAATCAGAAAGGCTTGCAGCAGATTTTTTCTTAGGGACAGGTAGCACAGTAGCAATTGTCAATCTAGAAGGGAAGATAGATGATGTTAAGCAGGTATTAAAAATAAATAATATATAGCGACTAATGTAAGGCAGCAATAATTTCAGTAACTTTGGAGATATATTATCAGGACCAGTGGCACTAGATTTAATAGAGTATATAGACTTATAACATTCTGCGTAATCAATACACCAAAAAGAGAAAGAATTAGTATTCTCAGGGATAATGCTGATTGATACACATTATGTGACACGAAAAATCTATTCAAGTCGTTAGGGTCGAGTGAAATTTCCTCTTTTGTGCCCCCATACACTCCAGCTTGTTTAAAATTCTTAGGTAGATAGCTTTCATATAAATAATCGAATAAACTCTCAAAAAATTCGACTTGATCATCTACTACACTACAACATAATATGCCTTCCCAAGGCAGCCTATTGCATTCCTCGGACAGCTCAGACAAATTAATGCTGTTAAAATCACGATAAGGAAAATAGTTTGATTGTTGACTAGGACAAGGTGCAAAATCATACGTTAGAAAAATTAGATCATGGTCAAGAAAACTTGGAGCATTGAGCTGATTATGAAAGAGTATGCGATTTTCTTCACTGGTCATGAACAAATCCAAAAGCGAAGGATTTGCAGTATTATAATAGGTGGGGAGATTATTTAATATGTGCAAGTATACAGACTGAGTGAAATCTCTAAAATCATGGGCAAGTGCGTTTGAAGATAAGAGATTAACATTAAAGTCACCTCCTAAAAGGACGTTACTATAAATACGAGCCGCCGAAGCAAGCGCGTTTTCAAATTCAGCAGCATTTTCGTACGAAAAACAGTTTGGAGGAGAATAAACAGCTGCTAAAACTAGCTTCTCGACTCCATTATCTATCTCAACACCAATGAACTCGATTGAACTTGCACTAGAGGAGAAAATGACTTTCGTATTGAAGAAATCTCTAACGTATATTGCCACCCCGCCGCCAACACGCTCTTTCCTATCATTACGAAATAAATTATATCCGGCAATTGACATTAAAGAAGAGGGAATTTCCTCACACAACCAGGTCTCGCTAATTAAAATAGCATGAACATCTGTGCCACCAAACATCAAGCGAAAATTGTCAACTTTGTTGCGGAGACTCCGAGCATTTAAATGACATACATTGAAACCTGCACTGCATTTGCAAAAAATGTTCAGCAAAGCCCTCTCTCCACCCAGATGGCCATAATCAACATTCATAGTAAAAAAGCTGTCGGCGAGAGGGATCACTGTCGGCAAAAAATTGAGAAGCTGGGGAATTTATAGCATTAATAGACATATGATTTAAGAGTCTAATATTGTATCCAGGAGAGCCGCTGCAAATAATATAAAGATTAGACAGGAATAAAGAGCTAAATTGGAAATTCAAGAACATAAAGAGAAACAATTCAAAGTACTGCAAGCGTAAATATATACTACCTTTGACAGAAATCTCAATCAGCTCTGACATACGTTTGGTGAATCGGTCCTCGGTTTGCTGAAGATTCCTAGTCATTGTATCAATAATTCTGTTTTCCGACTCCCTTATTAATATTTCGGTTCCCCGGCATTTCTCCACAAGAAGAGATTTTTTTTTTTCAAATAAAAGAGAAAAAGTACCGCACAGCACACTTCACAAAGAAATTTCTTAATTTTTAGTTATTAAGTTTATATTTTAACCAAGAAATAGCACAATTTTCAGCACTGATTTTACAAATTCGGAAAAGGAAGCGGTACCACTAGTTGTTGGATAGCAATAATATAATTTAAACCGAGCAGTGACACACAAAAATTAATATTATAGCGGAGCAGATTTAAAACACGTCTACACTCTATCTGACATTACGCTTCCTCGGTCCCAGATGAGTTAAGAAAAGAATTACATTATTTTATTACCTGAGCACAAATAGGATATTTTTGGAAAGAAAATGCGAAGTTTCGTATACTGTGAATAGGTAAATGGACATGACTCATCAGATGTTATGTTACCAAGTCGTCGTCATAAAAGCCAGTCAAATAACCCTAAAATGTAATTTGTCTGGTATGAATCCTGCTTGAAAGATTATTGGATATTATTTTATGAAACCCTCTAGAAGCATCATTGAGTTATATACTGTTGGAAGTGGAATCGTATATGCTACCAAAATTAAAAACAAACAAAAAACAGTTTTATTAGAAATTTTGAATAAATCCCTCCCAAAGTAAGAAATTTGTAAAACAAAAAACACAAATTCCACTTTCACATTTTGCTGTTTCGAAAGTATCGATTCTGGATGAATGCGCTATATCTTCTCTTAAACTTAGATATATTCTAAGTTAAACAAAATTTATTGCAGATTTCTAGGGTATTTCCTTCCTGAGGTATAGATTAAAATTCAAAAGACGATACTTTTTGGTACACAAAACAGTGCTGCCAGCATACCTCGGAAACAAAGCACTGTGCAGCAAAGCTCTGTAAGAATTTTTTTCTTAACTCGGTCCCAGCTACCTGCGTTTAACGAATGTAACCATACTGTAACAACACCCTGTATATATGTATTATATAGAGGGTGTTTCATAATTGGTACACATAAATAAAGAATTTGATAGATGAGGTGGAAACAAGCAAAAAATTATGAGGTGAATGGAGCGGTAAGACGAGTCGTTTCGCCGGTAGGGGGTTTCAGATTTTTAGTACTACCACTTTACACCCGGTAACTTTCTTGATATACACTCTATCAAGATGAGATTCATCTCAGATGATAACAAAATGTCTCAGTCAGCCTTCCTGTCACCTTCTGTCGGAAGTTGTAGGACGTCAAAGTAAAAAAATTGGAAAAAAATTAATAAATTTTTTCAAATTTTAACGATTTTTCCGCCAAAATGCAAATACAACTATACATGACGGAAGGTGACAGAAAATTACAGGGAGTAAAGTGGAAGAAATGCTAAAAATCTTAAGCCCCCTTGCCGAAACGACGCGTCTTACGCCTCCCTTCACTTTATAATTTTTTGCTTGTCTCCACTTCAACTGTCAAACTCTTGATTTATGTGAACCAATTATGAAACACCCTGTATATATATGCTATATAATTGGAACATACAAAAAAGAACTGGTAAAGTCGCGTATACTAGACACTGACCTGTGGTAAAATCAGGACACAATTTGTCGTGCTTTTGTTTACGAATAAAAAACAACTTTTTCTTTTTTCTTTTATTATTAAAATTCGAATGACTTTGGATCCCACGATGGAAACTGAATAACAACTAGAAATTCATACTCGCCACATAAGTTGGGGGCGAGTAATGCCTAGATTGATATACCAAGGTGCAAGCTTCAAGTATAAAAGGCCCGGCGAGCTGCAGCAAAATTACCATTTCCTGATTTAGAGTTTAATTCTACCAGTCCTCCTATATCTAGAATCTCATAATTTATCACCTATTCTACAGAGTGTTTGATTCTATTTCCTCACCTTATATAGAAGCTTGATTTTATATGTCCATCTCTGCAGTTCAGTTCAAGTTCACTGCTGTCTCTTAATCAACACATAGAAATTCAATTCTGAATTCTGTTTATCTTCTGAGTAATTTACGTACAACTCAACAACGAACAACTTCACACAAGAATTTTATTGTAAGGTGAAAACGTTGCACTGGAAATTAGTGCGATATTTGAGATACATTGAATTTTATTGCTATGTCTGTTATGGATCACATACCTCATCCTATAAATTCCGGTGAGCCCCGGGGCTCTGTTATCTCTCCGACTTGCTTCTTAATTTTCATTAATAATCTGCTTTCTCATCCATAGTTTCGTTGGTGACAGTACCTAGAACTGGACAAGTACTTAAGTACAAGCCTCTGTACTTGTATTTCAGTGTAGGTAAAAGTACCGCATGTATGTATAAAAACTACTACCAAAAAGTACAGAGTACTTTTTAAAATTCATTTTTACAATCTTTGACGTTTTCAGTAATATAGTGAAGATTATAGAGATTGTTAGAATATTAGCATATATATATATACAGGGTGACACGCAAGGGCTATGGATGGGTCATTCTTAGAGAAGCAAAAAATTGTACGTGTTGTAGGGGGCGTAAATCCTAACGGTTTCAGAGATAATGGGACTTAAAGACTTCTGAACGTTACACCCAATGATGATAATTTAATATTTGTTAGATTGAAAATCGTTGATCGAACGGTCTATAAATTTTCCCCTGCTCCCCTCCCTTTTAGCTGGAGACAATTAAAATTTCGCAGTTTTTACTTGTTTTTTTTTTTGTATTTAGCTATTATTTTTATCAAAAAATACTCATCTCCACTAATTTTTCATATTGGATTTAAAATGCCCAAAAGCTTGACTTTAAAATGTCCTAAGACACTTTCTACCCAAAATGCAACCTTGTCTGTGGTTTTTACACCTTTTCTTGAACATAAAAGATAATTGCCTACTTTGTGGCACTAATTGAACTTTTTCGCTGGATATGCTTAAGGGAAAGTTCAAAGCACGCAGAAAGGGTGCAAAATTTGATAGGTCATTTTAAATCTAAGCTACTGGGCATCTTAAATCCAATATGAAAAATTAGTGTTTTTTGATAAAAATAGTAGTTAAATAAAAAAACACCGAGTTAAAATTTCCGAAATTGAAAATTTATTGAGCCATAACTTCAAAATGGAGAGAAGGAGGGGAAAAATGTCGTTCTATACATTTAGAAAGGTTACAGGGTGATCTATCAAAACATACCCAAATATTTTGCAGTCCCGTTAGGATTTATCCTTACCACCCATACAATTTTTTGCTTGTCTAAGCCTATCCATAGCCTTCGGATGCAAGATCGCTCACTGGACACCCTGTATACGTAATTTAGTAACCACAGGCGTCACATGTAGAATATAAAAGACATATACTACCATAAAAACTAACAAAAACTAATTTGCTCCACTTCCAAACCGAAACGATCTAGTTTTATTCAGTTTTTTTGTTCTATGGAGCAATATTCTACTACTCCGAGCGGGCACGTACCACACACAACTTTCAAGAAAATTTTAAAGTATGGTGTGATACCAGGTGACGCTGGTGATCGAATACAATTTTTCGCGCATAAAATTTAAAGTAACAAAATTTCTGCCAGTTACATTTTAAAATTCAAAGAGAAATTAAAAAATATTTTGGTGATGACACAAAATGCAATTTTGTTGCGCATTCTTTTCATAGGATTATTTGGCTTTATTAGAATCGCTCAAAACTGCAATGGAACAAATTGGCTTTTTGTTTAAATTTAATGAATGCATAGCACAACTTAACTAAATAAAACCATAGATGGTACAAGAACTAGATGTTGCATGCAATACCAGAGCAGCTATACAAATTTTATATGGCTGAATGGTCCACCCCGGAATGGACCATTTAAAGTCGAGTGATTCATATTTTCTGGCATCTCCCGTGCTGAGAAGTTCAATTAAAAATTGCTGTTAAAGAAACATTTGCACTCGGCAGGCTCTAAAACGTGTTGTGGTCTATTCTGCAATGCACTACCCATTTAAAAATCTGTGTACTCTGCTGTGGTATACCATGCAATATCTAGTTATTGTGTCATCTATGATAAAACTCAACAAAAAATTAACTGCGCTAGAGACCCTGTCTACGACTAGATATTTTTTTATATTTAGATACTTAATATACTCGGAAATACTTAAGTAAAAATCTTGGTACTTAAGTATATAAAACTATGTCTTAAGTATAAATAAATAGAAGCAAGTACTTATTCTCAATTTCAAAAGTCTTAAGTAATGAAAATATACTTCAAGTAGTACTTAAGTACTTTTTTACTTAAGTATCGCCCAGCTCTGACAGTTTTCTTGATTTTGCTTACTCCTTTTCCAAGAGGAGTCCCGCATGTGTTAAGCGAGATTGCATGATTAAATTATTAAATAACGATCTTGACAATATCCGCTCTTGGGGCAGAGCCATAGTCGCGTCGAATTCAATGCATCTAAAATCCAAAGCTATCTCATCTCTTTAAAACAAGATCATCAATTAACTACTCCCGTTTCTTTTGATGGTGCATTACAATCCGATTCACCGCCACTAAGCATTCTTGGCATTAATATTTCCATTAAATTAAACTGCGCAGACCACATCTTCTCTGCTGTCAAAGAAGCATCAAAATTTCTTGGAGTTCTTAAAAATTTTTAGAAATATTTCAGCCCAGCGAATTTAGCGCCCCTCTACAAGTCCTATATCAGATCTAGAATGGAATATAATTCCCAAAGATGGGAGGGGGTTGCTCGCATAGCCGTAGCCTCATTAGATATTGTCTAGAAGAGAGCCTTCAAGATCATTGGCGATTTGGAAATAATTTGTAAAAACTTGGCAATGTTCCGATGAAATATCTAGTCTGATCCCTTGTAGAATAATTTCTACAATACTCGGGCTGCAAATCGCGCACATCCTTTTACCCTTCAAATTACCTTCAGCTGTAGAGCAAACTTCAGTGATGTCTGCTTTTTTATTCCGAACGAATTTGGAGCAGTCTACCATCCTCAATCTTTCCTCCGGTATACAATTTGCAAAAGTTTAAGTGCGACATACATCAGCACCTCAGTCAGTCTCCTCATGTGCCTTAATCCTTTCCGTATCTCCTTCCTGCCATGCTGTGCTTTGCATCATAGGATATCCCCAAAGCTTCCCTTAATAATATGAAAAAAAAACAGAGGGATCTCGGTTAAAGAAAAGCTACAGTTTTACAACGTTAAAGCGGAAACAGTATTGGACGCGAGATGATGAAGATTTCCCAATCCAATATCGATTGCAAACTTTTGTTATTTACTACTAACGTAAATATTTTTAAAATTAGCTCAACCGATCGAGAATTAAACAAGGTGCTTTAAATGATCAACTTAAAAGGATTGACCACACACCAGATGCGTATACAGGGGGAGGGTCACGGGGGTCATGACCCCTAAAGCGCCACCTCACCTTCGCGGTAAAGTGAGTTGTAGATGTTTAACAGGACGATTTTCGTATGGTACGGACACAAAGTGTAGCTGACCCCGGCTATTAATGTTGGTGCTCTAACGCCCTTTTACAGCTAGCGCTGGTTTGGGCGTTTGGTTGTCTTCTTGTGAGTAGTAATAGTGGAGTCTGGATTGGGTATAATAGTCATTCGTTCGTAGCTCTTTTTTAGGATTTTTTTGTGTTTTATATCGTGTCGAAATGTCATCTATTACAGGATGGTAAGTAATTTTTGAATACTAAATATTTATTTTAGTGTTTGATTGTTTAGAGAAAGGCACGCAATGCTTAGCAGCCCGGTTATAATGATGCTTATATATTTTTGTTCGATTACTACTATAGATGAATAAGCACACAACACAATTTCGAGACTCGAAAGTGTTAATTTTTTCTAAGAAATTGGTCAACGAACATAATTTTTTTTTTTTACCTATCTAATTTTCCGACATAAAATCGATAATGACAGGAGGACAACTCGGTGGAGAGCTCGCAACAGAAGCATACAAACTTACTTAACGAATTTTGATTTCGGGTTCTTCCAGTAGAACCCTAGTTCCATACAATCATGCATTATTTTTCGTAGCTGGTTCACTATTTCGGACAAGGGCACAGGAATTCAATGTTCTTAGAGAGATTTGACATTTTTTCTTTAGATTTTTCATGCACTACTGATGGCCGACCATGATTCCAAGGAGTTAGATTGATTCAGGTGCCTTGGCTGGACTTGCTCGCTAAAGATATTTATGATCGTTGGCAATCATACATTTTGTTCTTAGAAATTTACTTGAACATTTTTCTTTCGAATTTTGGTGACTGAAAACCATCAATTGGATTGATTCGAGTGCCGCTAAAATTGATTCTACAATTTTTTTTCAAAATTTTTGCGGCAAAACTATAAAAATAAAATCCATTTGCTTTCCTCTGCGGTAGTTGGCGTTGCTTTGCTTGTACTTTCGTATTAATTCAGGTAGTGTTCTTTAATTTAACTTTACGTGTACTTTTAATTTGCAGGAGAAGGATAAACTTGTTATATTAGTTAGCGATGGAGGTAGATAGAGTAACGAAAGTGTAAAGTGGTAGACTGATAAGACCATTGACAACTTTTCTCAGAAGAAAGCAAGATCAGTTAACTTCCTATCAGAAAAAAATGTCAGTAACATATCATGTACTCCTACTCCCATTCCTTTAAATGTGACTCAAGTTGCAGGGTCTCTCTCAGTCAATTACTTCACCCGTGACAGAATCGCTTGCATCTATTTCTACAATCTCTGCACGAGACGGCGTATATGGTTATGAGTCCTTGATGGCCACCCTGAGATCGATAGGTTTTCCAAATCAATTCGAAAATTGGATTGTGTGATACAACGTAAATATGATTAAAAGAAAAATTTAAAAGCAGCTTCTTCCGACTCGAAGATTTTTATTGTGAGCCCCCCTAGACTGCAGGTCTTAGCACGCTCCTGCCACACACTTCGACAATATCATAACCTAGGCCATTGACGACAGCAAAGCACACACCGTACAGGGAAACCAAAAGCAACTGAACTGGAAGAAAACCATTTTAATTAAAATCATATCAAGAGCTTTGAAACAAATTCCAAAATGGAAGCTACTATTTTCGCTCAATGTCCCTTAAAAGATCAGTAAGCAGCGATCCCAGTAGTATGCAAAAAAATCCCAAATTTCATCTTCAATAAAATTGAAATAAAAAATTGGAAAATTGCACATATCTTCAAGAAATGTAACACAAAATCTAGTGCACCTATAAAACTGAATTTTCAATTTTCTGATCATAGATAAAAAATTGTTGCCGAAATGTTATTGAAGCAATGTAAATCACCCAAAACTTTCTATAGACCATGTGCCAATTTCTCTAGTGAAAAGAGTTCACTTCAGTTTTTCGTTTCTTGTGGGCCACGTTTTTATGTCTCCAACTTCCAGGCATGGGATAGGACAAAAATATATAAAATATTCCAAAATTCACAAGTATCCTAATTCACCACCAGGCATCGTGGATAAAGTTTTTTTTTTAGAGAAAAAAAGAACGAACATAAGGAAAAAAATTCAATTCAATTCTTGAATAGGAATCAGCAAATTTTTTAGAACCTTCCAACATTGTACCTACTTCCGTTTTGTTGCTGAACATTCGCACAGTTTTTTACCATGCCCCGTACATCAATTCCCAGCAAGCTGTACAGGATGCATAGAAAGTCGTTTAGTTCTGAAGTAGTTTTCAAGAGTTTTAAGAATTGCCATCCAACAGGACCAGTTTCTTTTGCTTTGTGTCAACTGGTAAGTCTCGCCTTCCTCGGAGGTATATAGTATCCAATAGTATCTCTCTAGGCAAATCGAAAAGATGTCGTAAACTGAATATTTCACTGATATCCAATATCAGGTCTTAATATAAAACAAAATGCCGTCAGTAGTAATATTTTAGCAATGGCTTTCCAAATCTACACATTGTGACACACACGTGTATTGCCGTCCTTAGAGATAGAGAATTTAGATGGAAATAGGCAAACTGTAATGGCAATCTGCCGCATATACCCAGAACATTTTGCCTTAATAAACAGGAAGAGTAGATGAATCCTTCCACAGAAAATAGATAGGGCTTTCAATGACAGAAATATTCTGACAACGTGAAATCGAAGGGGATAAAATGTGTTGGTGCATTTTATTTGTTTTGTAATGGCAGACACAGCTGAAAAATATTTATTTTTGTTTTGCAAAGAACATTTTTCGTTCGTGCTTTTTTTTTTTTATTCTACAGAGACTTTGAGATTTCGAAGGAGGTTTTTGGCAGGCATACCAAACTAGTTGTTTTGCACCATTTCTAGCAGTACCAGTTCCCTGGACAAACATGAGCATGAAGTGAGCAAGAATAATGAGATTGCAGATTGTCTGTTATTTTGAGCCTCGACCCTATAGCCATTCTGGTGAACTACAAAAACATACATAAATGTCGCTGTGAGAAGTATGGGAACGACAAACTATAATATTCGTACTAGGGCAAAGTTCCAGGAAATCTACTTATTATTCACTCGGAATAGGGTACCAAAATGAATCTCCACCTCAGTAAACAGTGTTATTCGTAACAGACCTAATATTTACGTACCGGCCCTTCCAGCTTTCACCTGGGGAAGTTAGGCAGGTATAGATGATGAAAATTTTTAAATTAGAGGTGATGGAAATGATGGAGATCAAGTTTTAAGCATGTTAGGTGATTTTTCATGCTTACTTTTGCCTAACGACATTTATGCAAAACATTTCTTAGAAATATGGATTCTTGTGAAGTGGAAATATAAACTGCTCAAAAAAAACAAAACTCCTTTCTATTTCATATTTTGCATGTCAGATCTAGAGCTAGAGGTAAACTGTATACTCACTACTAATGGCTACCAAATCCAAGCTAGAGATGTCGACGTTCATGACGTTAAAAGTCAGTATATAAAATAGGTTTTATTCGAAGATGGAGCATACAATAAAGAAATCTATCTCAAGTGGTAAGTATAAAAACCCTTCATCATGAATTAAAAGTATCTCTACAAAGAAATACTAGCACTCAACGAAAGAAACAGTTAAAACAAAAAATCCTTTTTTTTATAGATCACCTTTAAACTAAATGAATTTTTCTATTTTCTTTCTTTTTTGGGTCCATTCTGTCCATTTGTCTGTCATTTATATATTTCATTTTTACTATTTTCGACACTCTCGTAGACCCACTTTACGTCATCACAGTGAGCTGAAATTTGGCACACAGGTTCATGTCGCGTGACAATTGAATCTATCAAAATTTGAACCGGAAATTTACATGGAAAACCCGCAAAATCTGGAAAAATCATTCGAAAATTTGGTACAAATTTGATTAGTGATAAATGCGTTTCAGGAAAAATGCAGAGTTTTCCGATATTTCCGAAAAAATTTCCGGAATTTTCCAACTTTTCCGGAAAATTTTCCGACTTTTCCGGGAAACTTTCCGTTAAAAAAGTTTTCTAAATTATGCAGGATCAAGTTCTCTATCCACTGGCATCATACTTTCTCTCCGACAATTTTGAAAACTTGCAGAAAAAACTGAGGAAAATCATGTGAAACGATTTTCCGGAGTTTTTCCGACCAAGGAAGCGTTTGAGCGTTTTCCAACCTAAGACAAAGTTGTAGAGCGAAATGAGTTGCTTTTGTGGAAAACTCCGTGGAAAACCCGGAAAAGCGGGAAAATCTTCGGACAAATTTTCATAGATATGATTAGTGATAAATCTGTTTCAGGAAAAATGCAGAATTTTTCAATTTTTCTGGAAAATTTTCCGAAAAAAGTTTTATAAGCTATGCGGAATCATTTTTTTTCCGCCCTACTGGCATCAATACTTTCTCTTCAACAATCATGAAAACTTGCATGAAAAATCGAGGAAAATTCATGTAAATTTTTAAAAAAAAATTCATAGTAATAGGAAAAGTCTGTGGAAAACATGGAAAATCGGGAAAATTCATGTTATATGGGATCAAGTTGGAATACGGCTAAAAAGCGCTGTTTAAAACATAATTTGAATTTCAGAAAACCATTGCAGTACTTCAATGATTTGATACTCGAAAAATTTTTGTTTTCGACTCGGCACCAAACATGACTTAAAAATTGTTTTAAGATATCTCCATGCAGCACGTAATAACAATTTAGTTAACGTGAAAAAGGCAAAAAATAAAATAAGTAAAAAACGAGTTTTCAAACAAAACTGAGGACAAGCCGCATGAAAAAGTAGAAAATAAACTTTTCTTCACACACAGAGTTGGACTCAGATTTTATTCGCTGACAATCACCGATATATTTCAGTATGATCAATCAGAGGTAATAAGTGATTTGATTCATGAAGAGAAAGAATATTCAAGAGAAATCTCCCAATCAAAAAATCTGAGTCCACCTCTGTGTGTGAAGAAAAGTTTATTTTCTACTTTTTCATGCGGCTTGGCCTCAGTTTTGTTTGAAAACTCCTTTTTTTAATTATTTTATTCATAGTACAATTATACATCTGAAGCTGAATAAAATATTGGTCTGCAAAATTTTCAAGTAAAATTCGCAACTAACTGAAAAATTTAAAAAAAATTTGGTAGAGAAAAAACAGCAAAAATTTTGTCATTCGACAATAATGACAAGTTTTAATTTGACAAAACTATCATTCCATGCCATTCATGCCATTCATAAGCAAAATAAAAATAAAAGTGGAGAGCTGTAGTAAGGGCAATCTTGGTAAAATGACTTTTCATTTAAATTGCATACTGCAAACAAGATTAGAAACGAAATGGACAGAAATATTTTTTCGCTGCAGATGTAGATCGGTGTAATTTATATTTCGCTCGAGAGGTTTTGATAACAAAAACTTGAGCAAAATAAATAAAATAAATACTGCACCAAAATTATTAAATTTGTTCAAGCCTAGAAAACTAGCAATTTACTTTAGATACGATTATAATACAATCTCTAAACGATATTGGGTTGTACGCCAGACAGGCTGTCTCCATAATGACTTAATTTTTAGCAAAATGAAGTATGACACATAAATGAACTGTATTAATGAACTATTTACAACATTTCGATTTAATTTCAAATGAAGATAATTTTACTCCATATTAGTGAAATAGCAGTTAAGTGCCACATACCATCTACAGTATTCCTTAGAATCCTGATATTAGCAAAACCAACAAAAACTTACATGCTAAGGCATGTATAGGGAAATTCAAATAGCCTCATGAGAATTTTCCCAAGAATGGGTTCTTAGCAGTCAATAACGGTACAAATTTTTGCATTTCTATGAAATGAGTGACGAATAATGTGCGTATACGGGTTTTGCAGTAAGCGGTTTGAAAATAATTCTTCATTTTAAGCGATTTTAGTCAATTGTGCGTTTTTTAAGGGGAAATATAAATAGCGTCAGTTATAATTAGTGAGTTTTCGTTGCATTGGTCACATTGTATCTTTTGAATAATTTATCAGTGAGTACATCTCAGGTTAATGGAACAAAAAATTGGATACTTTTTTAGATTTGAATAGTTGTTAAAAAAAATGGGTCGAGGCAAGAAGTTAAGGAAAGGTGAGATAAGCGCATTTTCGGCATACAAGGAATGCGGACTTTCAAATCACCATATTGCTAAAAAACAATGAATAGATCACCGAAAGTAATTAATAAGTACTTTAAATTGAACGACAACTAGGGGGAAAATTACAATAACAGTGATATAGGGAAGATTACGAAACGGCCATTTTTCGTTGTGCAGTTCAGGGAAGAATTTGTGCTTCTAAAATTTGGGCTGAATTGGAATTATCCGTAACTGCTCGACGTGTGAGGCAAATTTTAAAAAGTGAACCGTCGTTTAAATGGACGAAAAGTGTAGCTAAGCACCAAAGTTAACCGCCAAGCATAAAGAAACTTGTTTGTCTTTTGCCCGTAAATACTTTTCCTGTACTGAAAAATGGTAAAATGTTCTTTTCAGCTATGAAAAAGATGTTTAATTTAGATTGGCCAGATCTTAGGTTGGATTTGGTGGCGGAACTCATATGGTTTGGGGCGGATTTTCCTATCGCTTGAAAGTGTCGCTAGCCTGGATTTCAACAAAAATGTCATCTACGGACTACGTGAGAAATGCTGGAGATTAATTTAATTGAGCACGGAGAAACTTTAATTTGAGAAAACTTCTTTTTTCAGCATAATAAAGAGAGCAATATGCAAGTTTGGATTGCCCAGCCTATAGCCTAAATCTCAACCCCATTGAAAATCTCTGGAGTACTATGTCCCGCAAAGTGTACGAATATGAGAAGCAGTTCAAATCAATTTCTGAACTGAAAATCAGAATTATGGATATATGGATGGAATTAACACCAGAAACTTTAAAAACTTTTGTTGTCTCGAGGCCCAATAGATTATTTGAGGTAGTCAGAAATAATGGGGGAAGTATCTGATATTAACTTGAAAAGATTTATTGTTTTATGTAATTTTATGTATGTTTTTCCTAGTTAGGCTATTTAAATTTCCATTTATTTTTAACGTGTTTTTAATTTTTCTTATAAAAATAATATTAAAATGAAGTAAAGTTTATCTTATTCTTATATAGTTACATATAAACAGTGTTTAATAAAATAGAAAGTAGAAATCCCTCATTCCATGTTTTCGTTTTATTCGAAAAAAACAACAATGAGTCTATTTGAATTTCCTTCAGTGTATACCGCCCTAAAGAAAAAATGTACCAGAGATCTAAATCGTAACAACTCCATACATTACATTCCCACATAATAATTATTTTTAAGCTAAAATATTATTAATGTCCTTAAAATGTTTAAAATTGATCATTTATTATACTTTTAGGATAAAATTGAGTAACAAAGAAATTTGTAAATAGGCAAAAATAATTTACAAACAATTTCATACGAAACGGTAACACTTCAAACAACAAATAAATAAATGTTATGTTAAGCTCGACTGCAAAAAGAATATTACTAACAAAAACACTTTATTGTCGGTATCTAAAACAAAAGTTAATTAAGAAGAAGAAGAAGCAGTATTTTAATTGATTTACAAAGCGATGTTGAATATGACGATTTAAAAACATTGGTTGGAATTCTTGCACTAGGTGGTTGGTGGTACTACCCCAAGTGCACTCCAATGTTTTCATCATCCTAAGAGCAGCAATGGAAATATTTACAGCAAAACTAATATGCGATAACTTTTTTGAGACTATTGTTTTTAGGGTTCCGTACCCAAAGGGCAACAACGGGAACCCTATTACTAAGACTTCGTTGTCCGTGCGTCACCAGGCTGTATCTCATGAACCGTAATAGGTAGACAATTGAAATTTTAACAGTTTTCACAGTCTGTGTTTTTCTAAGGGCGATATAACAACAAATAATAAAAATAAAATTAAATTGCAAATTAAAGGGGGCCCCCATACAAGAAACGTGATTTTTTCGGCGTTTTTTTTTTTCCTTGTTTTATTCTCATTCATTAATATTATCATAAATAGCCATTTTTTTACAAATGACAGCATTATTTTTTCACATGACGCCTACTCTCATTTGAAAAAATAAATAAAAAGTAGTGTTAAATTTTGTATGATGGTACAGAACCCTTCGTGCGCGAGTCCGACTCGCAATTGGCCGGTTGCTTTATAATGTTTTTAAAATAACTCAGATATTTTTTTTGTTTTAATTACTATACCAAGTTTGAAGTATTTGCCTGCATAAATTCTTTAGTTTTTTTAAGAGAACTGCCTTAAAATATGTTCGTAGTTCTTTCAATTAATAAAATGAATATAGTTTTATGAAAAACTCATTTGTGTTCATTTTCAACAAAAAATGAGTAAGAAATTTCTTCCAATAAGGCTATGTCCGGACACTGAAACTGTAGTGTCCGAATACTAAATGTTGGCGTCCGAATACTAGCTAAAAGCGAAGTTTTGTTTTCAAACCCCAAATCTATAGCAAAATATAATTAAATGACCTAAAATTATTGGTAAATTAAATGTAAACAGCTTAAATAATAATAAATAAATAAAATATGCATATTCTTACTAGCAATAAAATAATTGAGAAAAAGATTAAGATAAACGTTAAGTGTCCAGATACTAGTACATTTACCCTACAAAATTTCACCTCTCTAAGTGAATACAGGGGCGCACCGAGAGGGGGACGAAAATGGGACCGGTCCCCCTCCAGAATATCAGTTTTCTGAACATAATTTACAACTTACGTATAAAATGTGGTCTGTATATTATTACAAAGTCCGATAAAATAAAATAAAACCTTTTAATCGACAATAGCAGTCCTAAGTGTTCAGATGGGGCAGGACGCGACTTTAGAGCCCTATTTTTCCGACTCGTTAGGACTTGGGACATCTATGCCCCCCCCCCCCACACAAACCAAATCCTGGGTGCGTTACTGAGTGATTACGCTCTAGACTTATATCCAGTCTCGAATCCATTCATATTTGCCAGCATTGTTTCTATGCGTTGCAAAAACGGAATGACAAACTTAGTATAGGGAATAAAAAGAAATGAACAAAAAAATTTTACAAATAAAAGTTACGAAAAAAAATACCCTTAATATTTTTACCATTGATCTTCGGTTAAAGCAAAAAGAGTAAAGCAAACTAAATAGCAAATTAATTTACGGATAATAAAATCTTAATGAAGGAAGAATTTTCCTAAATTATTCCTAAATAAGAATTTTCCGACTCCGTGCTAGGGAAAATTAAGGAAATTACTCGTTAGTGAAATTGTTCATTGCGAAATTTATTTTATAGACATCTTTTTTTCCGGGATAAATTTACGATAAAGTATTTTCTGGTACATGTTTTTCGGAAATTGATTTTCCGGAAATAATTCGCAAATCGTTTTTATGGATACATGGTTCGGAGAATAGGCAGTAAAATTTCCAAGTTAATGTTTCCTTTCGAACAAACAAAATCAAGAGAACTGAACTGATCCACTCCAGGTTATCTACATACTTCCATATGTCATTTGTGTTTATATTATCCATTGATCTCTTTGAAGTAGGTACTTGCCGAGGAAGAGGCCCACTTAGAATAAAAAGAGAACAGGAAAAGTGATAACCCAAATTTAGTTGTCAAAATCTGGTTGTATTAGAATCTGTTGCCACTGTAGTGAAAGCTCAGTACAGGTTTGTAGTATGAATCAACATAGAGAGCAGGGCAACTATACGAGATGTATTCAAAAAGTAAAGTGACTTTATATTTTTATCAAAATTTTTTTATTTATTCATCAATATTGATTTTGTCCCCTTCAAAGTGATCCCCCTCAGATTTAATACAATAGTGCCAACACTTTTTCCAATCCTCGAAGTAGTTCTGATAAGCACTTTTTAGTATAGCCTTGAGCTCTTCCAGCCATGCAGTTTTTATCTCCTCAATCGTTGCAAATCTCTCTCATTTCATGAGTCTCTTCAGTTTTGGGAAGAGGAAAAAGTCGCAGGGGGCTTCGTCACCAGTTATGACCCTTTTGAGCAAATCACCATCATCATTGACGTCATTCAACAACTCCTGGGCGATGCTCATGCGACGGTTCTTCTGGTCAAAAGTAAGCAATTTTAGAACAAACTTCGCTAACACACGCCTCATGCCCAACACCTTGGACAAAATTTGATGTCACGAGCCAACCGGGATGCCGACATCATCAGCAACTTCTCTACTGCGGTTATTCGACACTTTTCCAACACCTTTTTCTTCACTTCTTCAACGTTTTCATCAGTTTTTGACGTGCTGGGGCTTCCAGAGCGAAGTTCGTCATTGGCATCTTCTCGGCCTGCCTGGAAGAGCTTGTACCACTTATAAATATTTTTGTTACTCAAAGTAGATTCACCGTATGCCACTAATATAAAACAACCTTTTGAAGTACTACATTTAGGTGTGTTACCGCTTATTTTGGATAGCCGGTTGCCCAGTACAGCGTATTACCATCTTCGATTGACCAATAACTTGCCTTAAAGCTTAATTTTTGATAAATCTATTTCAAGAAAATGTGTTAAATATTATTAAATTCTCTTATTAAAATTACAAAATTACAAAATTATTAAAAAAAAAATAAAAAATTAAACTTCCACATAAAAGATTGTAAATATTTTGCTTTGTAACCTCATTTCACCTAAGCCTTTTGTGCTAAGGCACATTTCATTACCGAGCATTAACAAAAGTATCAAAAAGGTTAGTAATGGAGAGGAGGACAAAACAGTTGATTGGATTAAGAAGAACTGCAACTGATATTCGGAGTCCGACCAGAGTGACCTGTTTGCGAATAGCGGCAATCAACGCTAAGAAGTTTAGTTTTCTGAACTCTCCCTATAAAAATCATTCCTATCTTCAGACTGATTCAGCTGTCATTAAAAGAAATGCAAAAAAATGGCCGGTCGATCTTACTTCAGCTTGTATGAAATGCTGTCACTTTTATAACAAAAATTGGCAGTTTCAGAGTATCATTGATTTAGAATAACATTTTGAGTTTTGTTTATGAGAAGCAGTAGAAAGGAAATATTTTTTATTCAAAATACATACATAAAGCTATTACTTCCGTACATTCAGGTGCACGCAGAATGTCACATAATGTCACATTTTTACACATCATGTCGTTCAGGCGACCGAAGCGTTATCATTTCCCCAGCACATCGGTGTGCACATTTTTACGCTACGGTCTGGTAGCGTAGCGTCCCGGTGCACTTAGTAGTTTTGACGTTTTGCGTAGTTTTATTCTTAAAGAATTTTCAAAATTGACAGTTCGAATCGAAGTGCACACCAACCGTTCAGGTGCTATCCGTACTTTTTCAATGATGTGATGTGCGCACCGATGTGCTGAAAAGCACATCGGTGTGTACACCTGAACGCACGGCTTATATGTTCGAGTCCTCCTTTGTGGAAAAACGGACTAGTTTATACGGAGCAATAAGGACTAGTAGTCCTTTTTGCCCCCTTACGTACAAGTAAAAATCAAATCACCACGTCCGTAATGCAAAAATATGAGTTGCAGCACCGTGAGCCATTCTTTGCTCAGAGTTCATCTGATTCAGAGCCTAATCTGAAAAATAAGAATCCTATTCCTATCCTTACTATAGAAGTATAATTCTGTTCAGAGTTTAATCTGAAAATTCCTATCATCAACATTCCCCAATCTAAGTAGGAGATTAATTCTGTAAAACTTTTATTGTGCTACATTTGTTCTGCATCACACGTTGCAGCACGCTGATGCACCCCCTTTTGTTGCTTATTCAGCTTTCCTGTCTGACAAGGCCGCTACCATCAAATAGAATCGCAGAAAGTTCTTCTGTGCGTCACTTTACTGCCCTAATGCCCACACGCAGTAGCAGCATTACTATTTTTATTCTAGTAGTTTATATGGTGACAGAAACTAATCCGGTCTTCTTCTTCTTTTCAGAAATAAAGAGACGGACCACGTCATATGGACCATTTTTAATTTATATTGACTTTTTATACTGAATTGTTATTTGAATTTCTAGTTTTAAGCTAATTTGTTATTTGAATTTCGTCATATTAGGTTAAGGAAATGAATTATTAAATAAAATTATATATTTGAAGTTGAAAACGCTGAGTTATCTTTTCAATAACCGGCACCTCTCCCTTATTGTTTGAGACTAGCTCTCACATTGGTCCTTCAAAGCCGGATAACTCAGTCAGTAAAATATAATAGTAAACTCAGTTCTTAACACTATCACTCAATTCAAAGCTTCTCAATACAAAATGTCGAAAGATGGAGAATACATCTCATCTGACGTTGGTGACGTAACCATTGACTCTATGTCAGAGTTGATTGAGTCAAATCGACAAAAAAACGCTTACAAACGTTCACCTGAGTATTGGAAAGAATTTCCAACTCGACATAGGTCTATACAAAGAAGAGCAACAACAAATGATCTTCAGCTAGATTATTTCACGAAAGAGACATTTAGCGAAGTTCAGGAATACTATATTGAAAAGGCAGCAAGCATGGAAGAGGATATCGACAGATTAGCACCAACAACGCCGTCTGTCAGTATTCCTCCCCAGACAGCATCTGCTAGCACAATGTCATGCAACAATGAAAGGCTTCCTAGAATCAAGCTACCCACATTTAATGGAGAATATTCTACTTGGATTTCATTCTACGATTTACTCAATTCGGTTATTCATAACAACAATAATTTAAGAGACGTTGACAAACTATATTTTCTGAAAACTAATCTAATTGGAGAAGCTGAAAAACTGCTCAGGCATTATGAAGTATACGACGCAAACTATTAACCAGCTTGGCAGCTCTTAAAGGAACGCTACTCAAATAAGCGAATCCTCGTCCACGTACAACTAAAGAAACTATTGTCTCTTCCATCCACAAATCATGATACCGCCGAAAGTATCAAAAGACTACTAGAGAATATAACAGAAGCACTATTAGCATTACACAATTTAGCTGTAGAAACAAACAATTGGGATCCACTATTTATATATTTGACTGTACAGAAACTACACCCAGATACGCATCAATTGTGGGAACAGAGCTTACATAGTAGCACTGATTTACCAGAATTAAACACACTAAAAAAAATCCTAGAGTCTCGCTTCTGCAATCTGGAAATGAAAGGAAATAAAAATACATTGTCGAACACGATACAAAGAAAATCATCCTCACCTAAACCAATATATGGATTCTTGAACAATACTAAGAGTTCAACACGAATACACCCTGCTACAACAAAAACCTCTTGCAGTCATTGAAAAGGTAACCATATCATATTTCATTGTCCAACCTTTAGAACTTTGACCACGCAACAACGACACGAAGTTGTCTCGAATAAGCATTTATGCAAAAACTGCTTATCAACCAACCATTCAACCTCAAATTGCACCAGCAGTTAGAAGTGTTTTCATTGCAAGAAAAATCATAACTCATTACTTCATTACGAGCAAAATCATTCGGTTACAAAGTCACCTATTCAGATCTCCCAAAATTCTAATATGGAAGCAAAGCAATGCTCACCCGCCGATAGAAATAATGAACTGCAAGTCCAAAATTTTCTAACCTCAAGCGTAAAAAGGGCACTTCTTTCTACAGCCCGGATTAATATCAGAGCACCATCCGGAATCACAATGACATTCCGAGCATTGATAGGTTCTGGGTCACAAGTGTCCATTATGACCGAAAGAGCCGTTAAGCGATTACAGCTTAAAGGATTTCCGACCACCCATCAACTAGTTGGACTTAGCACAGCACTCACTAATACCGCAGTAAAACAGGCAACTGTCACTAATTAACTGCTTATATACCAAATTCCAAATATAGAGCAACATGCTCATTATATAAAAAGCTTTTTAATCTGTGTTACTCGATAAACTCGCGTTTTGAATAGCGGAAACATCCTGTATGCATTGATATATGGATCTCCTCTAAGCATCCCTGCACTTAGCAGAAATTAGTCAAATCGAAATGTTTTATTGAAAGCGCGCCTATTTCCAAAAATGCAAAAGAGTTTTTTTTTTTTTACAAAATTGATAACGGATTTTTAGGTATTTTTTCAGGAAAACACCGATCGTTTTTGTTTTGAAAATAGATTTTTATTTCATTTGATCGACGTTTCGGGTCCAGGTGCGGCCCTTCTTCAGGAGCTCTACATAAATAATATTGTACATAAGTCAGTTTTCTTGCAAACATTTTTTGGCATACCTTCATATATATCAACCCGATCAAAAACGTAAAAAATCAGCTGTAAAATCAGCTGTAAACTCAAAATTGATAACATAAGATGAGATACCTGAAAGCTCTCGAGAGATAAGCATCGCTTTTTTCTATTTCTGCCAATACATAAAAAGTTTGAAAGATCAAATTCGATAGCTTTATTTTCTGACATTCAGCCTTAATCCGATCAAATTGGATGACTGCAGCTACTTCTTTGTAATTATGGAGATAAAAAGATAAATCAAAATGCGAGGCATATTTCTGATAGAAATGACAGCCTAGATACGGAGTTGCCAATTTCTCATCCTTGAAATTTCTTTTTTCTCTACTAGGAATCATACAAATTAAACTAATTTACTACACTTCCCCTTAAAAAATTTAACTCTCTTTTAACCCAGATTTAGTAGAAAATATTGAACTGAATGTATACAATTTAAAAGTCATAGATTTCTACAGCTTTGAGAGCTCTGAAAATGGTCCATAAATGTACCGACAGGATGAGATCTTCAGATGTCGTCACTACATAGATATTACTGAAACATGGAAATAATATATCTACCCGAAAGCATTGCCACATATATCACGAGTTAATATTTGAAGTGATTTATGCACTTTAATTTCCGCAACCTTAGCACAGTCGTCGTCGATTCGATTTTCTGCACTTTCATATAGTAGAAGTGGTATTTTACCTTCAATTGCAAGCTCACGGGCCAATTCACTCTGGAAATTCTCGATTCTTGGGCACATATAATTCAAAGTTGCACTTAAATATGTGAACTAGAAAAGGTTTTGCTTCAAAAATTATTTCAACACAAAATCTTATCAGAAATTGACGATGTGAAACGTTACTGAAATTTCAAAGTGTAAAATTTATGGACAGATATTTCACGGTAATTTGTGATATTGTAGAAGTTGATTAAAATTTAAGAAATTTTTAATACAAGCAGGGGGTGCGGTGTTTAGAGGTGCACATAATATCTAAGTTATCATATGACTCGATCACACGATTCCGTACTCTAAGGTTTCACTCTGTGTCTATATGTGTGTGTATGTGTGTGTGCGTTATGAGTATGCGTGCATACATTCATATATATGTGAGAGTCCCAGCAAACATTGTGGCGATAAATTGCTGTGGCGATAAAAACGGAAATAAAAATTGTGTTGCCCTTTTATTGCCTTTACGATGTTTTGGCGATAGCTCGGGAATTAAAGTCAATTAGATTCCCGGAAATATTACGATTGGCCTATGAATCGCTTTCTTATTGCCATATTATGGACTTTTATTGCCTAGATCGCTGATACGAGATGTGATGAGAGCGGACATTTTACCGTTATCTACAATATTTCAGTACTCTCCCTTTGGAAATTGCCTCATTTGCAGTTGTTCTTTCTTTAAGTGCGGTCGAATAGAAAAATCGAACGCAAGAGGATAAGAATATTTATCGCCATGGCGATCATCAAATGAATTACTTACACGATTCATATGCGATGCAACATTTACGCCCGTCCAGTTATACGTAGGCGATAAAATGTCAATTCACCTGCGATTGAAAAGCAAACGCAAAGAGATAAGAATATTTATCGCCATGGCGATCATAAAATGAATTACTTATACGATTCATTTACGATGCCACCTTTACATCCGTCAAGTTAAACGTAGGCGATAAAAATGTATTATTGCCGGAAACAAAAAAGCTCGTTGTGGCAATAAGAAATCATAAGAAAGTGATTCGTAGGCCAATCGTAATGTTTGCTGGGGTGTTACTCGCTACGTCGACGCGTTCTCCAGGCAGTGCCCAAATATATAAAAACACGATATTTTTGTATAGCAACCCATTTTCGAACTGTATTTGCAATTTTTTATGAAAACGCCGCGTACAAAATATGAGCTCTCCACCTCGACACCTCTTTAGGCAACTACCAAATACATAGTGAAAAACAAATATTTTCTATGGCAATACCAAGAAGATGTAACCCGATTTAGACCATTTTTTAAATTAATTTTATTTACTATTGCTATGAAAACACTACGTACAGAATTTCAGCTCTCTTCGTGTAGGTACTCGTTGTGAGGCAATGTCCAAATATATACTGAAAACTGTGTATGAGTGTCCAGCCAGGTCTGGTTTTAGTTCTCCTTTCCTTGGACCAGAACGCGCTGTAGGCGTTACCACCTCGGTGGGTCTCTCATAAAAGCATATATTCGCACGAAGCATAAGTAAGGATGGGCGAATCTGAGTACTTCCATAGGTGTACAAGTTTCTCTGACTTTTTCTTGGGGCTCGGAAGGAAACAGTGTAAAACTGTGGTTGGCATTATCACCCGCCACATCTTTACAAAGATGGGAGTAGTTTACAGCCCTGAGTGTCTGTCCTGCCTGTAAGGAAATCCTGAGACAACCGAACATTCACTGTGTTCTTGTCCGACCTTCGGTCGGACCAGGCTGGATACGCTTGGGTCTGCCCTGCTATCTGTGGATGAGTTGAAATAATTGCCTCACCTAGACCTGATGCGCTTCATTAAAAGGACAGGAATATTTTGGTGAAAAGTTTTAGTAGATTAGCACGATATGCCGCCCTGCCCTCCGTACTTGGAGTCGTTCATCACCTTGCCCTTGAATTATATTTAACCAAAACATCCCAAGCATTACTTTTCATTTCTGTTCAATTAGTGTGGATTAGAATTCTTATAATAAGACAACGAATAACTGTATGTGTTTCTTTGTAAAAATAATGCAACTGTGGAAATTAGTTTTGGGACTCCTTGTTTTTCACGTTTTGCGACTCCTAAGGGACTTACTCCCGCAATTCTATAGGATACTGGGACCAAGAATATACCTTAAGCCGTCTGGCTAGTGAATTAGTCCATTTCTATGTATGTAGATATATGTGGGATCGATACTATTCCATAAAAAGTCAGCTTAAACACAGAGAATCATAGATGGCGCTATGCTTGTGACCCACTTTCGAATTTCAATCACGCGCTGGCGACGAATATTTATCATGAATTTGGAAAAGTGCAATAGTGGTGCTTTTGCTTAAGACTTCTTAAAATCGTCAATAACAAAATTATCCGCACCTTTGCTACCTTTTGAATTTATGTGTGTAGGATTGAAAAGTGTAATGATCAATGTCTCTTAGCCTGAGCTTACAGTCCACCAAATAGTTTCAGTACCGATAATTCTGCTGAATTCATGAATGCTATCTCCCTATGCACGCATCGATATAACATGATTGTGATAGGTGGAGGCTTTAATGTTAACCTCTTACGACATTCATGTTTCAATCTATGGATCTTAAAACAATAAATGCTTTACCTACTTACTACAATACTACACAACCTTCGCAACTAGATCTTCTTTTAGTAACTGATTTACACTCAGTACTTTTTCACAACCAATTAAGTCCGCCGAGTTATTTGGACCACGATATATTGTTTCTAACCTATGATGTACCCATTAGCGCACGGCCTCATCCTGTCAATATAGAATGCCGTGATTACAATTACCTTAACGTTCCCGCTCTTCTGCGTGATGATTTATCCTTGCCGTGGGAAGCAAAATACCACTGTACAAATGTTGACGAACAAGTGGATATCTTAAATACCAACTAACATTATTTATTAAATAGGCATGCTGCTTTGCAGTCACGTCAAATTTGCCCTAAATATCGTTGTCCTTGGTTTTCGACAGAAATAAGAGTTTTAATAGCTGAAAGGGAGTTCTTGTATCGTATATATAAAAGACCCAAAACTGATACTACAAAACAGATGTATGTATATGTGCGGAATGAATAGCTTGATCCCAACCTGTCTCCTAAACATTTCTGGGCTAACTTGCGTAAGCTTCAGATAAAAGGAGACAAAGTAGTAGATGTCTGTAACATCAATGCAGATGAGTTAAATGAATACTTCATCAATGCTAGTAATACGTTATCGTCAACCAGCGGATCTTCTGTCGATAATGTTGTACCTCCAATGCTAAATGATGATGGCTTTAGTTTCAGAAACGTCGACCAAAATGAAGTACTAAGAGCCATATCCAAAATAAGATCTGAAGCTACTGGTCCCGATAATCTCTCTGCCTGCTTCTTGAAGCTCTTACTACCGATCATATGGCCTTTCGTAACCCATATTTTTAATACCAGCCTGACCTCGGGGTTTTTTCCTACCAAACGGAAAATAGCAACTATACTTGCTGTTGCAAAAAAGAACTCGCCAGAATTACCATCAGACTTCCGTCCTATCAGTCTTCTCTGCTTTTTATCGAAGGCTCTGGAAAAGCTTATGGCATCACAAATGATTGGTCATCTTGAAACTTCATGTTTCCTGTCATGCTGGCAATCTGGCTTTCGTCGTGGACATAACTGCGAGACAGCTTTGTTAAAGGTGACTACAGATCTTCGTTTTGCACTTGATAAAGGTGAAATTTTTTGCTGTCGCTATTGGACTTCTCGAAGGCTTTTGACAGTGTGACTCATTCTAAATTACTAACAAAGCTTTTCTCTTTGTATAACTTCTCTTCGTCAGCCATTACAAGTATAAAGAGTTTTTTGTCTAATAGGTTCCAACAAGCAAAACTAAAGAATGATTGTTCTAAGCTTTTACCATTGGTCTGTGGAGTCCCACAAGGCTCAATTCTGGGACTATTGCCATTTAGCTTATATATAAATGATCTCCCTAGTGTTGCTAAAGATTCAAAAGTACATATGTATGCTGATGATGTCTAAATATACCTTAATAGACCGATTGGTTTTATCGAGGATGGGGTACAACTTATGAATGAAAATCTTCAACGAATTTACTCATTGTCAATCGAAAATAATCTGGCACTCAATGCCAGTAAATCTTGCTGTATGTTGCAATATAGAAATGACATTGATGTAAATGATGTACCTCCGATAACTCTAAATGATACTCCTTTACCGTACATGAGAACAGTTAGGAACCTCGGTGTTATGCTGAATGATCATATGACCTGTTGCGACTTTATCAAGGCTCTTATCAGCAAAGTCTATGGCTGTCTTCGAGAGTTATGGTTAACTGCCGCGGTATTATCCATAAAAACCAGATTTAAGCTTATAAAAACCTTAGTTATGCCACATTTTAGTTATGGCATTCTAATGTTTCCGTCACTGGACTCTGTATGCAGTCACCAACTAGACGTAGCCTATAATGATTGTGTACGTTTTATCTATGGATTGCGATGTTTTGAACACATCAGTCTGTATCAGCACAAAATATTTGGATGTTCCATTCAAACTTATCGCACATACAAGAGTTTAATCTTCATGCATAAAATTATATATACGAAAGAGCCTAGGTATCTTTATGAATATTTAAACTTCCTCCGTTCTGAAAGGCACCGACAGCTTCTAATTCCTCGCTTTCTCTCTGTACTTGGGTAGCGCTCTTACTTTGTGAATGCAACAAATATCTGGAATTCTCTACCTGCGGATATTCAACGGACGAACTCAGCTAGCCGATTTAGAAAAAGTTTAAAAATATTTTTAAATATATCCCAATGATTATAGTTTACGTGTATGTTGCTGCTCTTATTCTTCACGGTTTCTTTACTTCCTTCCACCTCCGGCACATCCACCTCTGAATTGTTATATTTTTGCTAATTAATTAGTAACGTAATCACTTAGCTTTAATTATATTTTTGTTACATTGAAACTCAATTAAAATTATTATTTTATAGTTATTAAAATCAATTGTGCAAATAAAAAAGGATTATAAGTCTTGTTGTACAGTCAACCAGTATAAATAAATTGAAAATTGAAAATTGATGCATTAGCATAGACTTGTTTCACTTGAAGTGAAGCCACCATATTTATCCACTAGTACTTCAGAGAAACCGGTACTTATAAAACAACCACCTTTTAGCATCCGACATACGAGAATCTTATCCCCTAAGTACGGAGTACCGTAGAAATCCATTTTAGACATCTATTGTTCTGATACACACCGACGATCTTCCTAAAGTAGTTGGGAGTTCCAGACCTCATTTTCATATGACATTCAGAATTAATTTATTAGGATTAATTCTGATTTTAGAAAGATCTCTATGCAGTCCATGACAAGTGATTTTTGTATGATATTAAATTGTGAAAAAGCTCGACATATCGGAGTATACCTGTGCATTACATTAGCTGAATTTGAATCTTCAGAGTAATTTTCAGCAATTAGTAACTTGTTGTGACTATATGTTTTTTTTTTAAAGAACGCGAGATCCCTAGCCCGGAGGCCAAGGCGGTTTATTGTGCTAAGTGACTATATCTTAGTATGTGTGTGGCGACGCTTCTATCCCGGTTCGAACATTCCTACCCTTATTCCCAACTGTATAAACCGGGTTAAATTCATTACAAAATTCACCGCTGGTGATACCTTGCCGAACGTAGAGAAGCATAGCTAGGTAGGCTAGGTAGAAGTCAATGAAAATAAAAGCAATGTAAGAAATTGATTATTATATCGTTGTCAGTTGTCGAAGAATAGCATTATGTTTTGGCTACTCAAGACATTTTTATTAATACCAAAAAAAAAAGGAAAAAATTATTATCAACTGAAGTTCAAAAAAATATAAACCAGGTGGATAACCATAAGAAGCAACTCAATAATTTTTTTTCTTATGCTTTAACTATCCCGATAAAGTTTCTTTCAGCGGTGCTATAGCTAGCTGCTTCTCGCACTTCGCAATCTGAAAACTTTGAGGGATTGGACAATCCACTAGCCATCTAATTGTATGGCCATTACCGCAACAATCAAGAGTTGCTAACAAACTATCCTGTTTGTTCTACAATAATGTCATTGGGATAACACGCACCTGAATGATCTGCAAGAATTCATTAAGAACCTGTAACTATTATCTGCTCGTATTGTGTTATTGGGACAACACGAGTCGTGTCAGATCTTCCAGGATTAAGAAACAGCAGTCAGGCATTTATCGAACATTGCGCCTTTGAAGCAACGCTCTACACATATAACCCTCTAGCTCCGATAGTCCTATGTATCCTAGCGAATTCTCTTTCAGGTAATATCAACGTCCAATTGTCTTTACTGGATGGACGTATTTGGTGTCAGACAACGACAGCAAGGCTCGCAATTGTTACACCATTACGATTACTTGAAAGTGCATGAGGGTACGAGAACTACTGCAGCTGTGATCTCTATCATCAACCGTAACTTCATTACAATTACCCAACAGCAAGTTGGAACATCATCACAATTGCTTGAAGGCTTGTGCTGTTTCGTGTTCCAATAACTGCTGCAGCTGTGATCTCTATCATCAGCTGAACATAATAAAATCACGCATAGCAGCACATCCAGATATAACACCATCATAATTACTTGATAGTGTGCACAGTGTCATTACCCACACAGTCAGCACTAAATGTACATAAAATCTCTACTGTCTTACATTAGAGACTAGGTAATGAAAACTTGACTCTTTTAGTTTAGGTATGTATCTCGCAGACCTGTAAAGTACTTAAGTACTAGTAACAGTACCAGTACCGGGACTTGTACTTGAAAAATTGTAAAGTACCAGTACCGGGACTTGTACTTGAAATTTTTTTAAGTGCCAGTACCGGGATTTGTACTTGTACTTAAAATATTTCAAGTCCATGTACTGGTACTGTACTGGTACTTGTACTTGGAATTTTACAGGTCTGCTATCTGGTTGGTCTGATGAATTTTCGTATTTTTGCATAAAATTATTTACAATAGACGTCCTAATTAAATACCGATATTATCCTATGCCGAAAAGATAAGCACAAAAGATTTCTTAGGTTGACGACCTCAAGGATCTAGTTTCCGGCCTCACCCCCTACTAATACTAATAAAATCTCGATTTTAAGAGTTAACCAACTTTTACAAAGTTGGTATTGTAGACTCATCAATTGACTTCCGATGAAGGTCTCACTATTTGCTGTTTCATTAGAACTCTATCTAAATATTTTTTTTTCTTATCACCTTACTTTATTCATTGCTCTTGTGACGTTTTTTTAAAACTTTATAAAGTATATACTATTACCGTACATTAGTAAATATGTTCTACATATCATTAACACTTGCTTAATGTCATCTACGTTCCCTTGTGAGTGGAAAGTAGCAACTGTTCTGCCGCTGCCCAAGAAGTCCTCTCCACAATCATAGCTGACTAAAGGCCAATAAGTTTGTTGTGTTTTTTATCGAAAGTACTAGAAAAGCTCATGTACAGACAAATACTGCAATATGTGGAATCCAGCAACTTATTAACATGCTGGTAATCGGGCTTCCGCTCTTCCCATAGCTTTGAAACTGTACTGCTAAAAGTATCTTCAGACATAGGACTGGCTTTGGACCATAACAAGTTCATAGCCTTGGTTCTGTTGGATTTTTCGAAAGCTTTTGATTGCATGGACCATCGCATTCTTCTTCAGAAGCTATCATCTTCCTTTAATTTCAGTTCCCCAGCAGTTTCCCTGATCAGGAGCTTTCTATCTCACCGTCGTCAACAAGTAAAAGTGAACGATTCTCTCTCCCCTGAGCGGCCGCTTGTTCGAGGGGTTCCTCAAGGATCAATTCTGGGTCCTCTGCTCTTCTGCTTATTTATCAACGATCTGCCGAAAGCTGTGCGTGATGTAAAAATTCATGTACATGCTGACGATGTACAGCTATATTTTAGTAGACCTATTGGTCTCCTCGAAGATTGCATTGCACGGATTAACTCTGATTTTGACCGAATCTGTGCCTGGACCAATTATAATCGCTTGCTGCTAAATCCCGGGAAGTCACATTGCACTACATTCTGTAATACCTCACCCAATGAAATTGATATCCCACCTATACTTTTGAACGGAGTTACACTGCCCATATTAAATAAGGTCACTAACCTTGGGATCGTCTTGAACCCAAATATGAAGTGCGGTGATAACATTAACATAATGATCGGGAAAATTTATGGGGGCTTACGCAGACTGCGGCTTTCAGCGAATATATTATCTAGCCGCTCTCGTCTAAAGCTAGTAAAAACACTAATCTTGCCTTATTTCTCTTTTGGATGTTTGGTCTTTCCAAAACTGGACAACATCTGCACCCGGAAGATGGAAGTTGTCCTAAATGACTGTGTGAGGTTCATTTATGGGTTGCGCAGATTTGACCATGTCTCACATATCCGGTCTTTTTGTTTGGTTGTTCTTTTGCCTCTTACCTTAAACGAAGAAACCTGGTTTCTTTGTTTAATTTGTTAAAAGTTAATAAGCCAGAGTACCTTAGAGATTTTTTTCACTTCACTACCTCCCAACGAAATAGAAATCTGATATGGCCTCGTTTTCATAAGACTGTAATAGAAAGTTCTTACCTTGTCCAAATGAATGATCTCCCTGTCAGTATACAGGCTGCTGGTACCATTTATGCATTTCAAAAACTCGTTAACACGCACATAATCTAGCTCTTCTATATCCATTCTGTTCTTCTCCTCCGCAAAGGAACGCTAGTTAGTTGTTTTTGTAGTATATACATAGTGAATTTTATATTTTCATATTTTTGTTTTTTGTTGCTTTTTCTTTCTTCTGAGTTGTAATTCTTATATAAATTTTGATTTTTCCTATTATTTTGAATTTTGATGATTGTGATTCTAGCACCACTACTAAAGTTGTACTCTATAAGATTTCAATCTTGTGTACATTGCCGAAATAAAGTTTATTCTTATTCTTATTCTATATGATTAAAAGTGTGCTCACATTCCATCTCTGAAAATGATTTCTTATACGAAAAACCAAGGTCGTCAATATTTAAGCATTTCCAATGCAAATTTTCTCCATTAATTTGAATTCCACTACCTCTATCAGAATCTACATTTCGATTTCAAAACTTATTCCAATTATAGAAGTTGAAAGAAGACTTGATTAAATCTCCAACAATTGCGCAAGAAAGTTGTTAAAGTAAATATATAAATAAAAACATATACGCGATTAATGTTTAACAAAAAATTGGTAAACCTGCACAAAGTATAAAAATTGTAAAAAGTAAAATAATAAAAAAAAACAAAATACAGAAAAGTTGCACAAGAAAAGTTTCATTGGCAAAACCCAAAAAAAATCAACATTCGCTATATACCTAAATCCATTTATCCCTAGGGCACTGAATAACAATAAGAAACACGAAGAACTCAAGTTGTGGTCATTCAAGCAGGAGTCTACTTTATATGAGATTGTAAAGTAAATATTTCAACATGTAACCTTACTCTGTACGACTGTATTCGCTTTTATTTTATTAAAGCAAAAGTTACTAGACCACGAATCTAGAAAACAGACAGCTCAATCCACACAAAAAAAATATTTTAAAAGAAAATTATACTTTTATCCATTCCGACCAAAAAAAGGCAGCAGACACAAATAATTGATTCCTTCAAACCCAAAAAAAAAAAAGAGAAACTCCAGACTCCCGTCAACAACACACCACTTAGGAATATCCTTTATTTTTGATGATATATACCTACATCAAATTCACAGCCACCAGGGATCAGAAGACTTCTAACTTAACTGTTGTTACTAACAGGACGAATCCTGCACACTATATGCATCCCATAAAATCGAAACAACTACGTACATAGAACATAGCGACCGCTGTGCTTGATTCTTCATAAAATTTTCAGAGGTGCGTTCAGAAAGTTTTCATTTTGAGCCTCATCATGATTGATGGCTCTCCCGGATTACAATCTGCAGTGAAGAACGTTTAACTTTTGAAATGGCAACTGGTGCAGGATCCGGGTGCTACAAATTCCCTGAGACAGGATGGACGAAATTGTGCCCTGGTTAAGTTATTCGTATAACTAAAGCTCAGGGTAAGTTCTCCATTGATTGGGGATTGTGGAATTATGTGTGGTGATGGTGGTGTTGGTGGTGGTGATGTAGGTGGTTTTGCATGGAAACTGCATAGAAATTGACTCAAAACTTCTCATACTTGTACACAACCATCTTCTTGTCTCTCCTATCAAGGGCGCACAATGCAGAGATGAAATTGATCAAAGTTTCTTCTCTCATGAATTATTTATGAAGGACTGCATCTCACTTTGAGCTGCACTTTTGTTGGAAAATACCGTTAGGAACATATTGTAAAAATATTAATAATCCAAACTTTTCATGAGAATAGAGAATATATAGAATGGATAGACGAGCAAAAGATAATGTGAGTTTTTGGGTATAGATAGAGATAGGACTAGTAGTGGTGGTTGTACAGTTTCTGTTGTCGGAGGAGCAGATAATGCTGTTATCGCTAAATTTAATTCACAAGGAGTTAACCCATAAACTCACTCTGAATAGTTAGTCAAGTTTACCTACCAATACAATTTTGTGCAGATTACGCTACCACGCTTGAATAATACAAAACTTCAGTCCTAACAGTTAAAATAGTTTCCCTTTGTCAGATTCGATTTTAACAGATTTTCGGTGAAAGTTTTTAACTCAGCTAGAAGCTTTTGAGTTTTTTAATTTTTAGTTTGAATTTAAGTTAAAGGAAAAGTTAACGAAAAATTAGGAGAAAGTACATAATTAGTAGTAGCAGCTTTATAAATAAAATGAGAGATCTTTTTCATCAGTTATATATGCTAAGGATATGATTTGAAATGTTAGTGTTAGAGTAAATGTTAAAAAGCTATTTAAGCTAACCAGATGACAGAGGCTTGGTTGTAGGTCGTTAGAAACTATATGAAGGAGATTTCTCGTCTAACAGACTGAAATTTATTGAAAATAATTTCAATAAATTTACACAATGCATTTTAAGTGCAGCAAAATGGTTGAACTTTTCGACCCAGCGATCAGAGAGGTCTCATCAGTATGGTTATCTCTGATCGCCTATCATAGAAGTTCAATGATGCGAAGGCCACACCAATTGCCCATATAAATACTTTTTATAAAAAGGAAGTGTGAATTATACGGTAGTTAGAAACTATCTGTTACTAGCTTGCTGCTCTTTATGAGTATATTTAGCCCTTCACTAAACCTTGTGAGCAACATGTGAATGAAGAAAGAAAAATTGTTTGCTGATTATCAAGTCTATCATTAAGATTATCGAGAACTGGTGTTACCATCATGAAATGATTTTTAATGTAAGAAAAAGTTACAATTGCACTAAGACCGAGATGAAAATAAAAGTTAAATAAAATGAGAACCCAAAGTTTTGTATAGCAACACCAAGAAAAGGTTACGTGATTTAATTCATTTTTAAAATTTTTTTTACAATCTTTATGAAAACACTGCTTATAAAAGTTCAGCTCTCTATGTCGACCCATTCTCAGGCAGTGTCCAAATATATAGTGAAAACCCAAAGTCTTTTATGGTAACGCCAAGAAAGAGTTGCCCGATAATACTGTATTTGCAATTTTTAGGAAAATGATATGTACAAAATTTGGACTCTCCACGTCGACGTGATTTCAAGAAGTTTTCATATACTTATATAGTGAACAACCAAAATTTGTGTGGCTACATCAAAAAGGGGATGCCCGATTTAGTTCATTTTTTTAAATTATTATTGCTATGAAAATACCATCTACCAAATTTCAGCTCTCTACGTTGACGCGTTCTCACGCAATGCCCAAATCTATTGTGAGAAACGAAATTTTTTTATAGCAACCCTACGAAGGAATTGCCCGATTGGTCTCATTTTGGAATTTAAATTTACTTTTTTTTTTGTTTCTTTTTTTCTTGTTCAAAAAGGACACAACCCATTTGATTTTGGATGGTAAGTTTCAAGACTTTGTTTTGACTTGTGGGGGCTTGACGACGCGTTGCGAATTAATTTGGACAACCGCACCACATTTGTAGATCTTGCGCTATGTACAGCGAAATCTACTTTGGGAACTAATAAGGGTGTGAAGTAGTAGGCCGGTATATTAAAATTGTAAAATAAAATATAAAAGAAAATCAGTCTCATGTCAGCGGGCGAACAGCAAGTTCACACAAAAATAAAAAAACGAATAAAATAAATAGTTTTTGTTATTCAAGCAGTCTACCGGCCATGATCATGGCAAATTTCCTCTAACTATATTGAAGTTTCCACAGGATAACCAAAGTTCCTTTTCAGTTAATCCCGCTTAGATACCTGCTACCAGCATATCGAGCTCTAGATAAGGTAAAAAAGGATCAAAAGCAGTCCTAGCTGCGCTACAGCGCCATCGCCATCGCCCAGCGTACAAGACTGGAAGAATCATTTGTGTTTCTGAGCCCAGTGGACTCGCTATCGTAGACTTTAGTCTATTAGAAGACTCCTGTCGTTTTACGTTATCTCGCCTCCAAGCGAATCCAGTGCTAACATTGGGTATAGCGGAGTATACTCTGACCTGCTCCACATCTTAAGGACAACAAGCGGACTGTCATTGGGACAGCTCCTCATAATATTATTAAAATCTTTTCAGAGTGCCTGCCTGAACTTTGTGCCACCCGGATGAACGAGCATCCTACTTCTACTGAAACGGATGCCCTTATTAACATCCCAATATCAGTTGATCTCCTGGTAGCAGTAAACTATACATCGGTTTACCTGACCTTCAACCATCAATAGCAATAGACCTAGTGTCAAGCCTAAAGTTACGAGTAAGAAGTCTGTGGTTATCAGAACCCCCTTACAACCCGACCTACAAGGTCCTGTTAGGAAGACTACAGCTGGCCAGCTAATCACATTATACTCGATTATTCATTTTACGACTTTAAGTCTACGAATTACTCGCATCACATCAAGTGCTGAATTCGGATAACCTCAGCTGAATTACACTGTCTTCTGATTAGACCGATCGTCTACACAATCCGGTCTAGCTTATATTTGGCTACGTCAGATCTACCAGCCGCCGGTACGGCACGGCAGCGAACGGCTTCCTTGTCAAAATTTAGCCAAGACATTATTACAGGCTACTAAACCAAAGACTCATCAACAAGTCCCAACTAGCGAAATTGAGTGAAATTCAGCACTCTAAGTGAACGCGCTCTCGAGTTAAGCAGGATTTACATTATGATGACATCCAATTTTTACAGAAATTGTGAGGGAGATAGTTTATTGAAATTTAAATGCTGCGGAAGCAATCAACGCAATACCTCACACCTACAGTCCCCTCTACTTTTTATGGCAAAACTCTTAAATTGTCAAACTGTCTACTCGGAAATTGTAAAGTTTTTAATCGTTTTTTCGTAGATATTCAAAGACGGATCATGAAAAGAAGTATAATTTTACAATTTCTAAAATATTGCATGAAAGCACGAAGGAGTTCGAAGAAAAGGATGAGATTATATCGAAAAAATTTCTCGCAAAAGATCAGGTAGTACTGTAATTCAGTTCTACAATCATCATTTTGTACGATAACGAAATTTTTATTTAATATTTATTTCATATAATAAACAAAAAGTTCACTCAAGTACTCACATGAAAATAATTCCACTCCACTACCGAACTAACGCCGGTGAAGATAATTCCAGCCCGGTTCGTGTTCACATGACGGATTATCTCAAAGGCGGAATAATTCTAGCAAATTATAAAGGAAAAGGACCACTGCAGTCAATCTCTGAACACACTACTCTCTGCCTGTGGACAGAAAACTACCTCAGAAATAACTTCAATATTTTCTATAAAGAAATATTTAATAACTTTCTATTTCGTAATATTTAATTACAAACTCAAACCTTACTTTTGTTTATTTCGACAAATAATTTTACCTTACATATATGTATGTATATGCTATAAAATTATAGTAACAAAACAGCAATATGGCAGCTCCAGTAGTCGAAATTGACAAATTAGGGCTGCCAATAACAATGTTTTAGTTTCAGTAACTATAAAAACTCCCTATCTTGAGGTCTTTTTATGGTTCCGGACACGCACACAATGACAAATCGACAAATCGTGAGGACGGAAAGACAGACGGAACAGTCAGGCGGACGAACGGATGGACAAGCAGATATGCAAAAATTAAAATAACTCTTAATGTTATGCGTGGGTGTCTAACCCATTTTCCTCTACTATGAATGACAAAGTTAGTATACGCTACGTTTCCATCTAGGGTATAAAAAGCTACTGCAATTGCAGTATTCATAGGAAACCGCCATTTTGTTCTAATAAGGCTTTTTGGAATTGTTTTTTCCATCTCCACTCCTCTTTAATTCCTCACAGCATTTCCATCTGGCCAGCTGTCTCTACGTTAACAGGGGAGTGGGGTAGGGGGTGCTATCATTTATCGTACTATGTTCGGTGAATAAAATCCTTACAAATCCTTAAAAAACTCCGCAATGTTTCTTCGCTTCCTTGGAGTATATATTGTAGTTGCTAGATAGGATGAGAGCGGGAAGTTATAAAAGTCAAAAGGAAACTAGATAAGAAAAGCACACTATTTAAGCCGTACCAAACGCGCATACAGGGGGAGGGTCACGGGGGGTCATGACCGCCCCCAAAGCTCCACCTCACCTTCGCGATGAATTGAATGTGATGCTGAGCTGTAGAGTGAGTTTTAAAAATTTAACAGGACGATTTTCGTATGGTACGGACACAATGTGTAGTTGTCGCCAGCGATTAATGCTGGTGCTGTAACGCACTTTTCCAATTTGCAGCGACAGCTAGCGCTGGGTTGGGCGTTTGTTTGTCTTCTTTTGAATAGTAATAGTGGACTCTGGAGTGGGTATAATAGTTATTTGGTCGTAGCTCTCCATCTTTGGAACGTGTACGATTATTTAAGAACTTTCTTGTGTTTTATGTAGTGTCGAAAAGTCATTTATCACACCTACTTATCACAGGATGGTAAGTAATTTTGGAATACTACATATTTATTTTAGTATAAGATTATTTAGAAAAAGGCACGCAATGCTTAGCAATCCGGTTAATATAATGCTTTTATATTTTTGTTGCACCGATTACTCCTATAGATGAAAAGAACACAATTTCGAGATTTGAAAGTGTTATTGTTTCCAAGAAATTGGTCAGCGATCATAAATTTTTTTTTTTACCTATCTGTTTTTCCGACATAAAATCAATGACAGGACAATTTGCTGGGGAGCTCACAATACACAGAAGCATAGAAACTAACTTAACGAATTTTGAATTAGGGTTCTTCCAGTAGAACCCTAGTTCCATGCAATCAACGTCTAGACACCTGTTGCTTTTCCGTGGCGACACTGATTCAAGCCTGAGTTGTTCAAACGTTTTACGTTCGTAGGGAAGAATTAAAGTTTTCTTAGAAATATACTTGCAAATTATTCCTAAGAGCTTTAATGAATAACTATTCACCGACAACAGTTCAAACGAATATGTTGTTTGATTCTGGTGGTTCACTCTTTCGGACAAGTGCCAAAGCATTCAGTTTTCTTCGAAAGATTTGACATTGTTTCTTTAGATTTTTCATGCACTACTGCGCGGATTCTGCCATTCTGAGAGTTTGGGAGATGAGATTTTTTGTTTTCCCCGATTAAAACTCCCAACTTACAGAAAAGATGTGAAGTATCGCAATATTGAAGGATGGCTAACTCTGTGTGGGAGGATCGTAGAGCATTGGGGGTTTTTCTTTCAGGTTTAAGGTCTACAAAAATATAGATGACACATTTTTGGGGGAGGGGCTTTTGGAGATGGGGGGTCGTAACCCCTCATATGTCATAAGTCATGTTTGGTATCAAATGAAAGTTGGAGAAGCGAGTAATATAGCGGTGTAGTTTTTTTTTGTCATTTTAACTTCGAGTTACAGAATTCCGAGTGGAAAGTTAAGTGTCAAAAGAACTCTCATCTTCACAACTCCACATCTCTCCATGTTAGTGAATCCGGGCCCTGATGGCCGACCATGGTTCCAAAGAGTTATATTGATTCAGGGGCCTTGGCTGGTCCTGGTCGCGAAGCATATTTATGAGCGTTGGCTATCATACATTTTGTTGTTGGAAATTTACTTGAAGATTTTTCTTTAGCATTTTGATACAGAAATTTTACGGCAAAACTATAAAAAAAAATCCATTGAGTTTCCTCTGCGGTAGTTGGCTTTGCTTTGCTTGTACTTCGTATTAATTCAAGTAGTGTTCTTTAATTTAACTTTACGTTTACTTTTAATTTGTGGGAGAAGGATAAATTTGCTATATCAGTTAGCGATGGAAGTAGAAATAGTAGCGAAAGTGTAAAGCGGAAGACTGATAAGACCATTGACAACTTTTTTCAGAGAAAGGAAGATCAGTTAAGTTACCATCAGAAGAAATAGTCAGTTACTATCATGTACTCCTACTCCCATTCCTTTAAATGTGACTCACGGAGCAAGCTCACTTTCAGTCAATTACTTCATCAGCAGCAATTTCTACAATCTCTGCACGACAAGGCATATCTGGTTATGAGTCCTTAATGTCCACACTGAGATCGACATTGATGTGGATAATATTATCGATAGGTTTTACAAATCAAACTGAAAACTGAATTTTGTGATATAACGTAAATATGATTAAAAAAAAAATTAAAAGCAGCTTCTTCTGACTTTTTCCTGCCCCTCGAAGATTTTAATTGTAAGGGGGCTAGACTGCTGCAGGTCTGAATACGTGCCTGAGGCGTAGACGATTCCTCTGGAACGATAGTCTTATTACACATACTCAGAGGAAATTCTCCCATGGTAAGTATCCTGGTATCAACTTAAACATGAAATCAATGTAGAAAATAATAAAAAAATAAAAAAAATAAAACTAGAGATTTAGTTAGGTCGCTGTTGACGATTTACTTAACTTGCAAACCATGGAGATCCAAACGGATGCTGAATATTCTGTTTACATTACAAGATGCATTTATAGCAACAATGGCGAAGGGAGTAGGTTAATAATGCAAAAGTCTGTTCCGGACATCTCTTGTTATCATAATAGTCTCCTTCAAAGATGTATTCCCTTGGAATGAGTACCACTAGTTTTTATGCAGAAGTCTTCGTTATTAGTTATTGAATAAGTGAAAGAATGAAGTATTAAGAGGAATCATTATATTATCACTACAAAATGCCATCTGTATAGCCCTAAGTAACTAATGAACTCAGATTACATATCGGCTCTGTTGTTCGAATACAGTAGGTATGTCTGTATTGGGAACGTTATCTGGGTACCTAGGAATTATTTAATCTATCCCGAATCCAGCATTTCTTACTTTGATTTGTTGCTATTGCCACCTCAATGATTGCGGTCTTCATTGAGAAGATTTTTGGACCCCTTGTTTGTGAGCCCTGAATTGTGTCTCCTAAATTTAGTAGACAAAGCTTAAATTTAAATTTTATTTCCTTTTACTGTTTTCACATTCAAAATAATGCCTTCCAGCATCAATATGTTCTTGTCATTGAAATGAAAGCAAATTTTGCATTTTTTAAAAAACTCCCAACTTCCGAACTGAATTCATGATGAATTTTTAAATTCGAATAATTCTTGCATACTACAATTTTTAAAACTGCAGTACCATCGAACTTTTGGGTCTGTTATATTTGATTTCTGCAAAGCTACTTTCAACCACCCACTGATCAAATATTCTCACGGCTTTGTAGTTTATATAGTTCACATATAGAGGAAGTACACATCTTTTAGCATTTTCCTATAAAATATCATGTTACCGGTTGAGTTTCATGAATTTTCCGCATTCTTATAGGCAATTTTTTGTCCAGTCGTCTAAAAGATTAGTTTCGTTAATGTTCATTAGTTAGTGATTGTGAATTGGTTAGAATACACCTTTTGACATAGATAGTACCCATGAGTGTTGTTCTTTTGATACACTAATGCGTCAATCCATCGTTTTTCTGAAAAACTATTCTCAACGCCTTTCGATTATTGCGAAGCCGTTAAGCTAAGTTTTGAAAGTTATTCGAGTAATGTTTTATTTTTTTTTTTTTTATTATTATTATTAAGCCAAGCTCAGGGGATATCCTATGATGCACAGCACAGCATGCTAGGAAGGAGATAGGGAAAGGAATTAGGGAAAGTGAGGAGAGTGGCGGAGGTGCTGACGTATGCCACTCTTAAACTTTCACAGATTGTATGCCGGACAAAAGACAGAAGATGGTAGACTGTTCCACATTCGCACAGTTCGGGATAAAAAATCATCACGGAATTTTACTGTACGGCTGAAGGTAATTTTAAGGGTAAAGGAATGTGCGCGGTTTGCAGAGCGAGTATTGCGTGCAGGAATCATTCTATAAGGGATCCAGGGACGCACCGAGAGGGGGGACGAACAGGACCGGCCCCCTCCAGAATATCACTTTCTGAACATAATTCACAAATTACGTATAAAATGTGGTCTGTATATTATTAAAAAGTCCCATAAAATAAAATAAAACCTTTTAATCTACAATAGCAGTCCTTAAGTGCTCAGATGGACTTTAGAGCCTTATTTTTCCGACTCGTCAGAACTTGGGACACCTATTGCCCCCCCCCCCCCCAAGCCAAATCCTGGGTGCGTTACTGAAGGGATCAGACTAGATATTTTATCGGAACATTGCCAAGTTATTACAAGTTATTTCCAAATCGCTTGAGCTTGAAGACTCTCTTTTGGACAATAACGAATGAGGCTAAGGCTGTGCGACCAGCCCCAGCCCATATATGGGAATTATATTCAATTCTAGGTCTGATGATATAGGACATGTAGACGACCACTAGATTTGATGGGCTGAAATATTTCTTACATCTTTTCAGAAATCCAAGACATTTCGACGCTTCTTTTGTAACAAAACAAATGTAATCTGTCCAGCTTAACTTACTGGAAATATTAATGCCAAGAATGCATAAAGACGGTGTACCGTAAATCAATGCTCTATGGAAGTGATATGGAAGTGTAAAAGTTATGATTTTATTTTAATGAGGCGAAACAGCTTTGGGACTTAGATCCATTGATATCGATTCGTAAGTAAAGAAAAGCAGATCAATATTGAAAATTAAGAAAAGATATAGAGAGATAACAAAGCTCTGGGGCACACCGTCATTTATAGGCTGAGGTTCAGATGAAACGCCATCTAGTACAACTCGTATTAAGCGATCGGATAGCAAACTTTCAAATCATAATAGAAGAGAAGGAGAGAGACCAAATACTTTAAGTTTGGCTAAAAGGGCTGGATGCCAGACTCTATCAAAGGCCTTTGAAATATCTAAGAGGGCAACGATTTTGGACTCACTAAAATTGTGAAGACTATGGTTCCAACGTTCCGTAAAATAGTCAGCTAGTCTTAAGATGAGAGTCCAGCTCGGAAGCCATATATTGGCGATCGTTGATGAGATGATTAGCTTTTAGATATTTCATTAATCTGAAATAAATGATAGATTCAAAAACATTTGAAAGAATCAAAGTGGTTGCAATTAGTCGATAATTTGAGGGATCGCTACCCTCTCCTTCCTTGGGAATAGGCTGAACGTGAGCTAGTTTCCAAGCAGTTGGAAATTTTCCTCTCGAATAAGGCAAGTAGAATAGTTTGCGCAGAGTCTTAGCCAAGGATGAGGCACAGCTTTTAATTAACTGGGGCGGAAAATAATCAGTTTCTGCGGCGTTCTGAGACGTCGATCTCCTTAAGCCCCTTGAACGCATTCCTCGTACTGATGTGTATTGGTTCTTGTTCACATCTACACGGGAGATGACAAATAGGTGGCTGTGAAGTCGATGGAAGACGAGAATTTGAAGCGAATCTAGCAGCCAAAATATTAGCTTTACCCAGGGTGTCCACAATCGTTTCACCATTATTAAGTGGTGTAGGTATAGAAGAATTGATGAAGTTGTTCTTGATGGTTTTGACCAGAGATCAGAAACCTTTGCTGCTTTTGTGGCTTGCCAAGATTCTTTGTCTAACGCTCTGGTGTTCCGTGCAGTCTTGTAGACTTGTTTTAATTCTGGACATGGATGCAGCTGATAGGCGCGAAAAGCAGACTCTTTCGTATTGCTTGGTTGCACTTATCGTTAAACCAAGAGCGATTTTGCTGTTGTTGAGATCTGCTGGAGGAATACGAAATGTATTCACGCATGCCAAAATTAAGAATGTTATTAAGTTGTAATGTGCATTCATCAACATTCTTCAAAGCAAAACAAACCGACCAATCATTTTCACGAAGATACTGATTGAGACTTTCCCTATCTGCATTTTTATTGTGCCATAGAAGGTGGTGAAATAGGGCGGTACAGGTTTGAGGTGGTAAATTGAGCCATGATGAAGCAGTGGTCTGAATTACCAAGAGGGAAACCGACTGAGATGGTATAAGTATCGGGGTAAGATGCCAGAAACAGATCTAATAAATTAGCTCTATCTCCAGCTACATCAGGAATTCGCGTGGGTGCATCCACTAGGTGTTGCAAATTAAACTACTCACAGAGGAATTCGACAAATCGACCCACAGGGCTTATGGTAGAATAATGTCTGAGCCACGGTATATTATGGACATTAAAATCGCTTGCTAGTTCGATTTCGGAACAGGGAGAGACAGAAAACAACTGACCAATATTGCTGGAGATATTGTTAAATGCGGATACTGTGTCATTTTCGGGAATCCAAAGCCGGAAAATACTATGGCATGATCAGAATATAGTCTAGTCAATTGGGAGTAAATAAGGCCTTTGCCCTACAAAAGGTGGGATAGTTGTGATTTTTATATATATGTTACTGAGCTCCGGGCTCTGATGAAAAATCCAAGTTTTCACCCTTGGAGGGGGTTTGTGCCGTCCGCCATCTTGGATTAAAGGTACATAAAATTGTTTTTTTTTTTCAAAATAATTCCTAAACGGCTGATCTTACGACAAAAATGCCTAATAAATATTTGAAGAAGCCTAAATTCTCTACATTTTTTGTAAAAACACTTTTTTTTTTAAATCTAATGTGTAACGAGTTCCACCGACGGAAATGTGAACATTCTTCCAAAAACTTTATAGGTACGTATAGTACCCCTTATGCAGGGTGTTTCGTCATGGTGGTCCATAAGACAAGAGGTGATAGTAGTCATCTAATCAAACAAAACATTGTATGGAAAGGGGCCGGCGGCATCCCAACCGTTTCGGAGTTACAGGGTGATTAAGAAAATTTGCTAGTCTTAACAAAATATCCTGTACTTCAAGGCCTTCTATAAGTTTGCTTGTTTAACATTAATAAATTTCTGTTGGCACAGCTCTAGTGCTGAAAGATCATTTTCAGTATTAAAGTGAATAAAAACATATTTAAGTAACTCGTATGGTACAAGAACAACTGTCGAGCGTAGACATTATTTCAGTTGAAAAACATTTCATCAATGAATTAAAGCAAAAAGAAAAATTCTACGAGGAAGTCACACCCAAGAAAAATTAGAAAATTAGGCATATGGTATAAATCAATGGTGATTAAAGTAATATATGAAATGGTCACAAAAGTTTCTTTAACCGTTACATAAGCAGCGCCGCTTTTATTTCGTACTTTACTATTTCTGTAATTTAAAATTGTTCCCTCTTAAGAGATCCGACTAAGACATATTTCTTTGTCTTTATAAATATATACTAGAGTTTGGTGTTATTTTTCAGTTCAGATTGGAGCAAACTTATATATTAATTTCTCATTATTGTTCAATCCTGATCACCCGGCTTAGATATGTAAACAGGCCTCGCCACTGGTTTTCTATGAGTAAATCTCTTTATTAAAATGAATTCAATGGAAGCAGTCATCATATATCATCTGTAAGGTACGAAAAATATGGCCACCCTCAAACCAAAGTAACCTAATGACAAGTTAAGAAGCAGTAGAGCAAAATTCGAAAATTTCTGGTGTTTTTAGAATGAAACAAGTAATTTCATATACTTTCGTCTTTTGCATGAATGAGAGAAAGAACGTGGCTATACAATATTGTAGTGCAACCGAGACAACGAGCTAAAAACAAAAATCGAGAGAACGTAGGACTACCCGAACGACAAAATCTTATTAAATCCTTCAAAATCCTCCCAACCTATTCATAATAATGTACATCAGGTCACACTCCCTCCCATTTTTAAGACAAAGATAAATTTCGCTTTGGCCCAGATGCTGAAAGAGATGTAAAATTCCTCTCAAATAAAATTCCCATTTTTCTCGAAAATTTCAGAGAATCCTTCTCATATATTTACGAAAATGAAACATTTGCCATTCTGTTTCATTGCATGCATCTTGTGCTTTCACATTTTTTATCTTTATTCATAAAAGTTTTAAAGAGAGTTTGATTTTTTTTTTCGATTATTTTCTTTCTTTCTACCTTTTCTTGCCGTGTGCATTTTAAATGAGAAACACTCGGAAATCTCGCCTGCTTCCTAACTTGTCATTAGGTATACTTTGCCTCAAACATTTCTCCTTTCTTTTTTTTTACGATATTTTCCAGTCATTATCTAAAAACGTAAAGGTAAAATTAATACAAGCCCACCACAAGGCACCAACACAATTTCATCCCATTTTTCATAAAACCCAAGTGATCCTCAAAAATGGATACTTTTCCATCTTCCTTCTCTTATAAAAACACAATCAAGGACTTTTTCTAATTTACCATAACTCCCGCCAAAATATCTATAGTGTCCTACCAGAGTCTAAAAAAAGATCTAGGATCTTTACCGATTTTGAGGAATCGAAAGTTTGCTACTATTTTGATTTTTTCTTTTAAAATTAGTTTTAATTAATTTTTAAAATTAGGATTCCCAAAAATTGCACTTTATTCAGAATAACTAGAATCTATCCAGCTATTTGCTGCTTTCAATATTTTAAAGTCTAATTCTAGGTTCTTCCCCTCTCTTTTTCCCAATATTTTTATGTCGTCCATATTATGTAAACGTGTCAGCATATTCCGATGTGTTCGCCCGGGGATATAGTCCAGGGCCCGTTGAAAAAATCTCTCGACTATGGACCGTAACTGTTATGGGACTTTTTGAAAAATTCATGAAGTAACAGTTACAATTTAACTTTTCTTTTTTAGTTATATGTAATTGTTATAAAAGACTTTTAAAATTTGTTAGATCATAAGATAATAGTTATTTATTAACCCTTAACCGCAACGACTTTTCGAATTGGAAGTTGCGGCTTGTGTCAAATGTACGTCAGTGTGCTTCCATGTACCTTTTCTACACTTCATCCAGTGTTTTCTTTTTTTGTTTTTTTATTACAACAGTTAAGACGCTAAACATGCCTTTTATTTATTCACGATTTCCCATTATCGTCCAAGATTTAGAAACAGCTACAATAATTAGTCAGCGGTCATCATGACCGCAGGTAGATGGTTAAGGGACGAAAATTGGGGGTAGGTAGTTAAGGGATTATTTTTTTTTTTTTTTTTTTTACAGTCATAACTGTTACCGCAGACTTATTTATTTAAGTCTTGTGATAAGAGTCCCAAAAGACTTTTATTTTTTTAAGTCTCACAATAATAATAGTAGTAGTAGCCTTTTATAATTTTAGTTCAATGCTAAGAATTACGCATCACAGACTTTTATTAATAAAAGTATCTTCATAAAACTCCCATAAAATTTTTATTTTTTTAGTCTCAAGACTTTTATAAATTTCAATCAGTCCATAACTGTTACCAGAGACTTTTCTTCATTTAAGTCCCATGATAAAAAATCTCATAATATATAAGTCTCCAAATTATAGCTGACTTTTATTTACATAAGTCTCATAATGGATCTATCACGGATCTTTTACTGTTTCAGATCTTGGTATTTGATTTTGATAATATGTGGATATCCGGATACCTAGATCTGCGCACTATCCGATTCCTGAAATCCAAAATAAATACCAAAATCTGTAACAATAAAACATCTGTGATAGTTCCATTATGAGACTTAAATATATAAATAAAAGCCTCTGGTAACAGTTATGGACTAACTGAAATTTATAAAAGTCTTTTAAGACAGTTATCTTCAGACTAAAAACATCAAAAGTCTGATGGGAGTTTTATGAAAAGACTTTTATTAATAAAAGTCTGTGATAACTCTTATCACTGAGCTACAAAATATAAAAGTGTTCTAATACTTTTATTATGAGACTTAAAAAAATAAGTCGTTTGGGACCCTTATCATAAGACTTAAATAAATAAAAGTCTCTCGGCAACAGTTACAATTATTTTTTAAATAAAACATTTTATTGAAAGTCTTGTTATGAGATAAACTATTAAGACTATTTCCATTACGTCTCAGTCTTGATGGGAATTTTTTACCTGATTGCCAAAAATAACAGTTATTTAAGGTCCCTGCTCTCAATAGTAGGTATGAAGATTTACTACTACTACTTTGGACAGATAAAACAATGTAGCACTAACCCTAGTAAAAGATTGCATATTTAATTAAAAAATAATTAACGACAATTTATTAGTGTGCTTATCATTTTAATATTTTTACAAATTAAAAATTTTCAAAATAAACAATATTCTTAGTGAAATTACAAAAACAGCTTATCCTTAGAGGTGGAGATGGGAAAATTCATTAAAAATAATTTTTCTTAATTTCTATCGAATCCTGGAATCTCTTCAATTTTATTTTTTCCATCTGATTTTCAATGTGTTGAGCCAACATTTTCAGTTTCTTCTTATAAACTGCTAGTCGAAAGACTGTTTCGATGCCATCATTTCCATTCAGATAACAAATTTCCTTGGTTTCATTTAGAAGAGTCTCCGAGAGGATGTACTTCGTTTCCAGCCAATTTGTGAAATGCTGTTTTCTGCTCCTTGTTATTTGCTTTTTATGCAAAAATATACAATATCCAATCGAATGGGTTCTTTGAAATGCACAAAGATTCTCAACTATTTTTCCATATTGATATACACTTTTTCGAAATTTTACCATTATTATATGAAAATAAGTTCTGAAAACACACGTAAGCAGTAGCCGAACTGAAGCCGAACTGATAATGAATTTTTCAAAAATCTGTAATTTATTGAAAATATTGTTAGTAGTGGAGAGAGAGAGAGTGAGTTGTTACAGTATTGGTTGATGGTAATTCTAAGTTAATTGTATACCATAGAATAAGTAAAATAAAATAAGAAATATCAAGTCTACACATACACTATAGCAAGAAGGTATGCCTCAGTCGCATACCTATATTTTATTAGAAGTGTTAATTATTGGTCAAAATTATACTCACTTTCTACTACATTCATAATTATTTTCGACACTCTTAAGTGGAATCCACCTATCCATCCCAACTATAGTTTTATATGTATGCTGCCTCCTTGATTTTATTGGGTAGGACGATGGTTATGTATTCACTGTAATAAGCTAGCCAAGTAAGGGTGTAAAAATTCACAGCACAAATTTCCATTACTCACTAATAAATAAAAACTTGTCCAAACGTGCACTAGTTATTAACAGTTTGTTTTGAATTTTCTTATATCTCTAGGTATATAACCATAGCTGTTGTTGTCGAATTAAGGATCACACCTTTGTATGAATTATGACTCATACGGGTACTGCATCATTTAAGTAAATTGAAATTTCTATACATATACCTGCCTCAAAATAAATAAACTGAGTAGGTATAGAGTTAGAGAAGAATTTGAAAAGGATTAACCCTAATTAGACGGATTAGTTTAAGGTCCTTCAAAATGCCCTTGTAATTATGAGTCATTTTGTTGTTTGTGAAATAAATGAAAATAAATTTCAGTAATGGAAATAAATGCTCAAAACAAAGTAATAAAACTTCGTTTAAAACCGGAATGATCATGTTACTGATGCCAACCAATTAAAAATGTCTTGCCTTTTCATATCCCCACCTAACCGCTTGTTTTGAATATTTGTGAGGCTGTTTACGCAAACTGATTTACATATCTAAATAAGGCCCCCATAGGGTCTAAATTTTTTAATTGATTAAGGGCCAAGAGTTTTGATGGATATTTCCTTGATTAATACTGATAACACGACGTGATAAATCAAAGCGATAAGTTTTAATCACTCACTATTAAATTGTGCTTGACCAAGCTACTTAAACGCTCGCCTCGGTTAAAAAAATGCAGAGTATCACAGATACGCAACAATGTCGATATTTCTGAAGGCTTATGTATCCATAATAATTAACTATTCAAAATTAATTTATTATAGCTACCTAGAAACTAATAATTGCCATTATGGCTCGCAATCTGGACGCTAATCTGAAAACTTGCTGACTTTTTTTATGAATCGTTGAAATTGTAGTCCCCAAAATTTTTGTGAGCTCAACATCGCCTTTTAGGCAAAACAAACCCCTCCTAGTTTATTATGAGTTGGATTGATTTTTATCTGATAGCCTAAAACGGGTGGAATTAAATGGTGCTACTTGAAAAATTCATCATATTAACATTGGTGTGTCGTCTATTGTCTCTTCTCAATTGTCATAGTTCAAGAAAATCTAGCATTTTTCTAAAAGTTAGATAAAAGACCTATAAAGAAATGGGCTAATGTAGACAACATAGTTTTTGCATACCTAACACAAAAACGATATTACATTACGCACCTACTGAGAAGTAAGGAAAACGTAAGAAATATGAAAAAATGCGAATCGCCTGAGACGATTAAGGGTATCACTTTTTGTTGTAGAGGGTTGGATTTTTTTTTTATATTTGCGGTACATCTCGTAGCGTTCCAAATTTTATTCTAGTAAATAGCCGAATTCAAAACTGCCAATCTCAAAACCGATCTCTAGTCAATACACATCATGCGATCAAAATTGTGAATATATGTGACTGTAACAATAGAGGCCTTACCGAAATTCGCAGATTGGCTGACCAAGAAAATTCTGGCTCTTTCTTCTTGCAAAGTGGTCCGAGAGTAAAGATTAGAAAAATCAAATAATTGTTAGTAATTGCAAAGGAAATAGTAAATTTATTTAAATAAAGATAAAAATAAAATAAAATGTGTAACAAATAAACTAGAAAAAAAAACAAGAAGAACTTATTCAATACTACAAGCTAATGACTGTGCCGAGCCCCTAAGAGTATGGGAATATGAAAACAACCACAGACTACGTACGACAAACCAAGGATTTAATCAAGGTTGTTAAAAAAAAAGTTAAAAGGGAAAGTAGACCACGTGGAAGCAACCCCAACATCGAATACTGCGGCAACCTGGCCAGGTGTAGAGATAAGTAAAAATTAAAAAAATTAATTAATTGTTAAGTACTTATTAATTATTGCAATTGCTAGATATTTATTTAATTAACTATTTATTTATTTATTAACACATATGCATGCATTCTAGTTATAAGTCCTAAATATGTAGACCTTAGAATTTAGTCAGCGATAGCATACAGGAGACTAGAGAAAAAGGAGCAAGAATTCATCCCGAATCAAAGAACAAAATTACGCGCAAAGAATTTAAAGGAAGCCAAAAGAGCCGATTTCGTCGTCCTATGGACTAACGAATTGCTCTCATCCGGGTAAATTTGCCACAAAGCAACAAAAGAAAATGCTACAATCTGTATATTACCTTCCAATGTCGAAATAAAATTAAATTTCTTTTTTGTAGGGGTAGTTTTTGAGGGATGTGGGAGGGTAGGTTTTCTGGAGTTTTTCCGGGATAACGAGAGAATGGAGAGAAGAAGGTGAATGTATGTGGTATGAAAAAATGGGAGCTCAGGCGACAAGATAGGTGGAGGAAATTGGGTGGGGAGAGTGCGGGGTAGAAATGGGAGCTGATTAACGGGAATTAAAAAAAATAAAGACAATATCAGGACCTGCAATAATTCGCAGGGGCAAGCTCAGGAGCTCTGTAAGCCCAATAAAACAAGTAAAAAAGCTAATATTGGTCTAAGACCAATTCTTATCATACCCTAGATGAATGTCCGTATGAAATTTCGTATGAGCAATTTGGATTTTTGCAGTGGTTTTTCGTATATATTTCTAGAACGGTTCGTCGGACAGAAAAAATGATTTTAACCAATTTATAGGATTTCATATTCTGAACAAGTTCTTAGTACAATAGAAATGTTTAGGACTAATCGTTTTCACACTATCCGTAAAAACCCTAAATTTTTGTATAACAACACTAAGAATGGGTTGCTCGATATATTCCATTTTTAAAATTTTATTTGCTATTACTATGAAAAAACTATGTACCAAATTCCAGCTCTCTATGTCAACGCGTTCTCAGGCAGTGTCCAAATATATAGTGGAAAACGAAATTTTTTTGTATGGCAACCCCACCAAGGAGTTGCCCGAGTTGTCTCATTTTCGAACTTAATTTTACTTTTTTTTTTAATGTCCGTGTACAAAATTTCAGCTTTCTAAGTATACGCGTTCTTGAGCTATCGTGCGCACAGACGGACAGACAGACAGACGTACATGCAAAAATCAAAATAACTTTTAATATTCTGCGTGAGTGTCCAATCCATTTTGCTCTACCATCATTATTTCGAGGTTGCTTTTTATATTTTTACCGAACAAAAGTATCAATCTGGTGCGCTTGCCTTTCTCGCTTCAAAACTATTACCGGCCGGGAATAACAAGTAAATTAAGCTTTTTTCGTAAAAAATCATAACTTATTCGGTCCCTGAAAATATGAAGCCAGCTTGGCTTTTTATACTTCCGGCTTCAAAACCTGTTACTTCCAGCTCGAAAAAATAAAAAGTCAAGCTGCCTTTTTGTTTTCGCCAGTAAAATATAAAGCCAAGCTGGCCAGAAAAAATAAAAAGCCTTTCCAGCTTAGATTTTCTAGCTTTTTTTTTTATAAAAAGTTAAGTTTTCAAAAGCTTTACAGGAATCGAAAAGGGTTTCACGAAACATCTTTTGGTATATTCCACAAAATTCAACGATCAAAATTTATCCCAGCTTTTTTTTGTTTAAAATTCTCAAAATACCAGTTATTTTCGGTCCCTGGGTATCATAGGCTATATTTTATGTCGATTAACAGTAATTTGCAGATTTAAGGGTTCTCGGCGGTAAATTTTGTTGTCGCAATATTCACGGACGCCTAACTCTGTGTGGGAGGGGTGTGGAGTATTGGGGTTTAAGATTAAGACTTTAGAGTACAAAAATATAGTTGAAAATTTTCGGCGGGGTAGTTGTTTCGAGGGTTGGGGGTCGTACCACCCCTCATAGGGGATTGTCCAAACTACGTCATGTCTGGTACCAAATTAAAGAAGGCGGACAGGGTAATCGAGTGGTGTAGTATGTCTTTGATCGTTTTAACGTGACAGCTGACTTTTGACCGCCGAAAAACGTTTTTTTTTTCACTAGGGTCATATACACCCCAGTTTCCCCCCCCCCCCCCATATTTTGCATATATTTCTTCCATTCTTTGTTTCGCATCCATTAGTACTCCGTTGGGAACATTTTTGTCATGGGACATGAATTTCCACGACTTACCAGTTCTTCGCAATGATGAGATGAAAATATGTCCATTTTTGTACCAAAAACGGCCATTTTTTCACCTTAACAAGTAAAAAAGCTAGAATTGGTCTAAGACCAATTCTTATGATACCCTAGACTAGATGAATGTGCGTATAAAAATTCGTATGGTCACCGATCTATGCAAGTTTGTTTTTTGAAGTGGTTTTTCGCATATATTTCTAGAACGGTTGGCCGGACAAAAAAAAATTTTTATAACCAATTTTATAGGATTTCGTATTCTGAAGAAGACTTTGGTACAATAAAAATGTCTAGACTGATCGTTTGCACAGTATAGGTAAAAAACCTCCATTTTTATATGGCAACACCAAGAGGGGGTTGCCTGATTTATTCCATTTTTGACATTTTTGTTGTCATTACTATGAAAACACTATGTACCAAATTTCAACTCTCTACGTCGACGCGTTCTCACGTAGTGTCCAAATATATAGTGGAAAACGAAATTTTTGTATGGCAACCCCACGATTTGTCTTATTTTCGAACTTAATTTTACTTTTTGTTTAAAGTCCTTGTACAAACTTTCAGTTTTCTAAGTGAACGTGTCGATGGACAGACGGACGGACGGACGGAGGGATATCCAAAAATCAAAATAACTTTTAATATTATGCGTGGGTGTCCAATCCATTTTGCTCTATGATCAATATTTGTAGGTGTTACAAACAGAATGACAAACTTAGTATACCCTATGGATTTTATCTAGGGTATGAACAGGACTGCTACACTTCTTTTACAGTTATCTCCAAAACCGTTTATCGGATTTAAAAATTAATTGCATATTTAATTAGGGGACAAAATGTATACACAAGCTTTACCGTGTATATTTAAAATTTTACAACATCTCTTCTGTACTGGAAGACGACCAATTTGATCATTTTCCCGTGATTTATAATTTTTAGCGAGTAACTTAAGACACAAAATGCATGTTCCTCTGTAAGTGTTGCATGCATTTCCATAATTTGTTTTTTTAAATATAGCCAGGATATGCAGTAAATAAATTCCTAGGTACCTAGATACCTTCACAAAATGCAACAAAAGCAGACAATACAATTTTTCCACTTACTATTCCACTTGCAAAACACCGGAGGATTTGAAAAGTAAGTAGAGAATTCCCAAATTAGGGAATTAGGAATTCTAAGAAAACGAAATCCTCATCTCCCAAATTCTTCGTGTTACAGAATCTGATCCCTGGTCTTCTTTAAAAATTCTATTTCATGCTAGGACAATGAAATGTGGCTCATTTGAAAGATTGGATTTCAATCTAACTAAGAAAAATAGCATCTTAAAAATATCTGTGAAAAAGGACATCAAGAATACGGGTTTTACCTTAAATGCTTCAATACTTTAGATTTTATTCATTTTGTTTCCTTTTAATTTCTAAATCCTCTAAAATATGTTAAAATTTCAACTTCGATGATCTTAACGGGATCAGGGATTAAAAAATGATGAAAATTTTATGAAAAGTAAAATACACTGCTCAAAAGTGTATAAGCAAAATGTGGTTTTTCGGTTGCCAATTCCTGGAATTTGGTTTGATTTTGGTTCTGTTTTTTGTTTTTAGTAGATACATCTATTGCGCATACAACAATAAAAAAAATTCTGGAATAACGGTAAAAACAGGTATTATATAATTATAATGGGACAAAAACCAATTTTTACAATTCAAACCACAAACCACATTTTGCTTATACACTTTTGAGCAGTGTATATATATGAATTTTTAAAGAAGACCAGGATAGCACATTTTCGAAATTTTAAAAATGATATAACCGACAAAAAAAACGGAATATATAGAGAAAATATTTAATTTGTATTTTTGTTTTCATAAACCCTCCAAGTATGTAAAATTTCAAAAAAATTGATGGTTGTCATGTCATACATGTCGCCTATTTAATATCGAATGATCCTATGAGAATAATTTTCTACAATTACCATAATGATGTCCACCTGTTTAGGTGTACCAGTTCCGATTCAATTGTGGATCCTTATCAAAAATCATGCACACTCTACGATCACTATGTGATGGCCATCTGTTTAGGTCTACCATTTTAATACAATTCGTGTAATTCTTAATTGGGACATACCCAATCAATAAATATATAAAAAAAAGTGTAGTATTTCTTAAAATGAATGGAGAGACACATTAAATTGGTAATTTTCCAAAACCATTAGATATCCTCAACACGATATTATTAGATCCCTTTCAAATATTTCTTTTTTCGGTTTTGTTTTTCCTATCAGACAAGTTTGACTTTTATACATGCATTTATGCATGTGTATGAATCCTGAAAACATCTAAAAAGCCAACGAAATTTCAAATATAAACAACAGATGTATGATTCCAAATTTGTTTGGACTCTATACTTAATCGCATACAAGTGAACTCTTGACTCCTTCAAATGATTGCCGGAAAGTATATTTAACACAATATAAAATACAAATAACGTATGCCATTTCAGAAATTCTAATCAGCAAGGATATAAATGACACACATAACTTATAAAATGCCCTGAATTCTTAACAAAAGTCCCAGAGGTTAAAGATAATAAAGTTAATCGGCTTACGACAGCAGTTGGACCCCACACATTCATTAATCTCCTGAAACCAGGATGAGCATAGGAAATAAAGACAAAAGCTTATGGACATTGCGGTGATGAAAAGGCTCGAGTAACCGAGGATGAGAATGTTTAGATAAAGAAATTCTCATAATTCACCCGAGATTAAGAATGCGCTCCACTTTATTCCAATGCTCTGAAAATACTTTTGTTTTCAGAACAAAACTTGATTTTGACATCAATAAAAAGCGATTTCTACCTGCTGATGATGGAATATGAATGGAAATGAGTGAGAGAACATAATATACTATATTTTGTGTCTATAGAGAGTGATACCTCTTTGCCATTATGCCGGATATTAATTCCCCATGAACGAACTCATGAGCTCTGCCACAACGATAGCCATCCCCCGGAAAAGGAGACGACAGCCTTGGAAAGAAGATTTTCATAATCCCGATTATGTCAGACTATTTGGCCGAAGGCAGTCAAATGAAAGGAAAATGTCGCCTATTCGTCAATCTGACAATCCTTTGTCATTTTTCGTTTTGGTTCCCCAGAATATCGTCCAAGGTTGGGTCTCACTCTCTTCATATACAAAAACCTCTTTTAATGAGTCTCGTTTGTTGTTCTATTTCTAAAAATGCCAGTGACTAAGTAGAACGCAGAAGATCGATTTCCTTTTGTTCGTCTCCTGTAAAATATGCGATGTTCGTTCTATCAATGGAATAGAGGTGGTGGAAGGTATGGTGATGGTGTAAACAGATTGATTGCAAACACCTGATACCTTCCTTGAGGGAAATGTTTACATGATAAGGTTCATATAATGACAAATGATGGTGAATCATTTTACATTGCCGCCGCGTTGTGTACATAGCGGCGGTGTTGTTTTTGCATTCTAAAAATGGCTTGGGCTAACATTTTCCAATCGCAAAATCTAACGCAACTTTGATAATGTGAAAATTCCTATTTGCTTTTGCAAGGAGGTGTAAATATGTTTATAAATTGCTTCATAGGAATACGAATCAAGATTTTATCTAGGGGTTAACCTGTCCTAGTTGAGAGATTGTATTGATTAGCCACTTGAGCGAAATTCGCAAATTTAAATCCGTTAGGAAGCGGTACTGCCGCTTTATTTTTTTCAGATACGCGGATACGAAGTTGTCTTAATAGAATTTCTGTTTATGATTTTCCTTAAATATTTAGTTGTCTGCAGCGTATACGTTGGTGTTTGACTTTACAAAGGCCCAGAAAGTGTTGATAGAAATAAAGAAAATGTGGAAAAATATCGTAGAATTACAAAACTTTGCTGAATTATTACAGGCTCTTCAGGCTCCATTCGAATTTCCTGACCTTGATTGGAGTAGCCTCGACGGATTGTCCACCAGCTTTGAGCTGTACAAGGAACTTTGGTTTCCATGTGCAGATTTAATTAAGCTAGACGAACTCGCCTATGAAAATTCTCTAGGTAATATAATTACCGCAAATATTAAGGCCCGTCTGCAGACTATAAAAGACACACTCAAGGACTCTGCAAAAATATTCCTTGAGAAGGCCAACATAAACCAACTTACAGATCCATACTATTACGAGCGTGGCTTTTATTCGTCTCTTTGGAGATGTCGCGGTCAATCACAATTCCAGCATCGAAAGATCTGTAATGATTGCATTCGCTCGTACTGCACTCCGAGTTGATTGTTTGGCGGACTTATACGCTAATGCATAAGTATTATTTTAGATAAAAAGTTAAACTGGAAACCACACCTCGAAGACAGAGCGAGCAAAGCTCTTAGAGTTTTCGCAATGGGCTGCAAAGCGGTAGGGAAGCAGTGGGGATGATCCTATGGATATGCACTGGAGCAAAACCCTCGAGAATACTTCACAAGCCATGAAACAGACTCCCTCCCTACCACATACGAGGCCCAACGGAGTCCTTACATTCTAAAATATTTGCAGTGTTCTTATGTACAACTGACAAAAGTTTGATTTGAATAGCTCCTCCGATCTAAACGACTATTCACACAGAAAAATGGTGTTCTGTTAATCTTAAGCTTGTTTTCTTATCTTCCCAACCGTAATAAAATTTTCATACCTTTCCTAACAAAATTATTTAAAAAAATTTGTCTTAACCAAATGACTACGATTCCTCAAACAAAAATTCTCAGCTGAGTAATCATTGTAATGTCGCTGTGCCGTCAGGCATCATGGGATGCCGTGGGCTGATGATATCGAATGTAGCTGCCTGCCTACAGATTCGGACTCCGGCTGCACATACACACATGCAATTATCGCTCAGCTGAGAGGAATTGAGCGTAAAATGGTAAGGCTACTTTGTAATCAAAACTATTTTATTATTTTGTTAAGTAAGGTATATACAAAGTGTAGCCTTTGGGAAGGTAAAGAGCCAAGCTTTAAATTACTAGAAGACTATTTTCCTGTATGGATAGTAGTTTAGGCTCTATGGCATATATAAAGTCAATGTTTGGCACTTTTCCATAAGCATCAATATAGAACATTTTAGAGAACGGACTCCGAACTTATACATATAGATTTCTGTTTCATGGCTTGGGAAGTATTCTCGAGGGTTTTGACTGGAGTTATTCGACGCATGTTAACCTACGATCCAGTAGTGTGGTGGAAAGCAACGGACTTCTCTAATAATCACCAGATATTGGAGAAGATTGAAAGACTGTACCATCTTAGCGCAAGCGGCGCTTTTAAGTCAACTAGCACTCGGGCTCTGGAGTTTATCCTCAACATTCACCCTGTGCAAATACAAATTTAGCACAGGGCGTCGACTACAGCGCTAATACTGCATCTTAACCACGTCTGGCTTCATACGGGAACAAGAGTTCCACATGAATCCATTTATGAGTTCGTGCAGTCTATCGCACCTGGCATCTACAGGGACAGCGACCACCTCCTCGAGATCATGCTGGAAAGCATTTTTGACTACAAAATTCAATCCAGGGCAGAATGGGAAACACTTTCTGTGCTTCAATAATAATTAACCAATTAACCCAATTATAATATATACTGATGGCTCTAAGTCCGATGAAGGCACCGGAGCGGGAGTTTTCTGTGAGGCCCCTGAAATTGAATTCGCCATGCACCTTGAAAACCATGCTACGGTTTTCCAGGCAGAAGTCCAGACTATTCTTGAAGCAGGAAAGCACCTCCTTAGCTCAGACACTGAGAAAAAGGAGATAACCATCTGCTCAGCCAGCCAAGCAGCTTTCAAAGCTTTGTCTAAGCCCTTCATAACCTCCAAACTACTAATAGAGCACAAAACCACCATGAACTCCCTTTCTCGGAGTAACTGAGTGACAGTACAGTAGGTGCCGTGGTACAGCAACATCAGCGGGAATGGAAGGGCGGACGAGTTTGCTCGTCTTGGTGCAGCCTCGGAGGAACCAGCCTCTACAGTCGGGATTGCATCCAAACACCTTGTCTCAATTATTTCAAGCTGGGCCTTAGATTAGAAGATCCCTCGGATAGAACAACAAAGGAACTGTGGGGTAAACCAAACCCAAATCAAACGATAACTTAACAAGCCAACCCCGAGAACTCTTGTGCCCATTCTCACTGGGAACTCCTCTCTCAGGGACCACCTTAACAGGATGAGTCTTGTTGATGATCCTACATTCAGGGGTTGTGGAGAGGAGTCCGAAACAGTGACCCACTTTCTATGGCACTGCCTGGCACTCTCAGGAATACGTTACAGAACTCTTGGCTCACACCTTCTGAACGAGTTACACGATGCCGGCAAGGAGGGTGTAGGGCCGCCAATACTGAAATTCATAGGAGCGTCGGGCTGGGACCTATGTGCAATCGCTCATGGGTCTGGAGGGTGAACGATATGCCTTGACTTAGCTAACGTTCGATGGACCCCTCGGGGTTCCAAACCTCAGTTTCAATCAATCAATGCATAGGCTAGTGTTTCTGCTTTTGATTTCTTTTCTGCTAGCCTTAACGCTTGTTGTAAACTTTGATCCGCAGTAGTGTTCACAAATGCCTGTGTTGCCACTTCATTAAGAAAATCCGCGTTTACGCTAGAATATGAAAGATACGTTAATCTTTCTACATCAGCCTGCAGTTGTTCTAATGATTCGAAATGCTTTTGTATCCTGTTGCGTAACTGCAGTCAATATACTTGCTGCATGTGCTCACCTTCATGGCGTAATTCTATCGCCTGTACTAATGAAGTGTAATCACGTTGCCTGTCAATCGATATAGTTTGTAACAACGGCCTGACGCGGGACCTCGAAGTGCTAATACCAGATTTGTAGCTTTGTCTGCATTATTCCATCCATTTACTTTGGGTCCATCAAATATTGGAGGTTTCGTTCGGCCTGCACCGGATATTTCAATTCCATCGTGCCGAGGTTTTTGATGCTCTATCCTCTCCAAATTTACTTTAACCTTTTCAAGTTGCTCGATGACTTTTTGTTGAACTTCCGAATCCTTTTGTTGAAATTCCTGTTCAATTCCTTCAATTTTCAAATATCTTTCTGCTAAAGAACATTGTAGAAAATTTTTCTGTTCCTCCAAACGAGTTTCTAGATATTTCTCCAGAAAACTCTTTTGTTCGTCCAAACGGATCTCCAGAGATTTCTTTTGTTCTTTCAAACATGCTTGCAGAGAATTCTTTTGTTCCTCATTAGCATTCTCCAAAATATGTTCTATGTTCATCGCAGGCTCTTTTTTCAGCTTCAGGTTCTTCTTCGAAAACATATGTCTCAGGATTCTTTTCTTCTTCTATCAAAGCTTGTCTAACTTGCTCCACTAGCCCATTCTTTAGACCTGTTGTTTGCAATGACGGCTTCTCCAACTCCACTTTCAATTCCTGTATGTGAAGCTCCTCTAGTTTGCATCCCATTACTTTAGTAATTCACTCACAGTTTAATGTAAAATTATATTTCGGAACTTTCACTTAAGGAAGAAAAGTTTCACACCATTTCACAAAGTTAATCACTCTTAAAATTTCAAAGTCAAATGCCACCACTTTATTTCGTGAATTTATCCCACTTCTGACACCAGGTGTTACAAGCGTGGCCTTTGTTCGTTATTCAAACACAACATTTCAATTACTATTTACAAGGTCTTCCTTTATTTATCTATATTGTTTGCTTTTATAAATACAGAAACAATTATCAAAACAACTCTACTTTGGTTATCGCTAGTACTGTAAATTATCGCAATCCAAATAGTTACTTTGTTCACTTCACTGTCTGAAATAAGACTCGCCTCCTGGAGGTAAGAAGCGCGATATATTTATACTCTATAAATTATCCTGGAACTTTCATGAACATTCCTTTCTCGAAACATCGATACTCAGAACCTAAAGACGTTTATAGATATCGCTTGTCCTATTCTAATGCACGTAGCGATACATAGCAAAAATTGAGCAGTTCAAGCCAAGTCCTGCGATTATGGAATATCTAATGAGTCCGAAAAGGCTCGCAAGACGTGCAAAAATCGACTTTTAATATTCTGTCTCTATAAATTTTGCGTATTGAATAAAGAAAGGAATTGTAGACCATGTGGATATATTGTGAGAGCTTTGTAGGCATGCTACTTATGAAGCAGAAGATATTCTAAGAGCTATATAACAGAAAGAGCGGTTAGAAATGAAGGCGGATCAAGCTTTGGTCCGAAGGAGAAAGCAAAGAAAGACTTTGATTTCACTTTGCACTCAGTTAATAAATTCATTTAAAAACGTGAAAATATTTTTTCCTTGCTTACACAATGTGAATGCCACCAGCGATTTTGTTTTTGTATTGAAGACACAACTCTCTACAATTAATGTCAGACTTGTTACTACCTAATTGCTGTACTTGATAAGCGACCCGACTCAGGGAACCAATATTGCGCAAAGCGAATCACAACAGGCTGGAGATGATCATAAAATACAAAAAATATCCTCAGAAAACCATCGAAGTCGAACAAAATGTCACCCAACTTTGGTAACTGAAGCAGGTATTCAAATTTCGGTTTATGTGCTTCAACGGAGATGGAAGAAGCAAGGCTTCAATTGTTGTAGACAATAAAAAAAAATCTAGCCTTACAGCAAATATGATACGAAAAAGGGGAAAAAACATAGAAATGGGTCTGTTGACGATTGGGGAAGGCTAAGAGAAGTAAACATTGTTAAATAGAGTACACAGAAAAAATGTTTTTCCCTTAAATTGAAGGTATTCTTTACTGATCAGTCGGCATTTCAAATTCGTATTGACCAATCAAGCTTTGTTCTAGAATGTGTGATCGAACGTATGAAACATTCACTAGTACAATGATCTGGTCCATGATCAGCATAATGGGTACGGGAAGTTTCTACATATGTAGTTGAAGGAACCATGAAGCAGGATCAGTACCTACCGAAAGGTATTTGAAACTCAGCTGCAACCTCAAAGCAAAGGAAAAGAAATTTATTTTTATGCACAATTCTGTTCCATTTCATAAAGCCAAGTTTATAACAAAGTTCCTAGAAGAGAAGAAAGCAAATGATTTGCATTGCCAGAGAACTCTCCAGACCTTAACCCCATCAAAAACATGTAGGAGATATTTTCATTTATTTTACATAGGTTATTGCATTTTTCCTTGATATTTTCAGTAGAAACTTCCTTTTCGCATCATACACCATAATTAATTACATCAAGAGCTTTACGCTACTCTGAGAATGTCGAAGAGTTTTATGTATTATTTAAACACGTAGAAACTGTCTGCCAGGTTTTTAAAAGCTACCCTAGTAGATAATTGGTCACAGTTTTACCTTGACTCTTGCCCCGAAAGGGGCAGTTATTATGTAAACCAATATTAATTTGAGTGGAAAGCATCAAGATGTCTTGATGAGCCTGCTGATGTGCAGTCATTAAATCTCTTCGAAGGGCTCCTTGGATAGCATGAAACTGCTCCCTATATACTAAACCAGCAATAAATAAATATTTATTCTTGTCATAACCCTGTACGATGACATTTCTGCTAGTAAAATTTGAATTGATTTTTGTGATTTATTTATTAAAATTTTTTAATTATTTATTTTAAATTAATTTTTTGATTTGTTTTTCTTCGGAAAGACTGTCGCCCGTATGCTGAACAAGATGTTATGTCCATATTCTTACGTCGCAGCGTCGAATTCGGAAAAATATATGAAATCAATCGTAAAATCAGATTCTCATTGATGAGACTCATTAATAAGATCATCGTGACACTCATTGACATGCTCATTAATAAGCTCATCGTGACACTCATTGATATACTCTTTAATAAGCTCATCATTACACTCATTGATATACTCATTAATAAGCTCATCATTACACTCATTATGTATCTACTCATCGAACTGCTCATCTAATATTGAAAAATGCACAAAAGAGAAGCAAAGTATACAATTCTAAAGAAGTGAAAGAGATGCAACATCTCATGTATACTATCTGTGGATAAGTAAACAAATGATTTTTTCCCGGTTTTGCTTTAAACGCGAATAAATTTCATCAGTACGTTCATCTGATTGCTCATTGACGAGCTCATCATGATATGTCTACCAGGTATTTCCACAAAAACTGTTAAAGTTAGTATTCTATAGGTATACGTCTTACAAAATATCAGGTTTTGATGAGGTTTTTGTGTTTATACTGTTGTGTCAAAAGCTGATCTCATTTATCTAAAATAGAACCCATTTCAACTTGTATCGACCAATAATAGTCTGCATAAAATTAAGAAAAATAGTTGAGTAAAATGTCTAGAAAAAGGCTAATGCTTCTAGGCTTATACGAATATTTTGCGCCCTAGCTTAAAATAGAAGGAAGGGTAAAAAGAAGGAACAAAAAACTACTCACTAGAGGTCAGGTTGAGTTAGGTGGTCAATTTCTAAAAACAATCCCCGAACAGGAGGTTTGGAAATAGCAGTAATGTAACTTCCAATTATGGCAACAATTTATTGTCTTAACTATCATAATTTTGGGTACTTTGGCCGACCTTAGACAATTTCTTAGAGCTGGTTCGCATTTGCGAATTCAACATTGTATCATGAAAACGGATAGTTTCGTCTCCTGTCACAATCGCTTCAATAAATCCATTTATAGAGGAATGGAATCAATCTGAAACCATTTTCAAATATCCTTGAATATCAGCAAATTGACAGTATGGAAAATAATTAATTTACATTTATGAAGTTTGCTTACAAAGCGGAAGGAAAACAGAACGAAAATCATTATTATTCCTTTAAATAACTGCACATGATAGCGTGCGACTGGCCTTGTATAAATCAGCACTTCTCTCCTATTTTACATATCCTACATTTATTAATATCTGTGAAAATTTATGATATTGCAGCCCACAAAAGCATTCATGTGCGTCGACTATGCAAAACAAATGCAATATCAATTCACCAAAATTCTCTCCTACATCAAAGCTCATCAGATTTTCCAACTCAACAATTTTTTAAACCGCATTTTATGTTTGGTCCTTATTTTATTTGTTGTTGTTTTTTTGATTTTTTTTTTTTGTAAATACATCCATATATGTAAAAGTCTCATAAATTGTTGAAAGTGAAACAAAAGTGCAAAAGGTATAAAATAGTTACTTCCCTTTTTGGACAACGAACCCATATGAAAAACCATTCCAACAATAAACAAATCAGCCATACCTGGATTGGATTGGGTGTGCTGGGAAATTTCTGTAAATCATAAAATATTTAAAAGGCCCAGAGCTGAACAAATGCCAAGGATATTTTTGTATAGTTAAATCGCGAGAAATGTGATGTTGGCATGACATATGACGTGCACTGAAAACTAACCAAATCAATGTAAAATTTATTGTATTCAAAGTATCTGTGCCATTTCTGGGAGTTTACACCCTTCCAAATGGGAGACAAATGTGGTCATGTTAGTGCACCTATGGATATAAAATATACGTTTCACGTACGGGAAACGTATACGGGAATTATTATCAGGAAATCGCTGATTTGCTCTCCTTAATTATAACTAGCGTGAGTTCTGTGATTAACTAAGCATCGTGGAGATTAATTTTTGAAAAGAGGCGTGAATATTCTAGAGACAGGTAAATGCTATAATTATGTATTTTTTTTTTTTTTTTTGTAATGAATTGATGTTAAATGAAAAATTTTGCTCTTTGATTAAGATTCTCTCCATACAAACTCTTTTCCCAAATACTAGACAACATTTTAAGGTAACTATGGTAGCAAAAGATAAGCTCTCAAATAAAGGTCAATGCCAATTTTGTTCAGATAGATGATAGTAGTATGACTAGAATCAAATCAAATCACTGAATTCAAACTTGAGTGAAGATATTCCGGAACAGAAAGATGAAAAATTACATCCAAACCCTTTATCTAAAGTGAAGCAGCGGGAAGCATGCGTCGAAGAAAAAGGTCAGTTGATTATATTTCTTCTGGTGTAGGACATCTTCGAGTATCACATCTTCGTGCAGCTCCACATTAAGGGCCTAGAGGTTCCAACAAATGTTAATGCCAGAAGATTTTCCTAAGAAGTTGCCAGATACTCAAAGAGCTTCAGTTCCCCTAACTAGTTCATGTCTGTTATACTGACGAATCCAGGAAGGAGACCAAAATAGATGCAGGGATGGTGAGTGCAGAAGTGTAACACTTCATTCCGGTTGGTGGGCTCAACTTCGATCCATCAGGCAGAAGTCTATACTATAGAGATTAGAGCTTAAGAAAGCCTAAACAGAGGCTGCAAGAACTACAACATCTATACTTGCTCAGACAGCCATGCTGCACTCCAAGCTCTATCCTCTCAAAACCATGAGTAGAAACTAATCTAGAGCTGTCACCTTTTCGTTTCGTGAACAACAAGGAGTGAACGGTAATGTAAAACTGACGACCTGGATAAAAGTGGACCCGACATTCCGTGTACTGTTCCCTACCCAACACTTGGCCTACCACAAAGCCACTTTAAGAGAAAATGTACAAAAATGGGAAGACAATTACTCATGCTGTATATTATTGCAGTCACTGAGCATGATTCCTTCTGGTAGTTTCTGCAGAAAATATACAAATCCAAAAGTCAACGATTGTTCGAAGAGGAAAACGTAACCTCCAAGTATCTCATATGCAGCTTTATCCGGGGCAATAATCTAGTTCGTAAAGCAACTAGATTTGGACTAACCACTTTAAGGTAGGACACAATAGATCAACTCTAATCGCGGTGTGAGCAGGTCCTAGTTTTGTAGAATATGTTTTCAATAACAACTTGAGAGATTGGTATATTTTATTAGGTGTGGTCATAGGTTTACATCTACCAATCTAGTCGATGCAATTTTATCCGATTGTAAATTAAAATCAACCGATGGTACTCAGACTCATATCTGTTTAAATATGCGATCACTCTTGATCGATTTCGTTGTATGTATACTTGTGGGTCTAGGTTTACAAATGCTCTCTATTGTCTTCAATAGTGTACAGGTAATATTGTTGTGAAGGAACGATTCGTCCGGTTCTTGTCAGCCGATCTACTATAATTATTGAGAGCTGAGATTTTGTCTCCTTATGTGTGCGTGATCGCTGATAACGATCGATCGATTCTGTCCTCAGTGTTAACGAATGACCTTTTGTTATCTTCTTCTAAATAAGGTATTACTAGAGATCGGACGTGTTTTTGTAATTCCATAGTAAGTTCCTACACCAAAGACATCAAACACAGTGCTAGAAGCTGGAGAAATTATCAAATTAGTCTGCATTGCAGTCACCACAAGTAATTACTTTCATTTTGTCGCATCATGAGCCATTCGCAAGTGAGCATTTGTACACCCTTGTTTTTTGCATATATATCTAGAAGGGTTCGTCGGACAGTAAAAACGATTATGATCAATTTCACAAGATTGCATATTCTGACAAACATTTTAGTACCAAAAAAAGTCTAGAACTGTTCACAGTATATGTAAAAAACCTCAAATTTTGTATGGCAATACCAAGAAGAGGTTGCATAATTTAGTCGATTTTTGAAATTATATTTAATATTTTTATGAACAACAATGTACAAAATTTCCGTCCTACATGACGCGTTGTCAGACAGTGTCCAAATATACGGCGTGTTTCCTCCATGGTGGCCCATAGAGCGGAAGGTGATAGTACTCACCTAGCCTAACAAAAAATTGTATGGCAGGAGAGGGGGGGGGGGGGGGTGTCATACAAATCCTTTCAGAATTACAGGGTGATTAAGAAATTATGCTAGGTTTTAACAAAATACCCTGTATTTTAAAAAGTACGCGGCAGACGCTCTCGTATAAAGCTGATTGTATGCAGAACTTCACGGCCTTACAACGACTGCTCAACCAATGCCGTACTCCTCTCCCCGCAGAAGTTATTGTGGTGTAAACTACAAATTTCTTACCTCTTTTTATAATTTGACCTCTATTTTTTTTTTTTTTGCAAAACGGTAATCAATATCACTTTTTTTTTATAAAAACCGTAAACTATAGACTCTCCTCTTTATTTTGACCTGTTACACCCTATGTGCTATCTGTATGCGTTAAAGAGTGATTAGCTCACAACCTATTAAATTAGCCGATATTTTTAAAATGACGTTTTTGCAGGCACCTAGGGAATAAATTATCTCTGAACATAGCTTTCAGAATAGCTTTGAGAATAGGTTAAGAGCTAATAACTCTTTAACAGCTGATTGATATGCCCCGCCCCCTGCCATATAATTTTTTGTTTGCCTAGGTGAGTATTATCACCTCCCACTCTATGGACTACTATGAAGGAAACACCCTGTAGAGTGAAAAACGAAAATATTTATATTGCAACCCTACGAAGGAGTTACCCGATTCGTTCCATTTTCGAACTTCAATATAAGACTTTCCCCTTTCGCAGCGGCTTTCCATTTTAGGTTATATTATTATATATGTTTAATATAATATGGAATATAATAATTAAGTGTTATTTAAAAAATATATATCAGGGGGGGGGGGTGGAGGGGGCATATATGTCCTATCCGTCTTTTATGATGGGTCATATATGTCCCATCAGTATATTGTAATAAAATTTAACTAAAAAATAAAACGAAATATCAGAATAAAAAACAAAACAAATTCATTTATCAAAAATAAAAAGTGAAAAACGTAGTAACTAAATATTATATAAAAAATATGATATGCAGCAAAACAGTCTTTGCATAAAGGAATTTCACATTCCTTACAAATTGTTTTAGTCCGCTTTTCCTTTTTCCTGCTGCACATTTTTTACACCGTCTTCGTTTCACACCTTCTATTGGAAAATGAAGACTAACATTGCTAGGCAATTTTCGTTTCTTAGATAAACGACCATTTTTATCGGAACGACGAATAGCTGCAGTTTCTAGTCCTTCTTGAATAAGATCTTTAGCTAATAAAACAAAACATCCAAGAAAGTGTTGTTTTTTCCGATTAAGTTCACAGTAAACTACCCAAGCATTTACGGCTGACATCATTAAAAGTCGATAGACACATATACCCCATATTACATGGAAACTTTTAAATTCAGTTGTTTTTAAACTTCTGCTGGGATGTATGTGTCCCAGCAGCTGCGAAAGGGTTGAAAAAGCGTAGTCTAGCGTATAAAAATGCTAAATCCAGTAATTTGGACCATTGGAAAGCTTCACCAATTATCTGCTTATTTTAAATTATCATTTTCATAAATTTTTTGCTCAATCTTTTTGAATAAATTCGGTTTCACGTTGTACACTGAAGTTAACTTAAGTAAGGTATTTCTTTATCTAATGATTGTGGGTGGAATTTTTGAAAAATTGTTGCTTCGAGCACGTATTTTAAGAAAAGTGCTAGGAGGATTTCAACAATAGAATTTTCGCGATGATTTTGTTGTTATCCTCATTCCTGTGGCTTTTGCAAATTGGTTGGTGATTTCTTGTCGAATTGTGTTTCTTGTTTTTATTAATTTCGGAACTGCTTATTTATCTGTAACCTCATTTGACAAGTGTTTGATAATTTTCTGAGATTGGCTTAACCTGATCATAAACCAAATATGTGGCTAAGACACCTCTTCCACCGAATTCCAAATAAAGAATTTTTGTATTGGATATATTCCTCCTAACATAGCGTAAAACAAAGGAAACAACGGAATAATATTTCTATATATATTAACTTTATATTATACATAGATCATCTATCAAAGGCCCTGGATTTTATCCCTACTGTATTCGAATTCCATATAAGAATGCGTCAATACTAGCATTAAAAGATCCATAAATGGCTCAACCATAAATATTCTCTCGGATAGTCAAACCGCTCTCAATGCCTTAAATTTGTATACTATCAATTCAAAGATAGTCGGGGAGTGGCTGCAAATCCTCTAAAACTTAACAAGGAGAAAAAAAGTTATCCTCATGTGAGTATCTAGACATGAGGACCAGAAAGCCAATGAAATTGCTGACGGTGTAGCCAAATGAAGAGCGAAAACTCCCTTTGTCAGACCAGAACCATTTTGTGTAACTTCAAAATGTTACCTCAGAGCTACCTTAAATAGCTGGGAGAACAAACAAAAATCCCTTTATTGAGAAAGGCTACAACGATTTCGTCAGGCAAAAAAAGTTACTCGACACCGAAAAAACAAAAAAACTCCTACTCCTTAGGAAAACAGAGCTCAAAATTATTACAGGCCCTTGCCCATTGAGATATGACCTACACAATATGGGCTGAGACTTCATCCTGTCGCTTCTGTTGAGATGATCATGAAACCTCGCAGCACCTTCTCTACACCTGCGAAGAATTGGCCCGGCGGAGATTACTCCACCTCGAACATGATCTTTCTCCACCAAACTACGGGTGGAACCCTAGAATGGTTCTAGACTTTATTAATAGTCTAAAAAACCTATAAAGGGAATAATTTAGAATGGAGACTCACAATAGATCTTTCAGGTCGCTTGCATGCCCATCCACAAATCTAATCTAATCTATCATAGACTCTCACTCTCAGTATTCGTTTATCGCCAGGCTGTTTAACTTCGACCTATATTATCCAGTATTCTCTCCTCCTTCTCGACGGTGGACCTAGCCGCTAAACTTCGATACCTTGTGCAACGCTTGGCGGTCCCTTAGATACATACAATTAACGTCATAGGTTGTATCGTTCGATTGCGGTTAATAATGAGAATTGAAGGAAATTTCTTTAACCCTTCTTACCTTCTCAATTACACATTTTAGGAGGGGGTCCTCTGACACACAAACATTGATCACCCAGAACATTCTGAAATCATTTGATTGACATACTCCATCTGTTTATTTTCCGAACACCTTCTATTTATGGCACCATCTTAATAACCTTTAACTATATGAAATGCATTAAATTCGCTATTATAGTCACTCTCTGTCGTACTATTAAAACCCCCTAAAACCTTCATCACTTTTCAAAATCACCCTCTCTGCAGTCACATCAAAAAACAAATATTCCAAAAATGATTGATAACCCTTGCATAACAATTTAATCGACTTATCAAACATCGGCTGATATTGAAATGAATTAACCCAACAAACAGAATGACATGAGCTTTCAACAGAGGGGATATGTGCTTGACTCCGAAATGTCGGCGATGTATTCCAAACTTCCGGTGTTAAATAGGTTCATAAATACCACTTATGACTTGTAGGTGAACTGTAAAGTGTCAAAAAAGCGAGGTGTTCTACTATATATTTACTAGAATACACATGTAAATACACACACACATATATAAACAAGGACTATACAGTGAATGCGGCAGTAAGAAAAAACTATTCTCGGGCAAGAAGATTAATGGAAACAAAATACACGTGCGGATTGCAAAAGAATGTTGACTTTTGCAGCCAACTCAATTGTATCGCGTGCAAAGGAAAAATAATCAAAATTTTGTTAGGCTAGGAAAAGTTATAGATTCTAAAGTTCCAACACAGAATTGAGTGAAGGATTATAAAAATATTTATGGGGCCGGAAATGTCTTTATTTAGAAATGAAATTGTACACATTAATCGAATATGTTACGCTATTTTTAAAGAAAATACATATGAAGGGAAATGCAGGGAATAAAATCAAATTTATAAGCGATAAATCCTTTTTACTTTTTACTGGACTAATTTTATGGTCATCAGGATAATATTGTTACGTGGCACAAAGTGATACAAGCGACATCTATTGGGAATGGAAACAACTTTAGGTTAGTGACATCTTAGTAAACTTTGGGTTCGGAGAACGGAATATTCAGGAAGGTTTTATGATAATTTGTAATGTATAAATACGGCGCTACTCACATCCAGGAGGTGGAGTCTTATTTCGGACAGTGAAGCGAACGAAGTAAACTATTTGGATTGTGATAATTAGATGCACAGTACTAGCGATAACTAAAGAGTTGATTTGATAATTGTTTGTGAATTGTGTGAGTAAACAGTAAAGTTAAATAAAGAAAGAACTTTTGAATTATATTCGAAATATTGTGTTTTAAATAACGAACTAAGGCCACGCTCGTTACAATATTATGTGGATATTATGTTTTCTCTCAGATATTGTATTGCACCTGCTCATATATCTGTTCAATCAATTCTAATTAATATGTTTCCCCGGATAATGTGGAAGAGATGTAGAAAAGGAACAGTTGATGATTCATTTGCCTCTAATTGATTGGAAAATTATCTCATTGTGGTGGAGATGAGCATCCAGCAAATTTATACAATTATAATCGACCGACATTTGGGCAGGTGATTAACCAATTTTGTGGAGCAAAAATTAGTTAGTCCTTAACTACTGCCAAAACACATTCCAGTTTAAAAATAATAAGTAGGTACGAGTAAATTAGTAGACCGGAATTCATGCATTACTATTTTCGACTTTGTATTCGTATAGGTAGAATTTAGGCAGTATTTGTACCATTTCATATAGGCTTGGACTGAGTTCGAAAAATTGTACTAATTAATTTTTAATTCATATTGTGTTGAAATCCATCTACCGCGTGGTGACATACCAGCACCTGAAACCTCGTATCTAGCTCCAGAGTTTATCTCTGGTTTATGTTTTCGTGCGGCTGAGTGCACCGAAGTATATAATGCCGTTTATTCCATTAAATCAGATGCTGTTGGCTCAGATGGTATGTCACCGAAATTTATCAAATTAATTGCTCCGTGCATTATCAGGCCACTACTACATCTTTTTAATACTTGTATTACTAAGTCCGTATTTCCCAGTGTATGGAAAATTGCTAACGTGGTCCCGATACCTAAAAAACCTACAGCTGTATCCCCCTCCGACTTTAGACCTATTAGCTTGCTGTGTTTTCTTTCGGAGGTATTTGAAAAACTTTTATGTTATCAAATCCAGAAGCACTTACGAGAAAATGAATTTTTAAGCAAACTCCAGTCAGGCTTTCGGCCTAGATATAGCTGTGAAACGGCTCTCCTAAAAGTGTCTTCCGATATTCGCTCTTCACTCGATAAGGGAGAGGTAGCTATATTGTTGCTTCTTGACTTCGATAGTGTCTGTCACAGCAAGCTTCTAAAGAAACTTTTCAGCCATTCTAATTTCTTGAATAACGCTGTTAATCTAATGAAAAGTTTTCTTACCCAGAGAGCTGAAAAGGTAACTATTGAGAATGGTATGCATTCTGATCTCCTTTATCTCACCTGTGGAGTTTGGAGTTCTATCTATCCTAGGTCCGCTGTGTTTCAATCTGTACATTAACGACTTACCTTTGGTGATCCGTGATGCTAAAATACATATGTATGCCGATGATGTCCAAATTTATCTTTCTCGTCCTATCGGACTCATCGAAGTCTGTGTGGCCCGCGATAATGATGGCTTGAGTCAGGCGCGTGTACATGGGGGGGGGGGGTCACCGGGGTCATGACCCCTCCAAAAGCGCCACCTAGATTTCGCGGTTAATTGAATGTGGCGCTGGACTAGAGCGAGCTGTAACAGGACGATTTTAGTATGATACGGTTTCTTTGTCTTCTTATAAGTAGTAATAGTGGATTGGGTATAATTGTCATTCGCTCGTAGCTCTTCGTCTTTTAAACGTGAACAAATTTTTTAGAATTTTTTTTCGTTTTTATATACTGTCGAAAAGTCATCTATCATACTGTAATAACTTTACCTTTTTCGTTAGCATTCGGTGCAGGATATATTAATTTCTGGAATCCTCCTTGTTGGCTGCTATTAGTTGCAGGATTTATTTAACTTCTGGAATCCTCCCGTTATAGGAACAGTTAAGCGTGGGTCACCGTATTGCCGCCTGGCCGAGCGTCTACCGGCGGAATGCGGTTCGGGGGAGGCGTTCACGTGGAATCTGCCTGCCGACTTGTGTAGCGTCAAAACTCACTTGTTACCTGAGTCCCGGCGGGGACGAGCTCGGCTTTCCTTGGGTGCTGTTATCCCTTTCGATCTGCTTTCTCGGGGTAATCCCTACCTCTGGGGTATTTCCTCTTATTGTAATTTTCGGATTTGGAAGGATAGAAATAACACGAAAAATAAACTTGATATTCGCTATTGGACTTTACTTTTTATTAATTTTTTTTTCCACGTTTTTAAACCAAACTTGATCTACCTCAGACAATCGTCGAAAACACATCCAAAAACTCTTTTTAAGATGGCGATCACAAAAAAAAAAGAAACTTCGAGCCTACGTGACTTTTATTCTATCCCTAACTAGGTTTAGTGACATCTATTTATGAATAGCTACTATGGTAAGGCCACATCTACTAATTCCTCTTCATTTAATCGTTTTTGCTATTTAAGTTCTACTTAGTTACATTTCATTTTTTTTCCAGGTTAGGTTTTGACTTATTTAATGACATTTTACTTTTTATTTCTTTACAAGTTAAGTTTTCTTTGACAGCTTTTTATCTTCCATAGCTGTCAACCTGTTTCTCTTTCTGCGTGTTTTGAAAATTCTGTAAATGTCAGATTGATCTACTGGATGACCTTTCTATACTTGTTAAAGTTGTGTGCGATAACTGTCAAACTAATTTATTGGCTAGGATTCTTCTATAATTGTTGAGTTGGGGTTATTAGAAAAAAAAAATTTCTATACTTGTCAAGTTGATGTGGTTTTAAAAATTCGTTTTGTCCGGATTACTTATTGGTTCTACTTTTCCTATATTTGTTAAATTTGTGGGAATTTAAAATGCAATAAATGTCAACTGACTTATGGGTTTTGATCTTTCTCCATTTGTTTTGACATCGGCTGAGTAGTATTTATTGCCTATCTGGGATAGGCCAGATGGATTCGTTCGCAAAACATTGTGATTTCACGTCTAGGCTCAAGGCCAGCAAAATGCCCGTGCTTCGCGCTTCTACATGTGGGTTGCCCTTGTTTAGATCGGTTTGCGCGGTTTATCTGTGACGACCAGGTGTCGCGCGAACTTGTGAGGGAGGGTTCTGGATTTCACCGTGGTTCAGTGTTTATCTCTGACAGATCAGCTGATAGAACTGCTAAGAGTTTTTTTTTTAGGAAACACCCCTGCTATGTTTTTCTGTTTGTGCATCCAGGAATAGTGAAATATAATTGGCTTTTTCTAATTTAAATGTAGTGTTATCGAGATAACATAAATAAATTTGGAAGTTTTTATGCTGTTTTGAGAAATAAAGCGTTTTTTCTTAGTCTAGGCCATGGCGCATTTTCTTTCCAAATAGTAAACAACGTTGATGGGCTTAAAAGGATTGCTTCAAATTTAAACTTGGAAAATTTGAATTTGAAAAGGAGCCCAGTAATTTATATGTGTGGAGAGGACAGCCTTAATTCTCAGCCGCTTATAACTACGCAGGAGAGTTCCATGGATTGGGGGGGGGGGGGGGGGGGGGTAAGTAGTTTTGTAACAATACTTATCAAAGGATAGTAAGTAATAGTAATTTTGAAATGCATATTTATTTTAGTATTTGATTTTTTAGAAAATGGCACGTAATGCTTAGCAGCACAGCTATGAAGATGTTTTTATATTTTTGTTGCGCCGATTAAAAAGTTTAAAAAGTGTTATTGATTCTAAAAAATTGGTTAGCGGTCATAATTTTTTTTTTACCTATCTGATTTTCCGACGGTAGACGGCAGCGGGAAATTCGCTGTCAAAATTGGGAGTACAATAGCAAGAACAGGCTATGAGCGGCGATTGTGAAAGAAAAAAATACTGAAATTTCATTTTTAGTTTTGAGCGTTTTGAAACAGATTTTTATGGAGAATATTTTATATTATTTTGAAAGAATTGCAATGGACCAAAGTATGGAAAGGAAAAATTTAAAATACAGAAATTAACTAAATTAAAATCAAACTAAATGCCAAAATTATCACAACTTTACCATTTGTACTTAAGCGCCCTCGAAATATACATCCATCCCATGTCTTTTTTGTCAACTCGTCTATACTGCTTGTCTTGCATATTATAAATTATTTTATGATTTCGTACTTCCTCATCAAAATTAATTGTCTTAAAATTGCCGCGATGTCTTACAACCTTGACAAAAATAAATGCCACAAGAACTTCACTCGTTTGATTTTGTTCACAATAAGCCGTTCAGTTTCTTGGTAAATCGTGAAGTGAGAACATAAATTATGTCATCAGATTCAGAAGAAGAAATTTTCTGTTTGTCAGGTAGTGCACCTATATGGCATTTTTCACCTAAGTATACTTTCCGCTCTTTTCCTTCCCACCCGATAAAGACGAACCGTCTGGAATTTGGCGAATTCATCATTTACGTGAAGATTTTCATACTGATCCTGATAGATTCATCAAATATATGAGAATGAATAAAGAACCCCTCGATTATATCAAAGAATAAACCTATAAGAATATGCTAGAATCTAAGATCTTAGAAGGATCTAAAAACTTTTCTTTAGATTTTTAATGCACTATTGGCGGCGGATAATGGTTCCAAAGAGTTATATTGATTCAGGTGCCTTGGCTGATCTGGGTCGCTAAAGATATTTATGAGCCTTGGCAACCATACATTTTGTTCTTATAAATTTTGTTTTTCTTTCGAATTTTTATACACTATTGGTTGCTGAAAACGATCAGTTGGATTGATCTAACTAAAATTGATTCCACAATTTTTCTACACAATTTTTACGGCAAGACTATAAAAATAGTAGTTGCCGTTGCTTTACTTATACTTTCGTATTAATTCAAGTAGTGTTGTTTAATTTAACTTCACGTTTACTTTTAATTTATATGAGAAGAATAAACTTGCTATACTAGTTAGCGATGGAGGTAGAAATAGTAGAGAAAGTGGAAAGCAGAAAACTGATGAGATCATTGATTACTTTTTTCAGAAGAAAGCTACATCAGTTAAGTTCGCAGCAAAAGAAATAGTCAGTGACATATCATGCACTTCTACTCCTATTCATTTGAATGTGAATCAAGGTGTAAGCTCTCACTCTCAGTCATTCAATTCAGCCGTGACAGAATGGGTTGCATCACATCTTTGTCTACAATCTTTGCACGAGAAAGAGTATCTGGATATGAGTCCTTAATGTCTGTCCACTGTGAGATCGGCATTGATGTGGATAATACTTATTATCGACAGGTTTTTCAAATCAAACCGAAAATTGGATTTTGTGATATCTAACTTAAATATGATAAAAAAACAATTTAAAAGCGACTACTTCCTACTTTTTCCTCCTCCGTCGAACATTTTAATTGTGACCCCCCCCCCCCCCCCCCCCCCCCGCAAACTGCTGGTTTGGATACGCGCCTGGCTTGAGTGATATATGTCCATTGGCTTTAAACAACAATCTCAATCTAAATCTTGCCAAGTCTCAGTGCATTACCTTCTCTCATAGTCCACTTGATACTTTGTCGTTACCATTTATCAAAAAAAAATGGCCTAACTATCTCATATGAATCAAAAATCCATAATTTGGGCGTTATTTTAAACTCTAACATGAAATGCTGCCACCATCTCGATTTTACTCTATCTAAAATCTATTCTACCTTACGTCGTCTTTGGCTATCAGCTAGAATTCTTTCCCCCAAGTTACGTTGCCATCTAGTCAAATCACTGATCTTGCCATATTTTAGTCAAGGTTGTCTTGTATTTTCTAAGTGTTATTGTCGATGCCTTAAAAAATTAAATGTAGAATGATAAAACCCATACAAACAGCGAAATATCTAGGCGTAAATTTCCATTAGTGGTACATCTACCACATAGAATTTAAACATTTTGATTCATACTTTCAGTGTTTTGAAACTGGCGGAATTTTAAATTACTTACTTGTGAAATCGTTGACTGGGTTTTAGCAGTCCTCCAATATTTATCAAATAAAGGGAAAACATGTGTGAGAAACAAAATTTTGTAATGTTGGTGTAATATTTTGTAAATTAGTACTGAAAAAGATAATAAATAAAATAAATAAATGAAATAATAAAAGTGTTGGAATTGAGTTTTTTTTATAATACCTTTTCTATAGTATAGAAAGATTTAAATTTCACTTTACTTCATGTAGTTAATAATAAAAAAGTAATAAAATGATGGCGTTCTTATACAAATTTAATGTCATCTTGAAGTATTCTCGTCCAGCTTTTTTCACCATCTTTAAAAAGACGAGTATACTGCACATAATTAAAACTATATTTTTTCAAGAAGGAATTTATTTGGATTATCCGGTATTTAGCAAAAGCTAAAAATGTTTTTAATTTGTTATTTCATCACACAACCCATTATATTTTTTGTGACAAGTTTCAAGTCTTGGTTTTGACTCATCAACAGGTCCCAAGTAGCGAAGTTGAGTATTAGCACCAACACACTTTTTCTACTTTTCACTAATTCTAGAAGTAGAGGAAAATTTATCATACAATAGGCCAACTCAAAAAATGTTGAATGTGTTTGCAAATTTCGGAAAAACAATTCTCAGTTCAGTTGACGTCGTATGTTACATTTGCTCAAAATACTGTAGGCACATGAAATCTAGCTACGCCACCATCAACAAAACTGTTTAATTCGGGAGCCATATTTAAATTCGGATTACTTTTAAGTCCTCTATCGTCTTTTTTTCCCTCGCGGATTACACAATACTTATGTCACATTATCTATCTCTGGTCTAATTTTTCGATCCGTGAATATCCAGGTCTGGAATTTGAACGTATGCCTTATCTCCCGATAACCTTTTTAAAGCCGAGCATTGATAGCACTCAGTAGTAGAAAGGCTGCATTATCACCTCCAGAGTTTAAAGAATATTTTAGGGCTCCACAAATCAAGAGCTCTAGTCAAATATCTTTTTAAGTTAAATACCCAATTTGAGTTCGAAAAACAATTTTGGTGGTGAAATAACTAGGTACTTACGGTATTGAATTACTGTTCGACTTTCTTCTCGTGAAATATTTAAAAATATTCTCCTTCACTTTCGGTCAATTCCTTTGCAATTATTAACTGGATCGCTTTCAGCTTTAATGAGTACATAAATTACCAAAATGATCGAAAATTATGTACGCATTGTATATCCTTGTAAGACTTTAAGTTTTGTAGTGAACCCCTTCAATATTCCAACAACAAATTAACGAGCAACTTTTGGCTAAAATATATGCAAAAATGAACAATCAAGCGGAATTAATTTTTGCCCTGGGAAAACTGGAGTAAAATAATCAAGGCCAAAGGAAATGTGGAAAACAACAAAGCAATTTTGCCGTCCCATAAGTAAACAACGAATTAGGTACAAGAAATTTGCCTAAAAGGCCGTCCTAAAGAGGATTCAACCCTGGCCCTCTAGTGCTATGCTATGCGATACATTTTGATGAGTTTTGCCTGTTCATTTTGCGGTTTTGGTTTTTGGGGAAACATTTCTCAGTCGTCAGAGAGAAAAGTGGGTGCAAAATTGGTATGCCTATTTGGAAGGAACGTGTTGAACACTCTTCACACAGAACGAGTATTTCCCAGTGTTATACGGAAGTCCTTAATGAATTTTCGCATAACTCACAAACAGAAAAGTTCTCAAGGATATACGACTAACGAACGCCTCCAGACATCAATCATACTAGAGAAGCAAGGTGGAGCTATTTAACTGCTATTGTAGGATCTACCTATGTACGTTCTACATATGTATTGTGTATGCGTACACATTTTCTGGTGGCGTCCTTTTCCCAGCCCCCAACTAGACCCTCTTCTATTCATACTAATTTATATCGTGCAATGAATTTATTCCAGTGCATATCAATTAGCTGAAAATACGTGTTTGAGTGGAATTAATGCAATAAGATGGCTTGTTCCGGCGCAATTAATCGGAGCTATTACATTTCGAAATTAGTTTTGTACCAGCTGCGCTTGAAGCCATTGTAATTTACTCCTAATTGTCCCAGAGCCTGTATAGTAGAGGGAGCTGCTTGTCATTTATTAGTGCTTTTTCCGTAGCTATTACAGACCACCACGTAAATATCAAGAGCATTTCGGAGCTTCGTTAATTACCGTCTTTGATGGAATTTTCACACGATTTCGTTTTTATATGTATGTTTCAAAAAAACGTTTTTGTTCTTTGGAATTTTTGGATTTTCTTTTTTCCCTGCAATCACATGTCTAGGATTCAATTGTAATTAAAAGGGTACATACCCTATTTATTGGGTTTGGAATTGGAAAGAGGATTGCTTGGTTTATGAGAAGTGATTTTGATAGGAAATTAAATTAAAGAAACTACGATTTAATACTGAAGCTTTTCTGACGGTTTGAACAGTAAAACAAAATATTTTCGGCAAAGTAATTGTGCGCAAATTTAAAATTAAGAAATATATTCATTTCCTTCTTCAAACCATTGTAGAACCATGTCCGCAGGTCTCCAATTATCTTTATCGACTTTTTACGCCTTCTATTATCTGACTAGAAAATAAACCTAGGTGTATGCAAATTTTCATCTGCAAACCTGTTCTTAGGATGGGGATGTCTAAAAAAAAATCAAATTAATACGTAAATGATTAAATTGTGGGTACAGAGTGTAAGAAAGAGGTTGATTTAAACGGAATGTTTTGCATTTCTTAAATTTGATTTATACGATTTCATCGTGGACAAAAAAATTGGAGTTAAATTAAAATCTTCTTCTGTGTATAAAAGTTGCTTGTATTACAAACACAGTTGAACTCGGAAGAAGATTAGATGTAAAAATCGAATTTCAATATCTGACTTATGACGATTTTCGAAATTAAATTTCGAAATTTTATTTGTTTCGAAATTCGAAAAATTCCCTTTTTTGAGACATTCAAGAACTATGTATATATGTACAGATCCGGCGTGGGGAGGGGGGTGTTGAATTTGGAAGAAAAATGCTAACACATAATTGTTTCAGTATTTCCCTATATGATTTGCAAACGGTTCTTACCAATCGAACCTAGTTCAACGTTTTCGCAGTTAGTTTGGGAAACTTGATGCTAACCATAGAGTTAACTGGGTAACTGGCAATAATATATACCACCTGCCTCGTGGTTTTGCTCTGGCTAAAAAGGGTTCAGCTATGAATATTCTTAGCGGAAAAATTCATATATGTAGGCCCCTAAAATCAAGGAAGATGTTTTTAGATTTACAGGCCTTCTAGCTGACTAATCGGAGAGGTAGAGAAGTAATCACATGTGCCATTTCAAAAAAGCTATGGTCCAGTATATGCCCTAGGAAGACAGAAAGGGGGATGGTTAATGAAGTGCGGAGTCTTACGGTATTTATTACGCCACACTGCCTCTTTGGCAAATATACAGAGAGCATGAACGCTCCACACAATTACTTCTGCAGAAAATCTATGGAAGAGGTGGGGAGCAATCAGCACCTGCTGTGTGAATGTCCAAATCTCAACCTTGGCATGCGTAGAAGAAATACGCTACTTTTTTTGCTAATTAGGGAAGGGAGGAAGATATTAGCAAGCAAGGAGTTGGGAACCCTTTGAGGTTCATTCACTCGTGTTCCTGGTTATAACGTACCTACTAAATTAATGAATATTTTCCATATAAGGTCCCAATAAGATAGCTGATGGCAGATTTTTCCGACATTCAGTATTTCAACGTAACACTGTAAAAATCAACACCGCATGATCGGACCAATAAAAACCAATCTTAGGGAAGAGTAAAACACATCGAATGAATCTAACAAGGATAGCGCGTCTAATCGTCATCGCTGATGTCGTCCGGTTTCACACTATATGTAGGGCTGGACTAGAAATGAAAGTGACGCAAGTTAGAGCTCCATATGACCAAGCTAAACTGAAATAATGCATAATATAGGGGAGTCTGGGGTTAAGATCAACACTTTTCGGAATAAATTTGATAATTACCATCTTGCAAGTATATTTGCAACATCTAAGCCACTTTCTTTGCATTAAAATTTAATAGAATCTGTTATCTTTCATATACAAAAAACCAGAAGTCATTATTCCAAACAGTTTAGAAGCATTTTCCAAAATAAGATTGCGTGGTTTTCTAAATCATTTAATATATAGTATATAATAGGTGTCCTAATGAACGCTATCGCCCTTTATTCGGACCAAAATACAACTGATATTCAAAATTCTTTTTATTAAATTCCTTATGATGTTTTTGTGATTTTTTAAGATTATTCTGAGATTCGTACGGTAGCGGGTTACAGAGAAGTAACTCACCAATAATATAAAAAAAAATTATTGCTCTCAGGGGTGAGGGTATTTATTTTATATTCTACCATCTGTGTGCAATATTCGTGCAAAATCTTACGCAAATCGATTCATAAATTCAATGGCAAAATGTTATTCATATAATACCTATACGAAAAAATGTCTAAATTTCTAAATTTCTAATTTCCTGAATTCAGGTGTTCTGAGGGACGTGGAGGTAAATATTATCCGATTTGGAAAATTCCTTTTACTAAATTTTTCTAATTTTTTACGCATATTTTCCTTCCCCTTTCTATTAAGTTGCAAAACATAATTTTCGATGGCCAAAATTTCTGTCTGAAAAATTAATTTCGGGATGTTGTTCTATTATTCTATCTCTGAAAACTCAAGGAATCGGAAATCTACATACTTCCTCTGTTGTTGGCATTTCATCCCAATGAATTTTTTCCTTTCGTTCAAATTCTGTTGCAATTTAACCGCGACAACTCCCGCCTAAAAAACCACCACATTATGCATTATTGGGATTTCGCTTGGCCTTCTGAAGCTCCCACTTGCGTCACTTTTATTCCTAGTCAAGCCCTATCGGCCTATCGAATCTAGTGCTTCTCTACGTGTCCCAAATTAGACCTCGAATGGGATACACGTCGAGTAGACCATTAGAATTAAAATTGCAAAGTTGCAAAGTTGGGAAGTTGCATGATTGTAAGGTTGCAATGTTGCGAGGTTGCAATGTTGCAAAGTTGCAAGGTTGAAAAGTTTTAAATTGGCAGGTTATATTATTTATTTATTTATTTTTAAGATAATAAGATAAAATATAATAAATAAATAATAAAATATAATAAGTGAAAATTATACATTATTATTACATACTACTAAGTAACTAAAAACTAAGAAAATAAAAAATTCAAAGATAATATAAAAAAAAATAAAAGTTAGACAGATATAAAGAAAGAAAAAAACACAAAAGGCCAAAGCAAAACAAAAAAGGAAGCAAAGAAATCAAAATAAGTAAATGACTCATTCAAGATAATTATTTTAAACGACAGAGGGCCAGAGCTGAAAATATCGATATTATTGAAGTTTAGATTATGTTATGAAACTATGTCAGAGTGATTGGCTTGGACGTGAAGTCCAGACTGCCAGCCTGAGCTGACAGATCACTCGGTGGACAGCGTTGACTGCAGGCCGGCACGGTAGCTCGCCTCGGCTATTGGCGGAGAGTGTGGGGAGGTTTCACGAAAACCTGGCGTGTGCTACCTGCCATATACAAAAAGAAATTTCAGGCAAAAACCAAAACAAGCACACACTTGGTCCTGAAGGAACCATTACACCACCTACCCTTACCTTAGAGAAGGCGCAGGTGTTCTGCCTTCCGCTGCATTGCCCCATATCCACCCAACGACACTAAGGGCAGCAGTCATGTTGTACCGTATCCATTTGATGACCTGTTAAGAGAGGAGTAGCGGACCTAGTCGACGATTATGCTTAGAGGGCTCCAGGAGATTGAGAGGAAAAGTAAAAGATCTTACCAAGTCGTTACGTTATAAAAGGAAAGACTCGCTTTAATGTAGGTAAGTTAAATCTCATATTTAATAAACTACTTGTGGACATACTTATCCTTCAATATACGGAGTTGCCCATTATTGAATGAACAAATCATATAAAGAAACCAGGATTCACCTGATGTGCTATCATTAGTTGTTGTAATAAGCTGAAGACACAAGACTAATTTCAGATAGACTACAAAAAATTAAAGCTCGAGATAGAGACAAAAATTCAAATTGGTAGATATCTCCTAGGATAATAAAAATTATATAATATACTATTGATATTTTAATTTAAATGTTACTCGCTTACTTGATAACGTTTATAAAAAGTAGCTACATATGTAATAATATAGATCTGACTTAAGAAAAACTGCCTAATATTCTACTTCTTTCCGTTTAAAAGGATTCCGACATTATTCTATATAAATATGTAACCATTTGCTAATTAACATTCCTTTTTCTTTTATTAATTACATTAAAAAACGATTGTTGAATTTAAAATTGATTACCCGGATTATGACAGTGGACGACATTTCATATAGCCCTTACAATGTGTTACCATCAAACTCTTGAATTTAGTTTATTGCTAAGGCGAAAGAATTTACTCTAATCGTTATTTTAACAAGAGAGTGGACATGTACAAGGTAAGTGATACACCTATCTAGTAATAACTTGTTGCATTTCACACGATGGTGATTTCAGACCACCATATAAAGGGTTTTCCAATAAGAGATGTTATTTTAATTAGCCCGCTATTTCGGTAGATGTCACCTTTGGAGCTGCCATTTTTTATCACTTGATAAGTAGAAACTACGCCATTAATAAAAATGGAACGATACACGATTCAACAACGCATTGAAATTATTAAAATTCACTATAAAAATTGTAAAAATGTGGCAGAGACGGTTCGTAAAACTCGAACATTTTTGGGTCGTCGTGAAGCACCTTGTCGGACCGCAATACAGAAATTGGTAGAAAAATTGGAACTATCGGGACAAGTTAGTGATGTGAAGAATAAAACCCGTGCACGTCGCCCAAGAACAGCCGAGAATATTGCTGCTGTAGCCGAAAGTGTTGAACAAAACCCAGGTTAGTCCATTCCTCGTCGTTCGTTGGAATTAGGCATTCCACAAACGTCATTACACCGTATTTTGCATAAAGATTTGGGTCTTAAGGCTTATAAAGTTCAGTTAACACAAGAACTCAAGCCGGGCGATAATCAACAACGTCGAGTCTTTGCTGATTGGGTCCTTGAAATGCATGAAAATGATCCGGAATTCCATCGAAAACTCATCTTGAGTGATGAGGCCCATTTCCACCTCGATGGCTTCGTCAACAAGCAAAATTGTCGCATCTGGGGCTCGGAAAACCCAAGAGTTTTTGTTGAAAAGCCTCTCTATCCTCAACGTGTGACTGTTTGGTGCGGTTTATGGTCCCGCGGGGTCATTGGACGTTACTTTTTCGAAAATGAGGCTGGAGCAACAGTTACGGTGAATGGAGCGCTATCGACAGATGATTAATGATTTTTAATCGCCGGAATTGGATGGTCCAGATCGGACAACGTTTACTTTCAACAAGACGGCGCTACGTGCCATACAAGCAACGAAACGATTGATCTTTTACGGGAAAATATCAAAATAACACCTCTTATTGGAAAACCCTGTATATAAACAAATAAAAGAGGCGCTTGATTGACATATCCTAAAAATGAAACTTAGAACCTTTAGCGGCAACAAGCTTCAAATGGGGAGTGAAAGGAAGTTTGTCATCGAAACTAACTCCCAAATCTTTTATTTCGTTGATGTGTGGGAAGATCGCAGTTGAAGAGCTTTATGGTTCCGAGTTCTTATTGTTTCGCCGTGACCGCCATCGTCTGTCTCTGGATGCTCCTGTTGGAGGTGAAGTGCCTTGTGCTGTTCGTCGCGACCTTCCATGCATGTTGGTCGACTTTGTTGATTCCGGTGATCTGCAGTTTATATGTGTGGCTCTCAGGCTTTCACTGCACAAAACCGTATACATTGCTACAGTTTATATCCCTCCATGCCCATCTGCTGAACAATTTTATATATTGGCTTCATGTATAGATTAGCTTACTGAAGTTCTGGTGCCTGCCGACGAATTGTTGCTTTTTGGTGATTTTAACTTGCGTAATGTGAGTTGAGTACACTCTCTGGACGATGAGGACTTGCTGCCCTTTTTTTTGGCGACTCCTCATATCTTTTATTGACAACATCATTTCTTCAGGCCTTTGCAGTCTAGCGTTGCGACTAATGACTCTGGAAAATCTCTTGACCTGATATTTTCGTCGGATCCCAATGGTACTCTCTTTAAGCGTTGTTAAACTCCTCATCAACAGGTCCCATATAGCGAAATTGAGTGACTTGAAAAACAAATGAAAAAATAGAACAAAGAAAAGAAACGAATAAATGAAGAAAACCAAAAAATTGAGAAAAATAGAAAAATACATTTTTATTAAAAAATAAAATATAAAAAATCGAGATTCATTCGAAACAAATGGAACCTGTGTACGCCCGCAATAGGGTGAAAAGAAAAAAGAAAAAGGGTTTCGTGTTAGCAGAAAAGCTTACACTCATCGGTACGGCTTGGTTTTCTGCCTGCCGTAGACGCTTGAAACAGATCAAATTGATCTCATCTTATGTTGATGAGTCAAAACCAAGCCTTGAAACTTGTCACCCAAAATAAAATGGGTTCTGTGATGAAATAACAAATAAAAAGTTTCTGAGCTTTTGCTGTATACCGGAGAATCCAAAAAATGCCTTCTTGAACAAATATAAGTTTGCCCCGGTAAGAAATTTTAAAAGTAATCTCTATTTTTATTAGAAAGTAAAGTAGAAAATTATTTGGCAGGAATGTTCGAGTTTCAACCTAAAGAGTTCAGGGTTTTCGAACGTGTTGTTTTACTTTAATAATTTTACAAATGATAGCCCTTCGGAAGTGGTTGGCATCATCATCGGCCACAGCTCGTATCACGCTCATGTAACAACAATGGGAGTTGTTCACATCCCTGAGTGTCTGTCCTGCCTGTTCTGAGACAACCGAACACTTTTTGTGTGCTTGTGTAATGATCTCATGATCTCATTACACCACACCATCTCTAGTAATCGCGTAGTGACCTAATAACAATTTCATTTATTCAATGAAATTACCGCACTGCAGTGTTGACGCCATTAGACGCTCTACAGCTTAGGAAGTATGTGCGTTTCACACCACTTAGAAGAATATCTGCTAACCATCCAACAATACGATAATTTTTATCGTCTTGATCTAAGTTGATAAAAAAGAAACCTGGTTACGAACATCTCAATAATAACATAAAAAAACAAAAATCAAAATAATTTCAATATAAACCAAATCACTTTATTTTGCAAATTATACACAATTCCCATCATCTGACAATTATCCAAAGCTATTATTAGCTGTGTTCACGAAAGTGTTATGCAAAATAATACTAAAAAAAATATAATTAATACAGAAAAAAATTTCCGCTTCGTTTATTTCACAAATATAAAAGAACTTTGATTTCATTTAAATCATCACAAAAATGTTTTTTCTTTTTCGGATCGCATCACTTCTTATCCTTCCTCATGATAATGGGATAATGTAGCGGAAATATATATTTTTTTTTATCGAATTATCACCATTTTCCAATTTTTCCCGAAGTTTTATACATTTGGGAGTATCAACTTGAAGATCTTTTGGACATTCCCGAATAGATTCTCTCCACATACAATGTGCAAATTTCGATGCAGTTGGATTGCATTTCGAAGCAACAGAGCTGCTAACTTCTTCATCCGACGATCCATCGCTTTTAATTTCTGCAAGACATTTGTCTGTAATTCTTTCAGAAGCATCCAACTTCCATTGAATTTCAGAATCAGTGTAGTTTGTTTTTATTTGTTCGATTAAAACATCACGCATGATATGACCACTATTGTCGACAATTGATAATTTTCGTGCAAGACATTCACCAAGACAAATTATCTGAGATTTGATTTGTTCTAATTTTTCGCAAGTGAGTAGATCGAAATAATGCTCATCATCTGTTGGAAATGAATAAATTTAATTAATTTTAAATAGAAACTGTTGGTTTGGATTTTTTTGTTTTCTTGTTTTTTTTTATACAGGGTATCCCGTAAGAGTTGTGGTACCCCAAGTTTATGGATAGGTCATACTTAGACAACCACAAAATCCTAACGGTTGCCGAAATAACTGGACTTGAAGATATTTGGGAATGTTTTTATAAATCATCCTGTAATTTCTGAAAGTTACAGCCTATGATAATGATTTAAACTTTGGTGGATAGATAATCGTTGGACATTTTCCAAAGTTTTGTAAAGTTTTTCCGTCCACATCTACGCTTTGAAGTTATGACTCAGCATAGTTGAAAATTTCGGAATTTTTAATCGTTTTTTTTTTTATTTAACTACTATTTTTATCAAAAAACATGTCATAAATACCAATTTTTCATATTGAATTTAAGAAGCCCAAAAGCTTAGCTTTAAAATGACTTATAACACTCTGCACCCAAAATGTAACCCTTTCTGCGTTTTTCAGCGAAAATGACTGAAAAGGTAATTTCTAAAATATAATTGCCTACTTTCCGGCACTTATTGAGCTTTTTCAGCCATTTTCGCTGGATAACGCAGAAAGAGTTACATTTTGGGTACAGAGTGTGATATGTCATTTTAAAGCTAAGCTTTTGGGCTTCTTAAATTCAATATGAAAAATTGGTATTTATGAATGTTTTTTGATAAAAATAGTAGTCAACAAAAAAACCGATTAAGAATTCCGAAATTTTCAAATTTTCTGAACCATAATTTCAAAACGAAGTCGACGCCGGAAAAAAATTATAGACCATTGGAAGGTTCCAGCGATTATTTCTCCACCAAAGTTTAAATCGTTATCATAGGGTGCAAGGTTCGAAAATCACAGGGTGATCTATAAAAACATACCCAAATATCTTCAAGTCCCCCTCCACCCATACAATGTTTTGCTCGTATATGTATGACCTATCCATAGCCTTCGGGTTGGGTATGACATCACTTACAGGACACACGCTGTACATATAACTTACTATCGCCATTGATTTCCTTGAAACATTCCTTTCTCAATTCACGATTATCAATAAATTGTTTTGGATTCATTTTGTCGTTGCAACAATTTATACCGCGTGATTTGTCGATATCTATATGAAAACGCAAATTTTGTGATTCATCTAATTGTTCACTCAATTCTTTGTAGCTCTCAAAAATTAGTTCGTCTGGAAAGGGTTGAATTTT
>OZ005744.1:186841145-187035687 GCA_963930735.1 Dioctria linearis
TTTTTAAAGAAGACCAGGACAGAAATTTTGCGAATTTTTAAAAATGTCATATCTCGCAAAATACGCAATTTATGAAGAAAAATTTCAATTTGTTAATTGTTTTCACAAATCCTCCAAGTAATATAAAATTTCAAAAAAATTGGTGATGGCCATATCACACTTTATATGATTTTTGGTCGATTTACTATGGAATGACCCATATCTTGATATGGTCATGGAGTACACCTGAGTCTCTATCGATGTTCAAGCGGTTGTTTAATTGATCATTGAGTTTCTCAGAATTACATCGAACTTGAAATTCCAGTTTTTCTCATATTATACAAGCGCCCGTGAGGAAAAGGAAATATTATTTTTAATTAGTAATTATAAATATAAAATAATCATATTTGGAAAGAATATTTAATTTTTATTTTTATTTATTTATTTTATTTTCTGTTATAATAATGTTTTATTTTCTTCCTTCAAATTTTTATTATTTTTTATTTTACTTTTTAACAGCACTGTATTTTGTTGTACCTAATTATATTTGTAAATAACTCTACAAGTTTTCCATTCTTAGAACGGTTCTCTCTTAAGTTTAAAAGTAGAGATTACTCTTTAAGACTTTTTTACCGGGGTAAACTTATATTTGTTCAAGAAGGAATTTTTTACATTCTCCGGTATACAGGGTGTCCCACGTAACGTGTTCCCTGGGCATTTTTCTCGAAAATGTGCGGAGATATCGAAAAAGTCCTAATAATAAAAGTTACGCATCGTTAGTCAAGGTATCCTCTGGCATAGCCAAAGTCTTTGAAAAGGACTTGGAAAAGTATATATTTAAAAAATGTCCTTTTTGTCCTCATTAAGGATACATTTAGATTACATTTTTAAATTCCGAGAAAAAAACTAATACGAAAGTGTTATATTGAAAATTCCAGTTTAATCCTTTATTATCGAGATATAAGGCCTCAAATTGCACTTTATCCTTTGTCATTTTTCTCGAAAATGCACACAGATATCATCGAAGTGCTAGTACCAAAAGCTACCCAACATAAGGCGGGCTATCTTTTGGTATGGTGAACATTTAAAAACAAATGCCACACGTAAAAAGGATATTTTCGGTTTGGTCCTTTTCGTCCTTTCTGAGGATGCATTTTGACTACATTGAATAACTGCAAGTCAAATTAGATAAAAAGTGGTATACCTATTGAAAATTCTTCAATGTAGACAAAATGCATCCTCAGAAAGGACGAAAAGGACCAAACCGAAAATATCCTTTTTTCGTGTGGCATTTGTTTTTAAATGTTCACCATACCAAAAGATCGCCCGGCTCATGATGGGTAGCTTTTGGTACTTTTGGTACTAGCATTTCGATGATATCTGTGTGCAATTTCGAGAAAAATGACAAAGGAACACGGTACATAAAGTGCAATTTGAGGCCTTATATCTCGATAATAAAGGGTTAAACTGGAATTTTCAATATAACACTTTCGTATTAGTTTTATTCGCGGAATTCAAAAATGTAATCTAAATGTATCCTTAATGAGGACGAAAAGGACATTTTTTAAATATATCCTTTTCCAAGTCCTTTTTCAAGGACTTTGGCTATGCCAGAGGATACCTTGACTAACGATGCGTAACTTTTATTATTAGGACTTTTTCGATATCTCCGCACATTTTCGAGAAAAATGCCCAGGGAACACGTTACGTGGGACACCCTGTATAGCAAAAGCTAAAAAATGTTTTTACTTTATTATTCTATCACACAACCCATACATTTTTGGTGGCAAGTTTCAAGTCTTGGTGTGACTCATCAAAATTGCGAAATTGAGTAAGTTGAAAAAGAAAAAAATAGAATAAAGAAAAGAAATGAAAAAGATTGAGAAAAATAGAAAAAAAATTATTAAAAAAATTTTAAAAAAATTTTAAAAAAAAGTCCAGAAATGAATGGAATTTTAACTAACTAAAATGAGTATCAAACACAAAATTTAGTATGATATAAAGATTAAAAATAATAGTAAAAGAAAAAAGAACAATATATAAAAGGAAACATGAAAATAAAATAAAAATTAAAGTAAAAAATAAAGCGAGGAATTGAAAAATCGAGAAAAGTGGTACGTCATCCACCACTCACAACACACAGTAAAATAATGGAAGCCTTAAGGTATACGAGCCTGAACAACCGGAGCAAGCTCTTTGAGGACTAACTGATAGACAATTCCATATTCGAAAAACCTGCACGAAGTGCAGCAGTGGCTCTTCTAGATCGTAGTTCTCTCTGTATATAGGCATAGTAGTCGAGTTTTTTCAACAAAGTTTTCTATGGCTATATTTGGTCCATTTACTAATACTAATCAAGCCATCATTGATCCGAACAATGCAATCCTCTATCAATCCTATTGGTCTATTCAAATAAATCTGGACATTATCCGCATAGAGATGGATGGACGAATCCTTCACGGACATCGGTAAATCATTTATACATAAAGAGAAGAGCAGCGGACTATGTATAGAACTCTGCGGTATACCACGACTGAGAGTTAAGAAAGTAGAAAATCTATCGCAGATCTTGACAAATTGAGCACGACACAGCAAGAAATTTGTAATGAGGGTGACGGTTTTAATCGCAAAATTAAAATATCGACAACGCTTAAGGATAAGTCGGTCATGGTTGATCGAATCGAACGAAATCAAAGAGGACTAAAATAGACATTCGATAACTGGCAAAGCTAGTTCACAGCTGTGCCGTGGCCTAAAACTAGACTGCTACAGGACAGCATACGTCCTTGATTTAAATAGTTGACGATTTGGGAATTCATCATCTTTTCTAATACTTTATTAAAAAACCAGAGTAAACTGATGGGATTATAATCTGCCAGTTCGGAGCACTTCGGACACGTGGGAAGAGGATAGATAAAAAAATATTTTTTTTTGTTATGTTAAATTTTGTAATTATCAATTTTAATTAATTAATTTTATTTTCTAAATTAAAAAGTCATGCTAGGATTCGAACACGTTACAAACAGAGTCTTTTCTTAAGTTTATATGATGACAAGTATACGACTGCACTATTTCCACAACGCCATTTCCATATATGCCCTTTGTGTGTACTATATAAAGAATGTTTTGAGAAACAGAAGTGAAGCACTTCCCTAGAAGCTTTTAGAGCTTCTTTTCTCTATCCCAGTTCATTGCCTTTTTACATGGGCATATCTGCAGAAGCAAGCGCTTCCCTGCTGTTATTTAGAAACGCACGAGGAAGTTTTTAAATCTGTATTTTCAAAGCTTAAATGAACTTATTGAATAATCACCGCAGTTCTTCTTTTGTTACCTTCGTGGTGAGAACAGTAGTAAAGCGTTTACCACTACAAACATGACTATGAGGTAAAGAGTTGGAACAGAGAAAAATATGTTGGCGAATAATCTTCTGTAGAATTTCAAAGTGATGGCTAAGGAAGCTCTTCAGTTACATTACTTGCGCCTTTGGTCTCTTTTTTTCTATGCATTAGAATCTTCTATAGAGCTTCCGAATGATACCTAGTGAACCGCTTAAATTAGGCTTCTTTTAAGACCGCTGGTTTTTAGTCCAAATGGGGTGTTTCTATTTATGTTAGTGCATAATATAAAATCTTAAAGTTTTCCTAAATTCTTTATTATATTATTTCTATTTAATAAATCTATGAATAATCCTATGTAGAATGCTATAGTCTTTTACCTTCTGTTGGTAGGCTAGCACATTCCAACCAAGTACAGCATTTGGGATGTTCCACACAGAAATTTTTGCTATGAAATAAATTCATAACAAATTTAGTTAATATGACATTGACCGAGTTTTCTGCCAAGTCCGCTTCTCGAGAATTGAGTGGAAAAAACTCTTTTACAGAGGGAAAATGTTTTGAAAAAAAATCTCTATCCAAAAGCTGGCGTTTCATATCAGCAGGAACCGTATTCTCATCAGTATGGCTTTAAGTGCATATATGAGATCAGTTTGGCTGTTCACTTTGGCGTATACGACAGGCAGGAACTAAGCCATACTGATGAGTATACCGTTCCTGCTAATACGAAACGCCTGTTTTTGCATAGAGATTTTTTTTAAAAGATTTTTCGTTTGTAATTAAGTTCGACACTCATATACAAATTCGATTAGGTTGTGTCTGGGGTCAAATCATGTACTACAAATATTTTATAGATACTCGTAGATACATAGATACTACTTAGAAGATATTTTATGTGAAATAAAATGAAAGGAGCGCCAAAGATGGTCGAATTGTATCCAACTTATCTTGTTTTCTGTATGTACCGTGTCTTTAAATGATCTTAATAAAAAGTGTAATCACCTTTATTAGTGCAATTTTGCAACTTTAATGATTGTGAACCGCATTGCTATTATGAAATTATACTTTCACTTTAGATCATTAAATATTGAATTTATCTGATCATGAATCAGAAAATTATTGGAACAGTTATTTGCTCAGAATATTGGTTTAGTTTAGATTAATATGAGGACTTGTGAAATTTTTCTAGAGCCGGCTAGAGTCCAATTATAGCTCTTATGACTATATTTCTAGATCAGAAGAGCTATGAATGTCTACAGTTGGCTTGAAGCTGAAATTTGAACACATGTTAATGTCGATACCAATTTGTTATTAAATTTCTCCACAATTATTTTTGTCTAAGTATGTGTGGGGGGAGCGGGGGGGGGGGGGGGGGGGGGGTTACATTACGATTATCTAATCCCAAATAACAACGTTTTGCCGATTTGTCAACAATAACCTTAATTTTGTACATTCTTTGAAAATCATATTTTTTACCAAAAGTATTCCAATATTCAAACCTAGTATAAGCACATTTTAACTAAAAACCTGCCACTAGCTTGGAGCGGAAATTATCAGAACTAAAATCGCTATATCTGCAATTTTTGTTACTTTAATAACTCAAAAATATCAAATAACACTTAGGGTTCCATATTTTTGAAATACTTGAGATTTTTTTTTCAAATCGAGTTCCTCGCCCATTTTACCAACACCACATCATAATCCGTCTATAATAATCTTCCTAATGAATGAAATAAGCTTTAAAAACAAATTTTCTATAACAATTTTATCCGACTTAACAAAATGTTTCTATTCGAATTGATTACAGTTCACAGTTTCAATAGCTATAGACTTTAGCACTTTGCTGGGCATGTCTGTACATACATATTTGAGTTCATAATGCATTGCACAGCCGCGTGCTATTGTTGACCAGTTGTTAGCTGCAATTTACCAAAGTACAGAGCCTCATTGAAACGAAGAGTGTGCTAAATTAGAGGCAAATGTCCCTTCTTTACGAGGCACTTGTTATGAGTGGATACTGCCTTCCTGCTATATCATGGATTACCTTTTAAATGAGGTTTTGTTATGCTCGTAAATTCAATCCGGAATAGTTAAATTATTCAAATTGTCATCACACACCCCCAGAATGGGTGCAAAGAGATAAGCCCACGTCCTCCACAAATTAATTCTTGCACATAACACAGAAGTTGATGTCCATGGATTTTTCTTCTTCTATTTAGAGATGGTGGGTACTTAGCATATGTATGTAGTATATCTACATATAAATTTACATGTACATACATACATATGTGGAACTAAACCAGTAAACAGAAGCTCAAGAAAAGAAGTGAAATCTTGTTGAATTGAATTATCTTAGACAGCGAGAGCGGCTTGATTTGATTTAGTTCAAACCGCCAAAGATGGAGCTCATTGCTATTTCCAGTGGTATTCTTATGTGTGGGCCCCACTTTATGGAGTTTTGTTTATCACAACAAAATAATTGCTAATTGGATACTATTATCTATTTCGTTCAAATTATGTTTAAGGTTAATTAACTGCTGTTATTTATTTAATCATTTTGTTTAAACTTTTTAGGAATATAAAAAAAAAAAAAAATTTTAGAAAAAATTTTTTTGGCGGTATCCGGTAATTATATTTAATTGGAGACATTTTTTCACTGCATAACCTTCTTTCGCCATAAAAACTATACATTTCATGAAAAGAAAAAATTATGTCTTTCTAAAGGCAATGCTAGCACTACACTTGAGCCAAACAGGGTGTTTTCTAGTAGAAAGTCCATACTGAAGGAAGAGAGCAAGCTAGTTGAAGACATTTGTAATGATCTGTAAAATAAATCACAACCATACCCCAATCTCGTATATAACATAACAGGTTCAGGGTATAGGTATTTGTTTGAAAATTTATTCTAATAATGCCCATCACTGGATCAAATTAACCTGCAATTTTAACGTATACACGATTTTGTATACCAGCAACCAGTAGCGTACCCAGGATTTGGTTTGAGGGGGGGGGGGGGGTCATATGTATTTTCACGTCCAAAGGTGGTCGAAATAAGAGGGCTCTAAAGTCGCGTCCTGAGCCCATTTGAGCACTTAAGAACTACTCTTTTTTTTAAGATATTGAATTTCAAGTTTTATTTGCTATAATTTCGACATGAACCATAAAGCCACCGTTTTCTTTATATTCAATAGATTAATCATAACTTCATAAACAATGAAACACATTTATTTATTTACAATCCATGCAATTTGTCCCGTTTTTATCAAATTTTAAAAAGAAACCTAAGGCCCGCTGCACACATCTGTTTTGGACGTGTCCCCAGTCGAAATTGCTCACAGGTTTACCTTGTCTCCTGCCCCACAAGGGGCAGTTATTATGCAAACCAATACTAATGTGAGTGAAAGGTTTCAAGGTGTGTGCAATTCATGAAGAAACATATAGAAAATTAAGTCCCGATGAGCCGTCTGATGAGCATTCATTAAATCTCATCGAAAGGCTCATTGGATATCATGAAACTGCTCGCTATATACTAAACCAGCAATAAATAAATATTTATTTTAGTCATCACCGTGTCAGATGACATTTCTAGGAAAATTTGAATTGATTTTTGTGATTTATTTTTTAAGTTTTTAAATTATTTATTTGAAATAAATTTTTTGATATATTTTCCCCGAAAAGACTATCCCCATATGCTGAACAAGACGTTATGCCAAAATCCTTACGCTTCAGTGTCTCAGAGTTTAATTTGCAACCGGAGTTTGAATTCGGAAAAATATATGAAATCAATCGTAAAATTAGATTCTCATTTATGAACTCATCATGACACTCATTGACATGCTCATTAATAAGCTCATCGTAACAGTCATTGCTATGCTAATTAATAAACTCATCGCGACACTCATTGACATGCTCATTAATAAGCTCATCGAGACCCTTATTGACATGCTCATTAATAAGCTCATTGTCACACTCATTATGTACTCATCGAAGGGCTCATCTAATATTGTAAAATGCACAAAAGAGAAGCACAGTTTTGATTCAAACGCCAAAATATTTCATTAGTACGTTCATCTGATTGCTATTGAGGAGCTCATTGATGAGCTCATCATGATATATCTACCACGGGTAGTGAGGATACGGTGACGTAGCGGCAGACGAAAAATCAATACACACAAATACATCTAAAAACATTTGAAATTATTCTATTTCTATTTTATAAAAATTCATCCAAACTTGGCTATTCATGAAAGAATAAAGAAATATTGTTCATTTAACAGTTAGAATTTCAAGCTACACCGTAAGAAAAGTAGGACGATTCCCTAAATTTAAGACACGTTTTTTACTACATAAATATATTTGTATGTCATTTTCTCTGATAGAATATGAAAATCAATTTAATTTTCCCTAATTAATGGAACATTGAATGAATTTAGGTATTTGTGACCCAAATTCTCGAAATTTAATCCTTTCTCGGATATAAGGAAGAGAACATTCAATAAATTAGGTATTAATCTACATGTTTTTTTTTGAAAGACTTACAAATATATTTTCGTTAATATACTTTAAACAGAGGCGTATCTAGGATTACACATTTGGGGGAGCGAGTAGATTAAAAAAAAGGCGCCAGTAAATAAAAATAAATTTCATTTCATATTTTGAAGAAAATCATAGACCTCCAGCTTCAAGTAGTGTTTAAACATAAGTAGATACCTTTTTATTTTATATTAAAGGAAAACATATCAGAATTTTATTATTTCAATATAAAATTAATATAAGTAGGTATGTATGTAGATATGAATTATAAATAAATGAGGCAACTAGAACAGTCTCCATCATCTAGGTTTCTTTCTTGCAAATTTATCTATAACCATATTATAATCCCACTTCAGTAGACAACTGCCTTTCAATGGAGATTAAAGCTAACCTAGACAATCTGTCTTCACCCATTATAGATCGCAGGCAGAACTTATACCGGAGACAGACTTGCAATTTCAATATTACAATTTGTGCTAAAACACGAGTCTGTCTCACTGAAAAAAAAGCTCGGTATACGCTCGGTGTACACTCAGTATGTAGTACATTGGAAATCAATATAGAATTCACGAAAAATGTACGCACTATACGAGTTTAATGCAATATGACCCTAGTTATAAATCATAAGCATTTAATACACAAGCCTTTTTCTGACATTTAATATTTGACACTTGTCAAGTTGCATACACAAGCCCTTTTCTGACATTTAATATTTGACACTTGTCAAGTTGAATACACAAGCCCTTTTCTGACATTTCATATTTGACACTTGTCAAGTTGAAGTGACAAATGTATTGTAATGTGTGTGGACTTCACAGTCGTTTGATTTGTCATTTGACTTGAGAAGGTTTGACGTACGTACAAAATGCGAGCTAATATTGTGAGATTACTCATCTATTTGGAAAAATAAAATAAAAAATTAAAAACATAGTCTCAGCTCTTCATTCATTAATGAAAATTAGTGGATATGGAGGAAATGATTATTGTCAAGCCGAAGAAGAAGGAGAAATTGGTCGCTGGTAATTAATTTTTAAAAGATACTACTATAAAACGAAATAGTTTATCTCCATTTATATAACAGATTAAACCGCCATCTGAAAATTGAGAATCATCTTATCTTGTTTAAATTTGAGCGAACAAAAATTTAAGAATCACTTCCGAATGAAGAATAAAGCGGCGGACTACTACAATTTCAAATTTGTGGATGCGCTGCTTCCTGTTTCTAGACGAGGGACTATCTCCGAAATAACCCGAATCCTTTCCATAAAAAAATCTTTAAAAACTTGTAATTTCACAATTTTTAATTATAAACGTATTTTTATTTTTTTTTTTTATTTGGCAGATAATTTAATAAATATTTTCAATAAAATATAGTAAAACGTGTTGAAGAAGAAGAAACTTTGTTTTCATATGAAATTAGTCCAAAAAAGCTGTTAAAAGAAAAATTTTAGTTAAACAGGAACTAAAATGTTTCTTAAATGTTTGCCAACAACATGCCCTTGATTTGGGATCTGCGAAAAAAAATTGTCACGTTATATCAAAAATGAAGCACACAGCAGCAGAAATAAAAAACAGAATTCAAAACCTTAGTATAAAAAGGGTTTTAAATGCCCGAAGGCGTTCTCCACAACACGTGTACATTTTGACAGACGATAGTTGAATTTTTTCTGGTCATCGCAAGTTGCTATACTGTCAAACTAGTTACAAATTCCATGTGCACAACTCGACTGCGCTCACGCAACAGTTGAACCAAAATATAATAATACTTGAGACCAGACTAAATCTTCTCTCACAGATCATCCTTCTTGTGCCAACTCACTAACTAGCCTTCTTAAACCTGCATATACTTTGCTAAGTATGACTTTAGTATTATCGCAACATTTCACGTCTGAGCTCAATATTATTCCCAAGCTTGTAACTTTATTGTGCACAGGCAATATAAAACCATTCAGACTTATATCAGGTATGTCAATTTCGTCCAGTGGTCGGTTATGCGACTTTGCTGGGTTAAGCAGTAACCCATTCAGCCTAGGCCATTCATGAATCCTCTCAAGATCCCGATTAATACGCTCGATGAAGTCTTCAATGTGGCCAATATGCCTACTTAAGTATAGCTGTACATTATCAGCATACAACTGAATTTTTGCATCTTCAATAACATCAGGAAGGTCATTAATAAACAGGCTAAAAAGTAGAGGACCAAGCACAGAGCCCTGTGGTACACCACATGAGACGGTCTGTAAGACCGAAAAATTATTATCCACCTTAACTAGCTGATGGCGATCACAGAAGAACTTTTTAGTCAACGAAATAGCGGTTGCACTGAATCTGTATTCGCATGCAAGTTTACAAAGCAGGAATTCATGGCCAACGCTCTCAAATGCCTTAAAGAAGTCCAGAAGGACAAGCGTACTGAAATTCTTGTCGTTAATGGCCATTTTTATATCTGTTGATATCTTTAATATAGCATTTTCACAACTGCGAAACGGACGGAAACCAGACTGCCAAGGAGACAACATCTGATTACAATCAATCCAACCTAGTAAGTGCTTATATATGAGCTTCTCTAGAACTTTCGATAAGAATGACGAAAGTTACTATGTGTTTCAGATTTAGCCTTCTTAGGGATTGGCAGGACAATAGAAGTTTTCCATGTGTTGGGAAAGGTAGAAGAGGTTAAACAGGTATTCATGACATGAAGAATGTACTTATCAATCAAGGGAAGTTAAAGCTTTATAAGGCGCGGTCGTAGAGAATCGGGTCCTATAGCCTCCGATTTAACTGAGAAAATAGCAGAGATCAGCTCCTCTAAATCAATTCCTCGAAAGTAAAAACAGTTCTGGTTAATTAGTGGGACTCAAGAAGCATCGGAGCTAGCAAGGTTGCTTATAGGTGAGACACTTGAAGCTAAAAAAACCGAATTCAGGTCATCAGGGCTTAAGTTACAAAATGCACCATCAGTGCCATACACACCAGCCATCCGTAGATTGCGCTAAAGTACTTTGGGTTTTTGGTCTAAGTTAAACTTAGCACTAAAATAACGTCTCTTGGAATTGTAATGGCGATCGTTGCTTTATTGCGAGCAGCCTTATACAGTATTCGAGCTTGATTTCATACGTCATTTGGGATCCTCCTTAGAATATGTTTTCTTTTTTTTAAATTGGAATGAATTCTTGCTCCTTTCTCTTCGAAACACTATAAGATTTTGTTACATGTCATTTTCATTTTTATTCCATTATTCTTTTTGTTCATTTTTTTTTTATATCTACCTAGGCTAATTTCACTTATTTTAGCGCCCGTCTGCTATCACTCAATAAATTTTGAGGCTTACTTATTTAAGGGCATATAAACTAGAAGCATGCATATACATATAAATAAATAAATAAAAATCTAGCTACAACAATATTGAATAAATATCAAACAAATAATTTTTCCAGTTATCTCTAATCCTGGCCAGGTCTCCGCAGCTCGCTATTAGTTTTATTTAGGTTTATTTTTCTCGTAGCTTAATTACTTGGCTAAACTTCTTGGCTGTCGTATGCAGTCCGTGATTCCATCCAAACTAGCATTTAAACTTTAGAGTAGTGAAAAATTTGTTTTGTCACTAAAGCTCAGTGCCAGTTTCGTGATAACCACTAAAATTGTCACCTCATGGTTAAAATTCGACGTCATAAGGTGACAATTAATCGTTATATTCACTCATAAGAGTAAATCACTATAAAGTGAATAATACTGATGATAAACACGTGCTTATTCATTTTAAAAATCAGTACTAAAGGCTAAAACAAGTCTATTCTTCATGGTGATATTTATTAGTGATCAGCACGTTTTTATAACTGTAAAACTTCACGTCGAGGTAATTCCACTTTATAGTTCCAATTATATAGTGATAAGCACTTAATTTTCACAATCGAAAATCCTTATGAAGCAAGAAAATGTTATAGTTATATTTAGTGCTTTTATTAGTGACTAGGACGTTCTCGCCATCATCGTCTGCACTCTAAACCGACAATCTCTAAATTTCTGTTAAGAATATCATAACGACGTGCAGGTCACGGTTAAATAAAGAACTATATGGTGTCTGTAAGTATATGTATGTCACTAAGGGGTGCCTTTAACTACAGTTTTGTCACCAAAACTAGCCAAAAAAAAAAACGATACTGCTGTAGATTATGTCATTTAAATTAAATGGTAACAGATTGGCGTGTCAAAATCTTATTGTTACTTTATTATTTAGATTAAATAAAATGAGGTAAAACATATAAAAAAAACTTTTTCATCATTTAACGAGGTACTTTCTATCGAAAAGTCTGATTAGCTTTTGACAATACAAAGCCCGATCGAAATATGCATCAAACTCTTGACACTACACATAAATTTTTCTCTAGCAACAACTCTAAAAGACATTTTATTATTTATTTATTTATGTGTCTTTAAAAATACATTCATCGGTCGCATTCAACGTAAAATGTAATATGGCCAATAATCTGTCAAATTAAATGTCACTTAAGGCAAGTGCCACACCAGGCCACTGATATGCTGATGTACTGATTATCAGCAACACTAATATCTAAATGAGGCATGCTACATTGTAAGAGGTAGTGATGTACTGATGTGATACTGATCTGCTGATAATCAGCAGGTGACCTGCATGTTGCTGATTTTTACTTACATCAGTCGATATTTAATTTGCAAACTAATTAAGTCGGGTTAGTTTAAAATATTAAAAATTAGTGAATGAAATTTTGTGTTAAAATTAGTGCAAAGAGTTGAAAATCGAAGGTACCTATGGGAATCAACGTGTGCAGACTACTGAAAAACAGATAAATTGGAAAAAGCCTGGACAGAAATTTCGTCGGAAATTGGAAAAGATGGTATGTTTTCTTGTGGAATTTTATTTTATTTTATTAACATACAACATTTTATTTATGGCTTCACGCAGTAGTCCCATTGCCAATACAATACATTAATACAATACACTTTCTGCTCTTAAAAAATAATTCGCCATTCGGTTTCGATTAATTTGTGGTTCCGTTAGTCCCCTTTCTGCTGTTGGTAAAGGGATAGCTATTCCCTGATGTTCTAAAGGAATCGGTTCCGGAGTTATATCCGCTACTGATGTAAAATTTCCTTCTTGCAATCGAATAAAGTTATGTAGGACGCAGGCAGCTTTTATTATAGAGTGTACAGTAGTTTCTTTACAGCAGATTGGTGTCTCAAAAATCCTGAATTTAGATGTGAGTATACCGAAAGCACATTCTACGCTCTTTCGAGCACGTGAAAGTCGATAATTGAAAATTCTTTTTGTATTTCTTAACGATCTTTGTGGAAATGGGAGTAGAAAGTTTTCTGTTAGAGGGAACGCCTCTTCCCCTACAAATATATATGAAAAGTCTTCAGTATCATTTGGTAATGGAGCAAGCTTTGGAATATTCAGACTATTGTTTTGGAAGCACCGATTCCTATTTCGCCTACATCAATAGTGGTAAATAAAGCATCCGCGTCTGCTGCAGCTATTAGAACAACGGAATAGAACCCTTTGTAGTTGTGATAAAGGGAGCCACTCTTAGGAAACTTTTTTATTCTGATGTGCTTTCCGTCTACAGATCCAATACAGTTTGGAAATTCCACAAGCCCTTATATCTATTAGCAATTCGCAACCAAAGATCTGTCGTAGGCGGTGGCATATACTTTCCATATAACGATTCCCAGATAGCTTGCGTAGTTGTTGAAATTATTTGGCCCCGCATAAATATATGCGATAAAGCGGTATGACTGCATCCTGTAGTTAGATACCTGGCGAATTTTTATTATTGTTTAGAATTAAATAGTTTTGCATAGGTTTTTGAAAATTTACTTTTTACTTTTCAGTAAATATTTGTAAAGACAAATGGAAAAAATATTCGCACAGGTCTTATGAGAAGCTTAAAAGAGTACACACCCAGCGGCTCTGGAGTTTCGTTCAAGAAAAAACAATTTTATTTACATGACGCAATGCAATTTCTCGTGCCATATATAAAACACGGAGATCAAAGTGGAAATTTGTCTACAGTTATTGACAGCAGCCAACAAAAGGAAGCAGAGACTCAAATAGAACCTGGGGTCGCAGAAGTGGAGCAGCATTCATTGGAAAATGTCATCAGCGCTAATCTTTCTCACGAAGAGCAGCCATTGTTTGAAGAAGTACCAAACATTACTGAACAGGAAGATAAGGAAATTGCAGGTCCGTCGCGCAAAAGAATTAGGAAAACCCAAAACCCTCAAAATAATACCGATAAGGAAATATTAAATTATTTGAAGCAACAGCAAAAGGAATTAGCACAGACAACTAAAGAAGAAACATCCTTAATGTCCTTTTTTAAAGGAATATCACAAGGTATTTTGACATTATCGGCTGGCAATCAAAGGAGCTTTAAGAAAAAAGTTCTTGAAATAATAAAAGAACTACATGCTGATGAGAATAAATCTCAGACTTCAGAATTCATACTCGATACCTCCTCTTCTACCTACTACGAACACAATTTGCTTTCGGGTTTAACCAGTGAATTAAATTCAGATATAAATAAAAATAAATAAAGATATTTTCACCTACCTGAGTGTAATTAATATCCGTTCACTAGTTGGTAAAGCTTTTCGGAAACTTGTATCTTGTCTTTCAATTTTTTTACTCACTAATCGCTCTAACATATCGAATGATTCTTTGGACATCCTGTAAATTTGCTTAAATTTGTCTGGTGTTTCATTCAATTCTTTTGCCACAACTGCTGCACTATACCTTAATTTTTTTGTAATATATGGATGGACCCAATATTTTCGTTTATTTTGATTTTTTCTTCCTTTTTTTAATAATAAAAGCAGCAAAAGCTCTTCCTCCTCGCTTAATTCCATTGTAAGTATTTGAGAGTTTGACATAGAAAAATCAGATGACTTTTAAGTTGATGTAGCATTACCTACTGATGTGATGTCCTCGCAATATATCAGCTGCTGATTATTTTAAAATATCACCATCACCACATCAGCACATCAGTTATCTGGTGTGGCACTTGCCTAATAGTTCCAATTGCATCATTCCAGAACCACCAAAGTGATAGTAGAAGTTTATATAGATATGCCACTTTATTGTTTTCATGTCAGTCACTATATGGCGAAATTCGTAGTACAAATCACGATCTTATCAATATATGTAGTCGTAAAATAATTTTTGATTAAGTGATTAGTCCGTTATTATCACTAAAATGAAGTGTGGAGCACTGCATAGTGAAATTCCTTCAAAATCGGCCATATTTCTCTTGAAATCATTGCCACCATATTGGATACAAAAATTTGATCGAATTTTTTTTTTTTATTTCATAATGTTAGGCGTTTAGAACATTGAAAATAGTCAAGAAAAAGTTTTTGGAGGTACTTTTAGTTAATTACTTTGGCTGAAAAAATTTCGAGATAAAAAATTCAAATTTAATACTTTCCCAAAAATTTAGTAAAAATAACTTATTTTTGAGGCGCCTTGTTATTTTTGGATTTAAAAATTTCATCAGTAAAATTTTAATCGTAATTCATTTGGGTAAATAGTGCACAATATTTAATTAGAATTCGCTAATGCATATAATATATGTGTACCTACATTACCGAAGATTAAAACCAAAGCCATGTTAATTTAGACGTTATAGTGAATTAGTGTTATACATTTCCGAAGAAATATCACTTGCGTATTAATATCTTTTTACATTACACGTATTTTTATAACACTTTTTGTATGTATAGTGCTTTTTTAAAATGAAAATCAATATCTTTAAACGTGAAAATCAAATCCGTGTAACGTGATATCAACTAAAATTAATCATTTCATGGTGATTATAATAGTGAAAATAACGTTACTGTCATCAAAATGGAACGTTTCATTCACTCATAATCATTACCCAAAATAGTGTATAGACCCAGATTGAGACAAAGTTACAAAGTTACAAAAGTTTATTGCCAGTATCCGTTCACAAGATTACAAATCTTTTAAGTACTATAAATTTACGGGAGAGAGAACAATATTAATAGTTAATTACAAATACATATGTATATCTAAACTTAATAAGAAGATTGTATGTGAATATAAAAGGTAAATGCTAATATAAAACAATTAGATTAAAAGTAATGACAGCAAGAAAGAGCAACAAAGTAAACAGTAAAACGTGAAAAATTACAAAGAGGGTAAAGCGAAGATAATTGAGCATACAAACGGAGTTTTTCATCACATATTAGTATTGTGCAAATTGGTATTTAAAGCCTTCCTGAATGCATTGACGGAGTGCGCACCCTGAACTGACCGAGGAAGTGAGTTCCAAGCACGAATAATTCGTACAAAGTAGGAGTTTTTCATGACTAAGTGCACAAAGCGTTGGACCAGGAAACCGTGGGACCGTGAAGAGTATAATGGCTGCAAGTGACAGCTTAAGAATTCGGGTTTATTATAACGTCTCAGCTTGTAGAATAAAATTAGCGCCGTTTTTAATAAAAGAACACGAAGTGAACACCCAACCAGTGTGTCTCTATGCTGTGTGACATGATCAAATCTTCTTAATTTGTACACAAATCGGATGCAGTCGTTAAAGGTAACCTCTAACCTCCTTATACAGTTACTATCAAACGAGGGGAAGATTACACTACCATACGTAAAATGAGGCACCAGTAAGCTACGAACCAGCTTTAAGCGGATTTTGGTATCCAGAATACCAGCAGACAACCAAAGTGTGCGAAGTCCAGCATAGATCCGCCTAAGAATGACATTGACAAATTCACAACATCTCATTCGTGTATCAAGCATCACTCCTAAAATTGAGGCTTTGGCCTCATACCGTAAGGTAACACCGTTCAGTAACACGGGCGGAAATTCAGAAGCAATAATAGAGCTCAGAGTAAAAGCTAGACACTTAGATTTGCTAGGATTCAGCGTGAGATCATTGTCTAAAGACCAGTTGTAGACTCTCTCTAAATCCAGGTTAATACGTTCCACACAGGCATCCATTAATCCAATAGGTCTCCCAAAGTACAGCTGCACATCATCAGCATATAAATGGACACTCACATCCTCAACATAGCAAGGTAGATCGTTAATGTATAAGCTAAACAGTAGTGGACCCAGAACAGAGCCCTGGAGCACACCACGATTAACTATAAAAGTGTCCGATAGATCATTGCCGACCTTTACACATTGTAGCCGATTTGTTAGGAAGCTTTCCACTAGTCGTACGGCAGAGGAGGAGAACCGAAAAAGCAAAGAGAGTTTCTCGAGTAATTTGTCATGATTGACGCAATCAAAAGCCTTGCTAAAATCTAACATCACGTGTTATGAGAACAAAAGTGATGGTTAACAACACTATAGAGGGACTATATTGAGTGCTTGTCACGTTCCAATTACCATTTGTCACTATAAAATGCTAGTTGGAATTTTTTATTCTCAGACTTTTATGGGTACGGCACGATCACAAGCTTGTAACTTAACAATTTCTTTTTGTTATTCCTATTACTATAGGTTATTATAAACTTACTTTATTCTTTATTTTTTATTTTTTTCATAAGAACATACTTAATTACCATTACATACTTAATTACCAATTAAACTACTTCTTCATTAGACAATTAACTTATCTGATATTTTACGCTCGGACCATTTCGCAAGAAGAAGGAACCAGAACTTTCTCGGTTAGTGTTATAGTCACAGATATTCGTAATTTTGATCGCGTGATTTGTATTGACTAAAGATCGGTTTTTGAGAACAGAGTTTACCGATTTGGCTATTTGTTAGAGTATAATTTGGGACGGTACAAGCTGTGCTAAAATCGCTAATATGGCTAATTCTTCCCATCAATAATTAGCCGGCTAACCTACTTGTAAATCTATAGAAACCTCTTCACTAAGCATTTATATTCATAGCTTAACCCTTCCTAGTCAGAGCATCAGGTACCTCATTCCCTAGTACATTACTATCAGTCAGTGACCTCTCAGAGAATCACTCAATTGTTAGCACCGAGTTACCGAGCTTACTGCATCAACCTTGAACTAGACGCGATCTAATCGTGTTCGAATTTTCAGAGCTTAGAATGAAGCTTTGCTGTCAATACAAAATTTTGATGTCTCGACTACTAGGTACGTTAAAGCTAAACCTCACCTTACCACCATACAAAAGTACAAACGTTCATAACAACCAATTGAACCCCTTTAAAATGTTGTTACATAACAGCGCATTTATGTAACTCTTCATCATCACGTCAAAAAAAAAAAGGACAAAATAAAAATGTTTTCAAATCAACACTCATAAATCAGATTTATATATTAATTTTAAAAATTCAACAGCTTAATGGGATTAGAAGATTTTAATTTATAGATCTTTAAGAACTGAATAATTATAGACCTGAATCCCGCTTCTAAAACTACTTGGCCGTAATGACAGACGCCTGGAAGCTGTAACTTAATTGGGGATTATGGAGTCGCAGTCGAGAGGTGCTTGCTCTTTTTTTTCTTAGTAGGTAGTAGGCATTTCGATAATAGGAGAGTGTAAATGAATGCGCTTAAGGAAAAGCAGATAATAATTACAGGGTTGTCCATACATTCTTACAATTGCTTAATTTAGATATTTTATTTAGACTCTTAATCTTTGATAGTATTTTTTTGTTTTTTATATTTTTTTAGTCTTTAGTTCTTCATTCTTCTCTGAAATGTATTCACTTTGCTAATTTCAGTACAGACCCCTGCAGAAGAGGCGGTAACACATTTGAGTTTATCTAAAATGTAGAATCATAAAAGCGGCAATATGAATTCTATGCAACATTATTAAATATTAACATTTGATTTGAAATTCAGTTGAAAGAGTCTCCGTAATTCCAATATTTTCAAATTTTTCTTTTTTTTGTATAAAGTCGTCTGAGTTGATAATCGACACACACAGAAAAAAAAGACATCCTACGTGGAACAGCGGGGTTTATAAAGGTTCAAAGCATAATATCAGATAAAATATCTTCATTATCGAATTCGGTTTATTTTTCATATTATTTTTTGTTTCTCAGGAAAATGGGGCGCGCCAAAATTGCCACTTATATAGATACGAGATTGTGTTCATCAGTGATAATTTACTTAGATTCATTTGAAAATTGAAACAACGGAAGAAGTGAGGGCGGATATTATTGCGGTTGCCATAGTGAATGTTGTACACTCAAAACTCCTTCTGGTGGGAATTTAAATGAAAAAAAAATGTTGACTTTATGTAGGTGTGGAAACTATTACCAATTAAAGAATCAAAACGTTTGAGTTGGAAAACCTCTTACCCTCCCGAAGACTATGCCGCCGAAGCCTCAATATATGTTATGGTGTTATGTTTTCTCCTTCAAGTGCTTGCGCTATTCATTAATGTTATTTATGGAGCCCCTTGCGCTTTTCCTTGAGAATTGTCGATCGGTAAATAACCTATAGTCAGGACAGAGATAAAAAGATTTGCAAATAAAACGTATGAGCCCATATCTCCCCAGGTTATCTTAGGTTCTTTCGTATAGGACAGGTATTATAGTACCTACTTAATGCACGTTTAGATGTGAAGAAATTTATACATTAATCTTGTATAAGTCAAGTCATATCTATGCGCATGCGATCTATACTATATTATGGTATTGCTTTTATTTTACCGTTAAAATTAAAGGCAAACTATGTGATGGTGGCGCATGTATTTAGTTTTGTATTAAGATTTAAGGTAAAAAATAATCTAAATTTAGTACAATTTGACTTATTCGTACTTTTGTGAGGGGGTCATTTGATCTCTCAAGTACAGAAAAAAAGTGCTTAAAAATTTACTAGATTACACAATCCTGACAATATTACATCATTGTACATTTATGTCAGTCTTAAGAAACAGTTGAGGTCTTCATTTATCGCATTGGCGTAACTAGGTAGGAGCCTAGATGGGTCATAGAATACGGACTGCTCCTCCCCAGAAACTTAGAAAAAGTCACAAAAAAACCATTTGTCAATTCGTGCAATCTTGGGCCTAATTAAATTGAATCAATTTTGGTCGGAATCGAAAAGCCTTCTTTTCTTGAAGAAAATCGATTGAAATCTGTTTAAAACTATGCAAAACTCTTATGCTCTATTGCTCTGATTCCACTGAATTTTGATAAAGGCGTGGAAAGATGTATTGGAGAAATCATGCGGAAATATTTTACAGTTTGTGTGGGGAAATTTTAATTGATAATTTGATATTAATGAAATTTTGAAAATATCGTAAAACATTGTTTAATTTTCCGAAAAAAAAAATGTTTTTTAAGCTTTTTCGATTCCGATCCCAATGGATTAATTCATAAGGCTGATGATTATCTTTATAAGGGAGAAATATTTAATGCGCAATTAAAAATTCAGCAGTAATGAATAGAAAGGGGGGTTGCGTTTTTAATCGTTCAAGACCCATATATGTACATAGAGTCTACAGGCAAATTTTCAACATACTGCATTAAGCAGAGAATTAAAAGACAAGTATCGAGGTACCAAGGGCGCACCGAGAGGGGGGACGACCGGGACCGGTCCCCTCCAGAATGTCAGTTTTCTGAACATAATTTACAAATTACGTATAAAATGTGGTCTGTATATTTTTACAAAGTCCGATAAAATAAAATAGAACCTTTTAATCTACAATAGCAGTCTTTAAGTGCTCAGATTGGTGCAGGACGTGACTTTAGAGCCCTATTTTTCCGACTAGTTAGGACTTGGGACACCTATGCCCCCCCCCCCCACCAAAGCCAAATCCTGGGTGCGTTACTGCGAGGTACTGCCAGTTTGTTGACTTAAAGCCGCAAATCATAATTTCATGAAGAAATTCTGAGAGTATACTGTGTGTTTCTAACAACAGTATACGGCGATCTCATCAGGACAGCAATAAAACCCTGAATTCTGTAATAAGTTGCAGAAAAAAGCCGTAAACTAAAGCTTATAAATATACACTTTAGCTATAGTGCTTAACAAAAACGTAAATATTTCTTCTAAGATGTGTATCTAACTTAATTTTATGAAAAGTATGCAAATGGTATAAATACTGGGCATTAGGCAGGGCATCACTATCATATCAGTTTCTGGTATATAGAACTTGAGAATTCTGATTTATTTTCCTTAATATGTGAGAGAAGGAAAGTGGGGTAAGTGGTAAACAAAAGTTTCTGTTAATTAAACGATACCACTTTCATTTATTTTCTTTCTTTTAAAATCGTGCAAATTTTATTTTATTTTTCAAATAAACACTATTTCCTATGTTTAAAAAAAATTAAAATGACGTCGGATGTTTGGAGTAGACTGTACGAAATAATAAGTGTCGTTTGAGGCACGTCCAAACATAACAAACATTCAACTGTTTTTGGACTTTAAACAAGTATATTCAAAAATGATAAGAATCACATGTTGCAAAAAACCTCAGAGCAGTGGTCAGCCGTTCGTCTATACTTATACTATTTCGCCAAGTTAATAGAATGGGACCAAAAATAGAAAATACTTTTTGACCCCATTCTATTAACTAGAATTTTGAAGTCAGTTGAAGCAATTCTTGCGAAATTTCGAAAAAAGGAAAGATCGTCCATTTTTAAATCATTTCATAAATCACCACCAATATATCCTAATATTCTGTCTAAAACTTTCGGTTTCATTATCTCCTTTTTAGAAAATTTTCCTTGAACGTTGAAGCAAGTACGACGAAAGATGCTGCAATGCACCTTACTTCACTCGGGGAATAATGATTAAAATTGAACATTTGAAAAACATTTTTCACACAAATATCCTATCAGATTTTTGACAAATGTTTGACAAATATTTGACAAACATTTATCAAACATTTACCAACTGTCTATAAATTGTTTGTCAAATGTTTGACAAATATTTTTTTGCCAATGTTTTTCATGTGTGGATGCACCTTTGGGTTCACTGGGATTAAAGAAAAGAATGCACTTTCACTCAATTTATCAGTTACATTATGTAAGTGTACCTACTAATCTATTTTGACAATTACATATTTAAATAGCCGACTAAACTGAAATTAACAAATAGAAAAGGAATCAAAACTAATTTCGTAAATATTCGTCGCCTATGATCTCGATTTTTTTGCTTATCGCCTGATCTCCGAATGTTGACTGATTAGCTATCCAGAAATTATACGTGGAGTTAAATTTTCCTGCTGATTCTGTAATTTATAGACTCTTAGAAAATTTATGTTATTTTTAATCTATGCAATGTTATTGTTCAGAGCAATGGATAAAAAATGTCAATCAATAACTTCGAATATACCCATGAGCTGGTATACTTCGCAAACAAAATATTTATTGAAGACTATGTACGAAAGTTGGGCCCTCCTCAATTTGACCTAATTGAAGATACTCATTAAAGTTTTTGTATATTCCAAAAAAAAAATGATCGCGGTACCACAGAAATTATTTTCATTATTATTATTGAAATCTGGAACTTCGTACCCAACTCAATCACGGAATATCAAATAATTTAACTTCGTCTGTTGAATAGGAAATCACGGAATTCCAAATTTAAATTAACAAGTCCTGAAAAACATGATTTCAAAATACATAATCCTAGAAAACATAATCCCGGAATATCTGTTATTTACTCGTTGTTTTTCTTTTTATTGGGTATAGAATCGTGCATTTCCAAATCCGGAATGGATAATCATAGAATACAATATCTCGAAATATGAAATCCCAAATTCCGGTATTCTCAGAAATGCAATGCTTTGAATTTATACATGTTTTTTATTAAACTTTTGGTTACGACAGCAAAGAATTTAGAAATCTGAGAAATTTAATTCCAAAAACTAAAGTTCGGTAAAAAAAAATTCCAAAACACCCCATAATTTCATTTCGTTCATAATTTTCGGAGATTAAAGTATTTTTCAAGATCTTGTACCCCGAGCTTTTGAATTCATAAAATATCATGCTAAAGAATCCAGATCAGTAGGAGACTAAGCCCAAAATTTGGAATTTAATTTTTTGAAACTCAAAATTTTACTCATTATTCCGAAATTTTCGGGATCGCTTAATTGCCGGGATTTCTTTTTCCGGTATTTTGTATTTCAGATGCTAGATTTTCCACACCTGGATTTTGTAATTCCAGGTCTCCACAGTTTCGTATTCAGGATTTTTTCTTAAATTTGAAATTTAGTTACCATCACTTAAAATTTTGGCCATCATTCCGAATTATTTAATAAAGCTTAAATTTTTGAATTTCAGGATTCTCTGTTCCGAGATTTGTAATATGGGATCCTACACTACGAGAATTTTATGACTAAGAAATCTTGTTAACATTTTGATTTTTTGAAATAAAAAACTGCCAAGGTATTTTTCCGGAATTTTTTTTTATCAAATTTTTAATGATCTGAATTCCGGAATTTATTCTGCGGAAATTTTTATGTATATTGTTATTCTTTGCATTGAGGTGAAAAAATTAAGAAGGGTCTACATACGTAAGACATGTCCGATAATCAGCTAATTCTGCAATACTATACTTTTCTAAGCAAAATAAATGCTTAATCTTACTCTTAGACCGGATATCGTAGCCTATGGTTAGTTGGTTGTTAGATTTAGTAAAAGGACGAGGGGGAGGGGAAGGGAGGTGGGGGGGGGGGGGGGGGGGTAGGATAAAGCGCCGCGGTCACTAACCTTATGATCTCCTGACAGCAATACAGTCCCATTGAACTAGCGAGGTTGACCATTTTTTTGTTAAAAGCTCCCTTATGGTTCTCGTAGAGATATATCACAACCTAGAAACCCCTTCCTATGTTTAAAAATATCTTAACTCTCCCAATCCAGCTTTGTGCCCACTAATCTTTGAGTAGTGATAATCCTGGTCATTCATATACTGGGTAGTTGGAACGATAATAATCTCGTCAGCATATGATCTAATGCCATTAATGTTTCTATGTAGAATTTCCTCCAGAATCTCTCACATCTTAGTGTGATCTTTACCAATGATCTTGCGAAAAAAATAGCCACATTAATTTTGTACACCCCCCACTTCCTACCATAAGCTCTAGTTCCAGGTACAGAGATGTAGAATTCAATAGGGTTTTCACGATGATGTGCGCAAAACACCAAAAATGCGTAGGCAGGCAATTTCTGTATATAGGTCAATTTGGCTTTAATAACATTATTGACATTCTTCACATATATCACAATTAAATCGTTCCCATATGGCATTAATAATAGTTAATACATGATCTTGCATTGTAGGCGCAATATTGCTCCATACACTCTTGTCTTGGCAAACCTAGAATGACTCGTGTTTTCTCCACGATTATGCGAAAATAGAGATTCCAATATTACTTAAAATCTTGTATTAACCCTAGTTATTTGGATAAATTATTGAAGACTCTAGTTTGTTCCTAAGAGATTAGGTTCTACTAGCCCTTCTGAATAATACCTACAAATAAATTGTGAAATATTAATAATGAATTCAATTAATAAAATCATCATAGCTAGCGATCAAAATAATTAAACAACCATAAAATGAATAAATAAAATATGCAAAACTAAAATACCAAACAAAAACGTAACAAAATAATAATAAGGCAAAATGTCTAATGCGAACCCCGGTTAAACATTGGCCGGCAAATACTAGCAGCGACACTGAACCAAAAAACAGTCAAGACTTGAAGCGTGCAAGTTCCGAGACAGACGTCAAGATGACAAGTCGAATTTTCGTTTCGCTCAATAAAACAAAAATCAAGTTGACACGTTAAGAATAAACAGAGGATTAATTATCTGTTTTCATCTGGTTAAGCATCAACCATCTGTTTTCGTCCGACTTACGTTACGACTCGTATTATTCAGATGTTGATTTTCTTTTTTCAAAAACATACATTCCTGGGATGCCGAGCGAAGGATCTTCATCCGCACTGGGGTTTTGTTGCGGCAACTTCCAGGATTACACCGAAGAAAATGAGAAGATAAGATCTTAAAAACATTTAACTATTTTAAAGGTTATGATTACTAATCATATTCAAAACTTTAATCTACCTAATTAAATTATATTACTTTATATACAGATTAATCCAAGATTAAGATATTCTGTCAGCAGTGCGGCCACATCACTGATATGTATATAAATGGACTGATCGTTAAACCAAAAATGCATGAAAGAAAATGGCACCACTTTCATATTCCTGTCTCTTTTCGTGAGAGCATACTTTCCCACTGAACTGTAAAGATTCGGAACGCAAAATTGCTTGAGGTTCAACAGTATTTCCAACCAAAACAGCCATGTAAAAAATACTTCCTTCGACTCATAATTAAAATTTAACAATACAAATAGTCCCAAATACTTTTGTGGTAAATTCGGTAAATACCACTGACATGCATATAAGTAAATTCCGAAATAATTTAAATACCTATAACGACAGTTGGTAGCAGTGACAGTGGGTGTGTTCACTGACACGATAGCGTCCTGTAGCGTTGTGATAGCGTTGTGTTGTGAACAAATGTTAAAAGAATTACTTTGACAGTTAGTCACTACAATGGTGACTCTTGTGTAACCGAATTGCAGTGAACGCAAAAGAGAATAATGTAGCAAATCAAATATTTTTGACGTTTGCAAAAAATAAGTAAATTAAAAGTAAACATAAACGTCAAATTGTAAATAGCGTTATAGTTGGGAGATGAACTTTTTTCGACATTACAAGGAAATAAAGTAATGCATTGAAATTGATTTATAATAAAAAATCTATTTGGCCCATCACACAGGCCATATTGTTCTCATCAACCAAAATTGATATATTTTCTATTTCCATTTCTATATCAATGTCAATTGACAACACAAATTTATTATCGCGCAACTTTACTATTCTAAATACGGGTAGTGAATAATGCGCGCTACTTTTACTCTTGGCCGTCTCAGTGAATGCGGGAGAAAGTAAAAGGTAGTGACTACCTGCCATTTGCTGTGTACAGTGCACGCACGATAGCGTTTGGTAGTGACATTATGTCACTATTTTTCTGTCGGTGAACGCACCCAGTGAGAGCATACTTTCTGAAATCAAAATTAGTGCCACATGAAACGAGATCACTGGGCCGCATAGATTTTAGGTTAGAATATTATTTTCAAGCAACTAAAGGCTTTTCCAATAAGAGGTGTTATTTTAATTAGCCCGCTATTTCGGTAGATGTCACTTTTGGAGCTGTCATTTTTTGACATTTGACAAGTAGAAACTACGCCATTAAAGGAATTAAAAAATCGAACGATACACGATTCAACAACGCATTGAAATTATTAAAATTCACTATAAAAATGGTGAAAATGTGGCGAAGACGGTTCGTAAAACTCGAACATTTTTGGGTCGTCGTGAAGCATCTTGTCGGTCCGACAGAAATTGGTAGAAAAATTCGAGCTGTCGGGACAAGTTAGTGATGTGAATAATAAAACCCGTGCACGTCGCTCAAGAACAGCCGAGAATATTGCTGCTGTAGCCGAAAGTGTTGAAGAAAACCCAGGTTTGTCCATTCCTCGTCATTCTTTGGAATTAGGCATTCCACAAACGTCATTACACCGTATTTTGCATAAAGATTTGGGTCTTAAGGCTTACAAAGTTCAGTTAACACAAGAACTCAAGCCGGTCGATCATCAACAACGTCCAGTCTTTGCTGATTGGGTCCTTGAAATGCATGAAAATGATCCGGAATTCCATCGAAAACTCATCTTGAGTGATGAGGCCCATTTCCACCTCGATGGCTTCATCAACAAGCAAAATTGTCGCATCTGGGGTTCGGAAAACCCAAGAGTTATTATTGAAATGCCTCTCTATTCTCAACGTGTGACTATTTGGTACGGATTATGGTCCCGCGGGGTCATTGGACCTTACTATTTCGAAAATGTGGCTGACACAACAGTTATGGTGAATGGATTGCGCTATCGACAGATGATTAATGATTTTTTATGGCCGGAATTGGATGGTATTGATCTGGACAACGTTTACTTTCAACAAGACGGCGCGGCGCTACGTGCCATACAAGCAACGAAACCATTGATCTTTTACGGGAAAACTTTCCGGACCGTGTTATCTCTCGAAGAGGTGATCACAATTGGCCACCGGGATCTTGTAACTTAACACCTTGTGACTTCTTCCTTTGGGGCCACGTGAAAGAGAAGGTCTACGCCAACAGCCCAGCGTCAATTCAAGACCTCAAAGATGGAATTCGTGAGGCTATCGAGGACATAGGGCAGCCACTTTGCGATTTAGTTATGGAAAATTTCATGAAAAGGATATGGTCCTGTAGGCGTGCTCGTGGTGGTTATTTGGCTGATATTATTTTCCATTATTAACGGCATACCTACCTCTTTATAATGAAATAAAGATCTGATCATTTATCTCAAAAAATGGCATTTTTCTTTGAATATCAAAATAACACCTCTTATTGGAAAACCCTGTATAAATTAAACAACAAAAAATTCCTTGTGTGTTCGTTATTCATCCACTTAGTGTGGTTAAAACTTACACTTCTATTAGTCCTTCTATGTTGTAAATGGTATCAGGAAAATTTAGCCAGCACTAATATTGAGATTCACTTCGATGCATCAGGGAGTAATTATGTCCTGACCTTGACATCGTTTATAGAATTACTCGTAAGTTCGTCATCACGATGTCATACGCAGAGATGTTCTCCTAATTGAAACATACCAGGAGTTCGTCAAATACAATACAGATAGGAAGGGGAGTAGAGTTCCACCCTGATTGGAGACTATAATGACATGATCAAGATTTTATATTTTATACGAATATATTTAAATTAATAGAGATGAATTGAAATGACTGAGACCAATCAAGTCTATCAAGAAATCGGTCCCTAAAACACTGGATTGCACACATGTCGAACAAAAGAAATTTTTTTCCCGAATTGGGCGGGGTAAGCAGAGAAAAAATAATCCAGAGAGGCACTCTCAAGGAGATATTATATCACCTTTGTTGTGCGTGCTCATTATGGAAGATCTCTAACACTCTAAGACTTACCCGGATGGGTACAAAGAAGTATGTTACGCAAAATACCGGGTGATCTTGGTCACCGGTAGGTACGAATCTGAATTCTGCGAACTGGTGCAGAATGCAAGCCGAACGGACTGGGGTACGGATTTCGGACTTTGCATTAATCCATTTATGCCTCTTTCCTAAGAATTAGAACACTCCACTAAAATACAGAGTAAAATATCTAGGTATCATATTAGATAGAAAATTAGGCTGGAAGCCACACATTGAGGACAGAGCGAATAAAGCTCTTCGAGACTAAGCGATGTGCCACAGTCCATAGGGAAAAAAGTGGCGACTAAACCATGGATGATCCTTTGGATCCATACTAGCATCATCCGACCCATGCTAACCTTCCGTTCTGTGGTGTGTTAGGAGACAATGGAACTCTTTAATCATCGCAAGATATTGGAGAAGATTCGAAGATTGTGTCTCCTTAGTGTAAGTGGCGCTCCCAAGTCAGCCATGTCAATCGCTGCACTGAGGCTGCATATCAATCGGTGCTGGATTCACACTGGTACAAGAGTTCCACATGAATCCATCTTTGAATTGGTGTAGTGCATCGTACTTCCTCGAGACAATGCTGAGGAGCAACTTTAAATCGAAAATTCCAGATAGGGCAGGATGGGAATCACATTCTGTGCTTCAACTATTGACAAACCCTATCATATATACAGACGGCTTCAAACTGGAAGAGAACACCGGAGCAGGAGGAAATTTCCATTCACCTTGAGAGCCATGTAATGGTTTTTACCGGCGAAAGTCAAGGCCATCCTTCTTCTAAACTCAGGTACTAAGAACAAGGAGATTGCAATCCGCACGGACAGCCAGGCAGCTTTCAAGGCCTTGACAAAACCTTTTACAACCGCTAAACTTGTATTTTAATGTAAAACTACCCTGAATTCCCTTTCTCGGAACAATGGGGTATTGGTGCTTTGGGTGTCAGGTCACAGAGGCATTAGCGGGAATAGAAGGCGGACGAACTTGTTCGTCTTGGTGCAACCCATCATCAAAACAACTTTGCCTTTACTATCTCGATTTGGGCCGATGCGAAAACAGTTGCCTTTGCTTGGATGACCCCTCAAGTAGAACCACAAGGGAGCTGTGGGGCTTACCCAACCCAAATGAAATGAAAGAGTTACTGAAACTAAGATGGCCAACCCTGAGATCTGTAGTATCAATTCTTACTGGACACTCTCTTCTCAGGGGTCACCAACATAGGATGGGGCTTGTTGAAAATCTGGTATGCAGAGGATGCGGAGAAGACACTGAAACGGTGACATATTCTTTGTCACTATTCGGTCCTCTCAGGAAAATGTTACAAATTCCTCCTGAAAGTACTGCATGAAGACGAAAGGAAGAGTTGGGACCAATTTTGAATTTTATTAGAGCGTCCGAGCAATTGCTCATAAGTCTGGAGGCTGAACAATCGTCCATGTTGTAGCCTACGTTCCAGGGATCCTTTTCGGATTCCAACCTCGTTTCAATCCAATCCCAAACCATCCCTATTTAATACACTAATACACGCTCCATAAAACGTTCCTGGAAAAAATTGTTCCTATTGCTGCAGAAGTCTGCCGTTTGCCATCGCAACTGTGTTTACCCCTTAATTCTTATCCTATTTGGGGGACCTTGTTCTTCTCTATTCAAAGCTCACAGCTCAAGCTCATTCAAATGAAAACATGAACGCACAAGCAACCCCATAATATTTCATTGTAATGCATCCTATTCGAACTAAGTAGGTGAGATAACTTTTTAGATTTTTTAAGTTCTAAATTTGCGCGATTGTTTTAAATCTTTTTTTTTTCAAAAATTTGTGTGACCGTTTTAAAGTGAAAATTAGTATAATACAAATGAAATTTTTCCTCATGTTTTCAGTCGTGTTAAACCGAAACCGTGCAAATCGAGTACCGTGCAAATCGAGGGCTAGGTGTAGTAACTAACCACTAGATCTCCCATGCAACCAACATTTTTTTTCTCAAATATTGCGAAAAGTAGTCCATCCCTACATATGTACATACATACATACATATATCATATATGCAACTAACTTTCTCTTGTCGTCAGTCTTGAGACTTTTTAACCTCCAGACGACACAATATTCTAAGTTCCAAAACCGCAAAATATGAAACTATACAATGAAATCGCTTACGCACGAATTATAAATGGGCTAAAAATAACATTTTCATTTTCATAAATATATGTGCATATAAAAGATCAAATTACCATTGATAGGTACCTATATATTCTCTAGCTACATAATACAAAACAACAAAGCCACAAACTTGAACTTTATGCAATCGTATACATCAGAAATGTGCGTATATATCACCAACCATACCATAGACAAAAGATGAGTATCGAACCACAAAAATGAGATGAACGATGATGGTTTTTTTTTTATTAATTTTATAAACACAATAAAAATTAAAATTTTTAATTTATTGACCAATTAAAAATGTAATAATTTCTTTAAATACCTGAGCACAGCTACATATTGGACAAGCGCGAAAATGATTATCCATAAACAGGTTGCACAGGTCGATTTATCGCACTAAGTAATCGATACTATTCGGATGACTATCACCACATATCTACGGAAGCCATGAGTATCACCATAAGCCTATCAGATTCGCCTCATTAAGAGCAATTACGTCGCTTCTTTTTATTCGATGTAATTTTTCTTTATATTCAAGACCTTCCTCTTATTCTATCCTGTCTTGTGTCCTCCTCCTCAGGTATGATGGTGGTGACCTTCAATTTGTCAACGTAACAAAAGGTACAAAAGAAAATATTATGGTCATTACATGCTCTGGGGACAGTGTCCAGCAGAAGAAGTTCAGTGTTGTTTACAATGTCGTGAAAAACGAAACTTTACCATTGACCTTTAGTAGATCGTAAGAAATAAACAAGCCCCTTTCTATACTACCTTTATATAGTACGTAGTACAACCTATCCTTTAACAACTGAATATCAGGCGAGAAAAAAAAACAAACACAAAGGCCAAAGTCAATTCTTGTTAACAAGAGCCACACAATGAAAAAACCTTGAGATAAATTGAGTCTGATAAGAGACAAATGTTTTTCCATCTACAAGTCTATGGGTGAATTGTATGCGACAAGTGATAGATGTTTTTACCAATTCTATTGAGTTTAATAATGAGTGTCTCGTCTTTGATGATAGAGTTTCCAACATGCATCCTATGATGAAACCTTCATAACTTATTCTATTGTTTCTTGAGCGAAAAACAACCACTGGTAACACCCGTTTTCAATACTGGCTGATTCCAAAATGAAATCATGCAAAAAAGGAATGAATAATTTTATTTATCGGACACATGAGCCTCTTCCTGCTCCTTTCCTGTATAGGTATAGGTACTATACGTGCATTTGAATAATAACAAGTTTATCTAGTATCGAAAGGGGATGATGTCGATAAATGGGAAAAAAATTGACAGCAGTGTGGCAGCAGCAGCAGAGGAACCCTTTCCAGGACAGCACCAATATTGCGGGCGGGCGGTATCGAAAGATGGTATGTAATATAGTGTCCGGTCTCATGCGCACTAAATAAATAAGTATCACAAATATTCGGATGCTTTCAATTCGATAAAGACTTCGAGGGGATAAATTCATGCTGTTATAGTTTTTCACTTCACCTCGAAACATATTATCTAGCCTAAGTAGTACGTTCTACTTATTCCGGTAGATAAGGCGCGAATTTGTTTTGCGTTAATTTTCTGTTCGTATTTATCTACTCTAATAAAGGAGGTGGTTTTACTTTACTAAAATTCATACGTTAAAAAAGAAACTTAAAAATATGTGAGAGTTAGTTAAAAAAAATTTTTTTTAATAAAAATAAATATAAATAAAGTTTACACAAGCTGTGCAATATTGTAAACAAAATTGTAAACTTAAGAAAAAAAAATATCTTTCCTTTTCTGTTTTTTTTTTTCATTTGATATGTATCTGTGGAATCGTTTAACAACAGATTTCAATTTTTATAATAGAAACAAAAATTGATTTTTGGAAATGAGAAAAAAATAACATTTATGGACTAACAAACCATAGTCAATATTGTCGGGGTGGTAAGAGGTAATTAGATTAAATTCGTGAATAAAGACTTTGCGCGTATTTAATTTCTCATCAATTAGTGACTAGACACTCTCGTAAAAAAAAAGAAAGAAATACATTGACCTATAAAATGTAAATAAATATTTTTTATAGGAAACTTATTTATTATTCACGTTACTATTTTGGTTATTTTTAATAAAGCAAAGAAACAAAATTTTTTATCATTTTAATTTTGACTAGATTTTATGTAAATTGCATTTTTTAGTGGATTCTTAATTAATTTGTTTAAAGATCTGCACATATTTTCATATTAAAAAAAAACACATTTTGGTAACAATACGGTAACATATAAGTAACAACATTCGAAAATGTTATCAAAAACATAAATATAGTGGGGAAAATATTTTTATCAATAATTTGAACGTTAAGTCTAGTATCTAGTTCGAGTAAAATGTAACATTTCCATATAAATTTTAGCGCTGGTAAAATCGCAAGCAAAAATTTTACTGATGATTTTACTAGTGCAGTAAGGAGTTCACTGGTAAATAGTGAATATTGCTCTATTTTAAGATAGATGGCGCATTGTATGTCTCCACTTATATTATTGAACATTTTAATCCGCGGAGCATTAAAATGCTGGTCAAATTATGACATTTTCTGTTTCTATGACAATTTTCAGATTGTTTTTTTTTTTAATTTATTGAAGGATTTAATTTTAATTGAAAATATTTAGATTGTTTTATTTATTTATTGGAGGATTTAATTTCTTTTAATAATTTTCAGATTAATTACGTCCATCCTTAATTCTAAGAACTTTTATTTTTAATGATTCTAAATCAAATCAAATCATTCTTATTTCTCCATCATTGACCGATTCTAACAAGTGTAGGTTCGATTCCCGTCCGCGGGAAAAATAAACTTAATTCTAAATTGTAAAAACGTTTATCTAAACTTTATAAACAATTTGAAGTTTTTTAGTGATAAAATTTTTAACATCTGTCACTTTCTTTTCTCTAAATTAATCAACGTCAAAATTTTACCAGCGATTTGGAGACCACGTTAAATTTGACTTTGCCCGAACTCGATACTAGGCTTAAAGCCTAGTATCGAGTTCGAGAAAAATGTGATATTTCCATACAAATTTTAGCGCTGGTAAAATCGCAAGCAAAAATTTTACTGATAGTTTTACTAATGCAGTACGGAGTTCCCTAGTAAAAAGCGAACGTTTCTCTATTTTAAGGTAGATGGCGCTATGTATCTCTCCACTTATTTTTACTGAAAATTTTAATGTACATAGCATTAAAATGCTGGTAAAATTTTGACTTTTCCTTTTCTATGATAATTTCAGATTGTTTTTTTCTTTTATTTCTATTTTTGACAATTTTCAGATTGTATTTGTTAATTTATAAAAGGATTTAATTTTTCTTGATAATTTTCAGATTAATTAAGTCCATTTTTAATTGTAAATTGTAAAAATATTTATCTAAACTTCAGCGAAAACATTTTTAAAAATCTGTCACCATGTTTTCTCCAAATTAACATACGTCAAAATTTTACCAGCGATTTTAATGCGATTTATTTGGAGACCGCATTAAATTTTACTTTGCCCGAACTCGATACTAGGCTTCATACGTCGAAACTCGATGATCTGTGATTCGATTAACCGGAAACTCTATTATCCGGGATGAATTATATTTCCGACGATATTTTAATTTCTCTCCATTATCCGGGAAAGACTCTATTATACGGGAAGAAAAATTCGGGAAAATTCGAAAAATTCGAAAAATTCGAGAAATGAGAACGAGAAGAGCTGGTATGCTTAGTTCGAGTTGATTGTCCCCATGAGCAGGAGGCACATTTTTACCCATTTAAGGTCGTGATAATAATTCATAATTCCAAACTTTATTAACAGATGTAAAAAATTAATGTACTGTTAGAATGCTAACTGTACTTCAATAAATAAATAAATTCAAATAAAATCTTAAATATGTGAACCTGCGATGTCCTCAACAGCGATTTTAGTAAGTCTCTAAAACAAGAATGAATGGGTAGTTTAAGGAACAGAAGTTGATCAGGAGGCACTCCAAGGAATTTATTGTAATATGTTCAAGTACATAATTGCTGGACACCGTGTACATTCTTACATACTTAAATCTGTCATTTTTAAGGTTTTGTACAACAAAACGAAAAATCGGCCAAGTGCGAGTCGGACTCGCGCACGAAGGGTTCCATGCCATCGTACAAAATTTAGCACAATGTACATTTTATTAATTTTTTTCAAATGAAAGTAAGCGTCGTGTGAAAAAATAATGCTGTCATTTGAAAAAAGAATTCCTACTTATGATAATAATAATGAATGAGAATAAAACGAGGAAAAAAACGCCGAAAAAATCACGTTTCTTGTATGTAGGCCCCCTTTAATTTTTATTTTTATTTTATTTTTATTATTTGTTGTTATAACGGCAATAGAAATACACAATCTGTGAAACTGTCAACTGTCTACCTATTACCGTTCATGAGATACAGCCCGCTGACAGGCAGACGGACGGACGGACAGCGGAGGCTTAGTAATATGATCCCGCTGGCACCATTTGGATACCGAATCCTTATCCGTCCGTCTGTATGTCACAGATGTTTTAGACGAAAACGACGTGACATAAGAATTTGAAATTTGACAGAATGTTAGGTCTTTGTGACGCGCACATATTTCGATAGTCAAAAATTATGAAATATTTTTTTTTTATTTTTAATGAGGGGGCCCTCAATAAACGATTCAACAATTTTAAAAAAAATCAAAATTATTGGTCAATTGGTTATACAAAGAAATAGCTCAAAATGTGCATAAAAATTATCGTTGCAACCCCCCCCCCCCCCTGATCCTCTACATTTCTTAAGTTAAACATTTGATTTTGTTAGGGTTAGTAGGTATTATTGAGTCATAGATAACAGCAAAACTGCAGCTTTTTTCGTCAGTCTCATAGTTGCTAGAAATTATGTCTTTTGGATTAAATTTTTCTAATAAGGTGATCAATTCTACATACTGAGTCAGGTAAACAGGTAGATGTGATCTATATGGATTTCACGTAAGCCTTTGATAATATTAATCATACCCTTTTAATTCTTGTTGAGATGACTTGGCTCATACTCCATTGGCCGTGTACAACTCGTGAAAATTGATAACTGTAAGTATTAAGCCATTCATGTGAGCTCTGGTGTATCTCAGAGAAGCCATTTGGGTCCTATTCTATTCATTCTTTTCATCAATGATATTATCTCCTGTTTCTCATTTGCTAACTGCCTTCTTTTTGCATATGATTCAAAGCATTTTATGTTTATATAAATACTAGACCAGTCATCATAGCGGAAAAAATGGCATATAAAGGCAAGTGAACCGAGCAAGCTGATTTTTGGATATTGTGTAGGGGTTGCTTAGAAAATCTTAACTTGAAAATTGTCGACCAAGATTTCCTATGAGCTTTCTCCGCCATATTGAAAAAAGGGATAAATTTTGTTTTTTTGCGATAACTCGGCTCTCCGTCATGATACGAAAATTGTGATTATATACTTTTTTGTTGCTTTTTATACGCTCATAATTTCGGTGGTATGAACTTTTCACCTAGCGTTGAGACTGTAACTTGTTTTTTGCTGTTTTCTTCTTTCTCGAGATATATATCGAAAAAATGTCCATTATCAAACTTGTAGGGCATGATAATACCTACAATGTCAATTTTTTTTTCTTTTTAGACAAAAATTAAGACTTTTACCTCGGCAGAATGTGAGGTGGTTAGAAAGGAGCTGGACAAGTACCAAAGAAAAAAAACTTAAGTACAAGTACCGAAGCCCTGTGTGAAAAGTACTTGTAACTAAGTACTAATCCTATAAAAAGTACTTTTTGTAGTACTTTTTAAAGTACTATATTAGAATCTTTGTACGTTGGCAGTAATATAATGAAATTTATCGAATTCAGTTAATAGATATTAATAAATAAATACATTTTGAAAACTATAATATGTATAGTTACCAGTGGCTACTATTTATACTTTTTATAGTTTTCGGCGCTGCAAGTAGAGTAAAACATTCACCTCTCATTGCTACACTCATCAAAACTATTAGAGGTCCGCCATAGCACCCATTATCGTCTCCAGTAAATTTATAAGAAAAAATTGAGGCCTTCCCTACAACAGGTCGAGGCATCGTTGATTTTATATTGGAGCGAGGCATTGCTTGCTTACCCTTGGTTAGGTCCACTGACGTAAATAATAAGGACTGCTTACTTTTCTATTTCACGTGGACACAATTGCTTGTGTCAAAAAGCGTTCTTACGACGGTGCCAACTTTCAAAAAAATCATTGGCGGGAAGTTGAAGTTGAAGTGAGCACGCAGCTCGAAAAATGATTTTAATAAAACATTTATAATTTCTTCTGCGTATCTAATTAATATATTGTCTTTGGTGAAACAGTTTTTAACAGTGATAACACTAAATGATTAATTTAAAATCATGTACTTCGACGAATCCACTAATTTATTTGTTGTTTTCAGTTCTCTCTCAGTTGGTATTTGGTGCTTAGACTGAAAGAGTCAGCAATATAGAAGTGAGCCCACTTTCTGCAGTGTATTCTATGAATGTAGTCAGTCCATATTAAAAATGTCAGTGGTTATGTCATCAAGTTTAGGCATCGTCGATTATATATTCGAGCGAGACGTTACTATAAAAAAAACTCTACTCTCCGACTAGTTTGAAGCATGATAAGTCCGTTCTCGACAACATACTTTTCCTTCATGCTTTTAGCGGTTGCGATTCTACATCGTCCTTTTTCAATATTGGCTAATCAAAATAAATCAACACTGTTTAAAGGCATCCGGAGCTACGGTTATTGGTGGAATTATTCAAACAAGAAAAAGTCGATCCGGAGGTTCTGTCTTCTACAGGAGAACGATTCCTCATATTAGTGACTAAAAATAAATTAAACCACCTCTCACTACTCCCACCAACGATAAACGCAGTACGCCAGCATATATTCCGTATACATATCTGCAGGTGCAAACGTCGCTCGGGTTTTACAAGGATCCTCAAGAATGGGGATGGCGACGAAGAAATCATGAACTTAAACCAGTTTTCAGCACTGCTGAACCCACGCCACCTGAACTTTTAAAGCTCAAATCGTGCGAGTGTAAGAGAACTGTGAATTTGCCTGTGGGTGCAGAAAACAGGGATTGCTTGTTCCTCTAATTGCCTCAATTGCAGTGGGCAACAATGCAACAATGTCGCCAAAGTCGACAACCTACTCAACGAGAACGATGAGGATGATTCGACCATTGAAGAATCATCTCATGTGGTTGAAGAATCTCCACAATTCGATGAATATTCCGAGCAAGAAGACTGTGAATCAGGACCGTCGAAACGAAGACGAGTATATGTAGATATTAAAAACGGACCTCCATTCATTTCCATCTTCTATAACACAAAAACAATTATTTACTAATAAATTTCATGTGTGTGATTCATAATTTTATTGTTTTTAATTTATTTATATTGTACTTTAATAATTTCCTCTACAGTCTCTTAATTTTTTACTTTCTGACCACCTCACATTGTGCCGAGGTAAAAGTCTTAATTTTTGTTTAAAAAGAAAAAAAATTGAAACTGTAGGTATTACCATGGCCTTCAACAGGATTTAACAATGACAAATTTATTCGAACTAAATGCCTCAAAATTCAAAGCAATGTCTTTATACCATTTGGCAGATCCTATATCCTTTCGTTATTGTGTCAGAAATGTTATTCTTGAAAGACTTTCAAATATAACTGATCTTGGTGTAATGTTGTCCCTTAACACTAAAATCTTTGAATATTTTATTAGTACGGTCCGTTCTAGAATATGGTTCCGTTGTATGGATGCCATACACATATAAGACGTGTTGAGCGGATTTAAAGAAAACTTAGACATTTTGTTGTTACTAAACTAAATTGTGATCTTACGTTGGACTATAAGTAACGTTCTCTTTTAATGGGACTGCATTCCTTACAGTCTAGAACAGTCATGAGTTCAATAATGTTGATCGATGATGTACTTAGTTGTAGGATTTCATGTCCAGAATTGACAATTTTTAATTTTCTTCTATGTGTCTCAAAGAAATATTCTATACTTATGTTTGTATAGATTTCTTGTAATCTGTTGGATTTATTCGATAGAAGTAAATAAATTAATAAAACTTATAAAACCGACCAACTGTTGTAAGATCACTATTGCCTCCGTCTGTTTGAATATTATTGTAATTTGATAATACAGTAATGTTTAAGACTTACATTTTTCCGTATGTTCGGCACAATACTACAATTTCAATTCCCAGAAGTATGGAAAATAGCTAATGTTATTCCTATCGTCAAAAAAATGTCTGCTACTGAGCTGGCACATTACCGTCCCATCAGCGCATTCTCAGTTTTCTTGCCAAAGCCTTGGAAAAGCTTATGCGAGCCAAGATTGAAAATTATGTAACATGTAATGATCTCCTGGTGGAATATCAGTATGGATTCCGTCCACGACACAACTGCTGTGATTCTGCGTTACTCAAGATCACTACGGACTTGCGATCGTCTCTAGATGAGGGGAGATCTTGGTGTGATGGTTTTTTTAGATTTCTCAAGGGCATTTGATTCTGTTGTACATGAAAAACTGCTGCATTAGATATGCAAACTTTTATTTCTCCTCTTCTGCTGTTACGATAAAGCAAATTTTCTCGCAAATAGATCGCAACAGGTGGTTCCGGAAGAGTTCCGTCTTCTCGAATGCACGTGGTGTTCCTCATGGCTCAGTCTTAAGATCTCTCCTCTTTAGTCTCTATATTAATGATGTATGTGATGTGGTGCATGATGTTCAATTGCACCTGTATGCAAATGACGTGCAGTTGTACTTATGTAGACCTCGTGGACTAATTGAGGATTGTATCTGCAGAATAAATGATGATCTCTCAAAAATTGTTAGGTGGTCAATTGATAATCAACTGCTTCTTAACCTCAATAAATTGCAATGCATAGCCCTCTCTATTTATGATCTTAATATTGAAGATCTTCCCCCAATTATACTTAATAAAATGGAACTACTCTATGTAAACTGAATAACCAATTTGAGGGTGAAAATTAATAATCTTTTGAGGTGCTATAATCATATCAAATCTATGGTAAGCAAAATTTATGGTGAGCTTAGGAGACTCTGGCTGTCTGCAAATATACTTCCCACTGATTTACGTTTGAGACTAGTTAGGGCACTTTTGGTGCCTCTTTTTGCTTATGGTAGTTAAATACACATGAGACTAGACTCGGTTTGGAATCGAAAGTTTGAGGTTACTTTCAACGACTGTATACGGCTTGCTTTCGGTTTGCGTTATTTTGCTCATATCTTTCCTTATAGATCATTGATCTTGGGTTGTACTCTAGATTCGTACTGCATTCCTGCATAATCTTATTCGCACAGGTGAGCCAGAGTATCGTTTTTGTAACGTAAAATTTCTGCAGTCCCTGAGAGGACGTAAACTTCTGATTCTATGTTACACAATTCATCCATCCTTGAGGGATCCTACTTTATCCAGGTTGCACGCCTTTCGAATTCCCTACCCCACGCCCCCCCCCCCCCATGCACACAGTGTTACTTACTATAATAATTAGCTGATTGTGTCGAACTCTTTTCTTTTTATCTTTCAACTATGTTTTTCTTTTCTTTCCCTTTCTATTTTTACTATTTTTCTGATATATTGTAAATATTACGTTTAACTTTTTTCTCTCTTTTTATTTTAATTTTATATTGTAGCTACCTATTATTACCTAACCTAGCCGTACTTTTCATTGTACAAATTATGTCAAAAAAAATTATTGATTGATATAAAAAATAGAACGGAAATTCCTTTACTTCCTTTATTATTAATTACGAACACTTTTGGTTTTGGTTCCACTGCTTGGAGGCTCATTTCCAACTATCTGGATGGCAGATCACTAATCGTCAATAGTGATGACCGATTCTTCTCTTCCAGAGCTATCACTAAAGGTGTCCTGCAATCGGCGGTTCTAGCTCCACTCCTGCTCACTTTATATATCAACGATGTCACGGAAGTATTGGGTGATCATAAATACCATCTCTTTGTGGATGATTTGCAAATATACGGTGTGATGCCAGTGTTGATGAGCTTCAGTCTCTGATCCAGGCACTCAATGTAACACTCGGTGACGTCTCAGACTGGTGCCCATCTAATAGTCTGGCCCTCAACTCTCTGAAAACGCAAGCCATAAGATACTCCATCCATGATAATTTCTTCAACACAAATGATAGGCTTCCCAACCTGTTTATTCAAAACCTGACCATTTCTCTCTCAAACAAACATGTCAAAAGCATTGTTCTTCTCATGGACCCCCATCTTATATGGCGACCTCAGATTAGTTAGGTATGTTCCCGAATTTACTATGGCCTCTGCTCTTTATACGCGATGTCGCATCCACCAGACAATCCCTGATCTCATCTCTCATCATGCCGCATTTTTGTTATGCTGATGTTGTTATGTACCTCCTGCATGCCGCGGAAATCGGAAAATTGAACAGGGCATTGAAAGCGTGACTAAGCTTAACTTCCGGCATCTGTCAGAAGAACTGGTACTGACAGGCAGTTCAAGGAGCTTGCTTTGCGTCATCTTATGGACACCTAAGAAGGTACTACAACTCTTATTTCCCCTCTTCACATCGGCTTCACATTATTTCACTCTGATTTTCTCTCGTATTAATATCACTTTCGAGAAAAGAATCTGATAAAAGTATTCTGCACAGATGTTTTTATAACCCTGATTAAAACCAAACTTCTACAGGTAGAAGAAATGGTATGGTGTGAGAGTAAAATTCAAATTTCAAGAAAACTGCGGCTGCTCACTTTTTTTTTTAACAGTAGTATAGCTTCAGTAAATACTGTTCAAAAAAGAGGATCCAATCTCTTTTGGCAATAACAATTGTTTTATCTATTCGCTCGAGTACTGCCATAATGTCGAATGCCTTTTGCTCCTTTGTCACTAGATGCACGGTCAATGTTCTGATGAAATATCTAGTTTGATACTTTAGAGATTAATTTCTGAACACAATACTTACATACACAGTGTAAGCCGTGCACATCCTGTCGCCAATAAAAATACTTTCAGATCGTACAGTAAAATTCCGTGATATTTTTTTATTCCGAACTGTGCAAAGTGGAACATTCTACCATCTTCTGTGTTTCGACGGGCTTACAATATGCAAAGGTACAAGAGTGACATATTTACATAAGCATCTCCGCCACTAATTCTAATTCTTCTCTTTGCATCATAGAACGTATCCCCTGAGGTTTTGGCTTTATAACATTAAAACTAAAATAAAACACTTTTGTGCAATTGTAAATGATATGGTCCGAAGTCGACATTGTTTCGCATTACAAGTTTGGGATCATTGCAGAAGCTAAAAGAGTTTGAAATTCCTAATTTTTTCGTCATTGATAACCTCTAAAATTTGGCAGGCCTAGCAAGAATTTTGCCTCGACTTCAATATTTCACCCAATCACATTTTGATAGAGAGTTATTAAAAAAATATAATTAAATTTATGTATGTATGAAGATAACTCTGGAAGATTTCTTAAGAGGTTGATAGCCTAGAAAAATATGAAAGAATAAAAAATCTTTTTCTTTTAAGTAAATCAATGCTAAGCGAATTCACCCAACAACTTAAAGGTCGCACCCGGTTCGAGTCTTTTACAAGACAGATGATATTTTCTTACACGTATACGAATAAATTCATTACTTTTATTTTTTATTTTTTTTTTACTTTCTTTGGTTTCATAGGTGTTTAATCCAATAATTGTTTTGTCATCATTAACAAACACAAATTTAATATCAACAAGTGTAAAAACAAGTGTAATCTTGTTGTGCGGGGCAGGAAATATAGAATAAATATGAAAAATTCTGAGTAATACCAAACATTGAGAAGATCAAAAATTTCCAATAAATCTAATAAAATTTAATTTAAACGAGATAACATAATTCAGTTTTGTACTTTGATTCATCTCTCAACGAGTTCAGAAGAGAACAAAAAAAAATGCCAGTTTTAATCAAATAGGGGAGGGGGTTGTTGCTCAGAAGTTAGTGTAAGTCAAATTATTTTAAAATTTTTGAAAACACTTTGTTGTTTTGTGTGTTGGAAGCTTATTGAAAATCTCAAGATAAGGAAGATGAATGAATGTATAAATTATAAATAAAGCTCGAAAGCATGAAAACCTGAAAAAGTAATGCAGTTGGACGGCAAAAACTATCAGTAAAGGCAAGTGTAGGGGATACGTGTGCGTTCGACAAATAATATAAAATTTAAAATTTTTGTCAAGCTGCGTGCTTTATCTTCAACTTTTATTATGGAATGGTCAAAGCAGGATACGCAGTGAAATTAATTGAATTAATTAACAGGAATGCCATAAATTACTAGGAATGCCGCTTAGGTAGATTAAATTAGATTTTATTTGTGGGAGGGTGTACAGGCGTTTGCCTCGCATTCACTGCGACCTGCAATATCTATTGTGAGTCCCCGTTCAATTTACTTCCTTTCTAGATTTAGACTATTAATAAAGTCAAGAACGATTCTGGGATTGAGGTTCCACACGTAGGTTGGTGGAGGAAAAGCATGTTCGTGGTGGAGTAGTCTCCGCCTGGCCAATGCTTCGCAGTTGCAGAGCAAGTGCTACGAAGTTTCGTGAGCATCTTGACAGAAGCGGTAGGATGTAGTCTCAGCCAAGCCCAACTTGTTTAGGTGAGATCTTAAGGGGCAATGTCTTGAGAAGAGCCTGTTATTATTTTGAGCTCTGTTCTCCTAAGGAGTAGGAGTTATTTTGTTTTTCCACCAGAGGTATTGATAAGCTTTTCTTTGGCTGACGAAGTCGTTGTAGCCTATTCCAATAAAGGGATTTTTATTTTTTTTTCTCGCAGCAATTTAGAGTAGCTCTGAGCACTTTGAATTGTCACAAAATGGCTCCGTCCGAATAAAGGAGGTTTCCGCTCCTCTTTGGGCTAGTTTGTCAGCAATTTCATTTCCTTTATGGCCCTCATGTCTAGGTACCCACATACGAGGGCGGTTCAATAAGTACCCGTGTTAGAAATGAAGACACAATTTTTTCAAAAATTTATTTTTTTATTTTTCAACATAGTCCCCTTTTAGAAAGATACACTTCTCCCAACGTTCCTGCTATTTTTTTAACCCCTCCAAAAAATAGGATTTGTCGAACTCTCCAAAATACGCCTCTGTCTCGGCGATGACTTCTTCGTTTGAGCTAAATTTTTTTCCCGCGAGCCATTTCTTCATGTCAGGGAACAAGAAGAAGTCGCAGGGAGCCAGATCGGGTGAATACGGGGGATGCGGCAGCGGTTCATATCGCAATTCATGCAGTTTGGCGGCGACAACTCCGGATGAATGTGCTGGTGCGTTATCGTTGTGAAACAACGTGACAATTTTTTCATCGCCAACTTATCATGTAAAATATTAATTGCCGTTCCGGCCGACACACCTACGGCCTTTGCTACTTCGCGCACCTTCGTTCGTCGATCAGCAAGAATCATGTCGTGCACTTTTTCAATGATTTCCTCGGTAACCACGTCTGGCGGTCGTCCTGGTCGCTGCTCATCAAAAACGGATATTCGCCAACGTTTAAATTCGTTGAACCAATACCTTACTGTGGTCATAGATGACGAAGTGTCCCCGTAAACAGCATCCAACTTTGCTTTTATCTCCTCGCGTTTTTTCCCATCCAAAAACAAAAAGCGAATTACCGAACGATACTGTTCTTGTTCCATCTTATCGAAAATCACGAAACACGTCTCACTCGAGTGGCTGCCAAATCCAAACTAACCTATCAATCAATATGGCAGCACACGATGATAACACCAACTTCCCCCAGGAACGTCCTCTGTCTTCAACGGGTACTTATTGAATCGCCCTCGTAAGGATAACTTTGTTTCTCCTTGTTTTAAGGATTGGTAGACACTCCCAGACTATCCTAGACTAGTACAATATGTCTAGAATATTTTCACAAAGTTTCAACTCAATCGGAATAAAAATCTAGGGAGAGGGAGACATTTGAAATTATCCTCATTAGACTAAACCGACCGGGAGCGACGAAAGTAGATATATTGAGGCAGCTGCTTAGCTATTGTTTGTCTGTCTCTCTAGCTCGCTGCTCTCACTTTCTAAGGGACACTTATTTCAAATATTTTATTTTATTATATCCACAAAAAAATGGCTGCAGCAATCAATATGGCAATCAATATGGCAGCACACGGTGATAACACCAACTTCCCCCAAGAACGTCCTCTGTCTTCAAACACGGGTACTTATTGAATCGCCCTCGTAAGGATAACTTTGTTTCTCCTTGTTTTAAGGATTGGTAGATACTCCCAGACTATCCTAGACTAGTACAATATGTCTAGAATATTTTCACAAAGTTTCAACTCAATCGGAATAAAAATCTAGGGAGAGAGAGACTTTTGAAATTATCCCCATTAGACTAGACCGGCCGGGAGCGACGCAAGTAGATATATTGAGGCAGCTGCTTAGCTATTGTTTGTCTGTCTCTCTAGCTCGCTGCTCTCACTTTCTAAGGGACACTTATTTCAAATATTTTATTTTATTATATCCACAAAAAAATGGCTGCAGCAGGATCTTTGCTTTATGGAGCTAGAATCGATGATCTATGTAAGTAAAAAAAAAATGTTTTTTTTTTTCATTTTATTCCTACTTAAAACTTTAATCTGTTTTTTTCAAAAAATACTATTTTTGAATTCGGTGGACAAGATTTCTCAAAAACTAACAATAACAATATTACTTTATTACGGTCAACTGTATAAAAATTACAAATCTTATTAGATACAGATCTATAGGTTAGGGAAGTGATACAAAATTATTGTTTTAAATGGAAAACAAGAGAAACAAGATTAAGCAAATTTAATTAAATCAGAAAAAGAGGAAAGAAATAAAAATTAGAAAGAAAAAAAAAACATATAAATTCTAGAAAAAAAAAGAAGAAAATGTAGTAAATAAAAATTAAGAACAGCCATGATGTGTACCTAATAAGGCTCCAAAGAGCTTAACAATTCAAGAAAATCTCTGCCTGAGTTCGTCCTACGTATATTAGATGGTAAACTATTCCACTTACGTGAAGTTTGGACAAAATAAGAGCGCTCTGCGAAATGAGAATGAGTAAAAGAATTTTTAAACTTCTTTGAGAGCGCAAGAATTGCAGCTTATTGTAGAGATATTGTGGCCTCTTTTTATGAATTAATTTATGAAAAAAAATACAAGTCACGATGAGCAAAATGGGTGTCAAGAGTATGTTCAAGGGCTGCATTAACTTGCATTGAGATGTGGGCACTGCGTGTTAAGTTGTAAACATATCTATTACAATCATTGAATGCAACTGTCAATTTTCGAAGGCAAATTGAGTCTAACTTGGGAAATACTATTGTGCCATACATAAAGTGCGGTAGAATCAAACTACGTACCAGTTTCAATCGCATATCTGTAGGCAATAAATACCCACAGACTCTCAACTGCCGTAAGGAGGCATATACTTTGCCTAAAATATTGGTAACGTGGCTGCAGCAAGTAAACTCTGTGTTCAGGACTACACCTAAATTTTTCACAGAGCTAGAGAATGGTAAGGTAAAATTATTTAAAATAACTCGTGGTAGCTCTAATGCCTCGAGGTGATTTCTATAGATCGGCATACAACCAGACTTGATGTGATTCAGTTGCAGCTTATTGGCTATCGACCAGTCATAAATTCTCGTTAAGTCTCCATTTACACGAGCAACACAATCTTCTTGTAACCCAATTGGTCTGCTCAAGTAAATTTGCACGTCATCAGCATATAGATGAATGTTCACATTCTTAATCACCTCAGGCAAATCATTGATGTAGAGAGTGAATAAGAGAGGACCTAGGATTGATCCTTGGGGTATTCCACAGTATCACTATGAGTTCCGGAGGTCCGGCATAGAGTCTTGAACTTTGACTGCTTGTTGTCTATAGGTAAGAAAGCCTTTGATCAGCTTGACAGCTGAAGAGGAAAAATTGAAGCAATTCGAAAGTTTATAAATGAGCAAACTGTGATCTACTGAGTCAAAAGCCTTACTAAAATCCAATAAGACCAGGATAGTTAAATCGTCTAGATCTAAAGATTCAATAATATCCGTTGAAACTATAAGAAGGGCAGTTTCGCAGCTGTGTCCACTTCGAAAGCCTGATTGTAAAGATGATAGAAACTGATGCTGGTCAAGATATTTGGTGATCTGCTTGTACATTACTTTTTCAAAGACTTTGCTGAAGTAACACAGCAAGCTAATAGGCCTATAATCATTAATTCCATTAGGACCAGGTTTTTTAGGAACAGGGAAAACAATGAGGGCTTTTTTTCATAATGTCGGAAATTGAGAAGTTACAAGACAATAATTATAAATATGTGCTAGAATATCAGAAATAGCGGGGGAAATCATCTTGATGAATCTCGGGGGTAGCAGATTATGACCAAGCGCAGTAGATTTTACAGCAGACATTGCAAAGAGAACATCAGTATCATCAATGCAATTAAACGCAAAATCCTCGAAACGATTATCACCCACCATTAGATGACTATATTAGGGACTATAGGGGTAGAAGAAGCAAAAAACTCACCTAGGGTCTCAGCATCAATATTGCATTGTGGAGTTTCTCTCCCAGCAACACCCATTGAGCGGATGTTGCTCCAAAGTTTTTTAATTGGAGAAGATCAGGATTTAATTTAGTGCTATAAAAAGCACTAATACACCAATCTTATTGAAATTTTGTATACTTCTTCAAAATAGTATTGATTAGTGACTGAACGAAAGCTTTGTTTTTCGTTCAGAACTAGTTTAAATAGTACCAAAAATTGTACTGTTTTGCATACAACTCTGTCAAAAATTCAAATTCAAACTTTTTTTAAATCCTTCGTTCAATTATCTACTGACAGAAAAAATTCGGTTTTTTAATTTGAGAGTTATCGTGAACACCGCGAGGACACTTTTTATTTTGAGTGGGGTTTCCGGAAACCAGGTCCAACTAGCTGAATTTTCCAAATTTTTGAATGAAAGTTTAAAAAATATTTATTAAATATAGAGAAAATAGGCTTTTATTTATTTATGGCTCTTATGGTTTGTACCTCGGTCTGAAATACGGTAGGGATAGAGCCCAGGACCTTTGATATATAACATCTGAGGCCATATACACCCAGTCCGATTCCACTGTTAGTTTTGGAACCGTCTGTAAACCACACCATCGGTCCTTATTGGAACGACGGTTTAGTGGAACACCATTATTGTCGGTCTCCCAAAACCACGTCGCATGGTCTTACAAAATATACCTTGGGTATGATTGTATCAAATATAATCGTCATTTGCTCGAAGCATATTTGTTTTAAGATACTTAAATGACCACCCAGATAACCTGCCTAGAACTGTTTCTCCTTTTGCATTCTGATAGCACTGCAGATCGCTTCCATGTTCACCTGTAAATTCAGGGGTAGAAAATTTAATAGGGCTTCCATGCCTACTGTAGGGTAGGTCCTCAAGACACCAGTTATTCCTAAACAAGCAAGCCACTAGGTTTTTCGAAGCAAAGCCTCTGTTCTCTTTCGATTAGTTTTTGGCCACCATGCGATGGTACCCAGAGGTGACCGTGGTGTACCTCCAGTACATCAACTTTGGCTTGAGACCCCATGTTCTGCCAAACGACGATACGTGTAGAGAGATCCTACCACTCTCTCCGTCACTCTGGATACATGCGAGTTCCAGGTAAGTTCCTTATCTAGAGTGACCCCCAGAAATTTTACCTCCTCTAAATATATCAATTCTGTGTTACCAAGAAGAGGAGCCATTAGTGAAAACATCGTTCTTTCGTGAACGGAACGATAACAGTTTTGTTGGGATTTATGCTAAGGCCTTTGTTTAAACACCACATGCGTACTTTGGAATGGGTTTTTGCATGAGGACGGATATGATAATGCCACGTATTGTAATTACTAGCTCATCTGCGTACCCTTGTACGTCAAGTCCCGAACTGGTCAGGCTCACTAGGAGATCATCAATCACAATCCACCACAAGAGTGGAAAGAGTACTCCTCCTTGTAGGCAGCATTTAGCTGCGGTTATCGTGACTGAACAATTTCCTAGACTTATGATTATCCTTCTGCTTCTAAGCATGGATTCTATACAGTTAACCGTGAATGGCTCAAAGTCCATATCTTCTATGTTTAGGTATGTTCCCGTATATTTTTACTCACAAAAAATCACCGTCAAACTTTTATAAATTAGTTTTTCCTTCACCTCAATCTACTTTTCATTAACCTCCATTTTTGCATTCGGAAATAATAAAAAATTCACAAAATCAAAACCGGCTACAGAATAATTTTCCAAGTAACTTTCACATTTTTCTTTTCAATTTCTAAATTTTGCGTTAAATTAAACGCAAATTCGCCCAATTTTGTACGTCGCAAGAGTCGCATGTCATGATTATCTAATGCAGGGAGTGTAGGGAGTCTGTAGGGACCAGAACAACTATTTTATCGTCAATGTCCTGTCTCAGTTTGGCCGAGTATGCTGACTCCATATTTCATACTTACCAACCAACGTTGGAGTAATTTCTAGCTTTATGTCATGGATGTTTCCCCAAAAGAGTCGACATCCATTCAAAAATGTGTTGAATTCCTAGTTCGTGTACTCTAGAATAACTTAGCTACTTTGAATGCGGAGGAGTTATGACTATGCTTTTTTTCATTACAATGCCGAGGGCACTTCGAATCATATTCACTACATCAAGATGAGCTAGTTTTGAAAATCTGTACGTATTAAACTAAGCTTCTTTTTACATGTTAGATACATGTGTAAATGAAATAAATTTAATATCACCTCTATAACTACAATATAAATAGCTGAAACATAACCTTTATCCTGTTTACATAAGTAGTTCATATTGTTACGAGCGTGGCCTTAGTTCGTTATTTAAAACACAATATTTCAGATATAATTCAGAAGTTCTTTCTTTATTTAACTTTACCGTTTACTCTCACAAATTCACAAATAATTATCAAACCAACTCTTTATAGTTATCGCTAGTACTGTACTTCTAATTATCACAATCCTAATAGTTTACTTCGTTCACTTCACTGTCTGAAATAATACTCGCCTCCTGATGTGAGAAGCGCCGTATTTATACTCTACGAATTATCCTAGAACTTCACTGAATATTCCGTTCTCCGAACCCATAGTTTACTAGGATGTCACTAACCTAAAGTTGTTTCCATTTCCAACAGATGTCACTTGTGTCACTTTGTGGCACGTAACAATATCAATGCTATGTTAGGTTGGTGTCCCATAGATCTATCCTTCTGTGTTTCACTATCGGTGCACATAACTCAACTCAAGCAAAAAATTTAAGGTAATGGGGAGGGGGTAGGACGCGTCGTTTCGGCGGTAGGGGGGCGGGAGTTTAAAATTTGTGGTAATCTTCCACTTTACACCCTGTAACTTTCTTGATATACACCGTATCAAGGTGGGATTTATCATATCAGGTGATAGCAAACCGTGTCAGCATTCCAATGAATGTCCAATCAGCCATCCTGTCACCTTCATGCATTTTAGCGGGAAAATCGTTAAAATTTGAAAAGTTTAGAAACTTTTTTCCAATGTTTTGATTTTGGTATCCTACAACTTTCGATGGAAGGTGACACGAAGACTGATTGGACATTCATTGGAAAGCTGAGCCGGTTGGCTATCACCCACTTTGATACGATGGGCTGTCACCCACCTTGTTACGGTGTATACCAAGAAAGTTACAGGGTGTAAAGTTTAAGAAGTATAAAAAATCTTAAACCTCCTACCGCGTCTTACCGCTCCCCACCCTTCACCTTATACTTTTTTGCTTGTCTCCACCACAGCTGTCAAACCCCTAAGTTATGTGCACCAATAGTAAAACACCCTGTATACAAGGCATATAATCTCGTAATACGTTTCAGAATCCCTGTTTTGCTAGCTCATTCGTTATCTCATTGCCCTCGATATTTCTATGGCCAGACACCCAAAATATGGTAATTTTTGTTCCATATGGAAATCTCTTCTAAAGATTGTCTTTTGATATCTTCACCAGCTACGTAATAATTCCATATGCCAATGTGCGTGCCGTGGTGCGATGAATTCGAATCAATCTGCCTGCAGACTCGAACTACGGCCGCACATACACTATGCAACAATTTTTCAGCTGAGAGTTATTGAGCGTAAAATGCGCTAAGGTTACTTTTTAATTAAAACTATTTTATTATTTTGTTAAGCAAGATATATTGTAAATATTTTCTTTGGGAAGGTAAGAAGCCAAGCTTAAAATTACTGAAAAACTATTTTTCTGTGTGGATAGTAATTTAGGCTTTTTAGCATAATAAAATCAATATCTAGTCACTTTTCCATATAGATTCAATATAAAACATTTTAAAGAATCGGACTAGCACGCACACATATGAATTGTGTTTCATGGCTTGGAAAGTATTACTCGAGGGTTTTGCGCCCCAGTAAATGCCAAATACGTGTAAAAAGTGCATACTGGCTTGTATATTGTTTCTCCAGCCCAACTTTTTTTTTTTTTAAGGCTGAGGGACTGGAGACCCCATCCAGCGTTATTAGGTTATTGGGGTACTACCCATACTTGGAAGTCTAAAGATAATTTTGAATACAAAAATTAAAATAGGTAGGTATGTATCTTGTTATGAAATTCTCACACTAAAGTCTAATAATGTATTTATGCACATATGTAGGTATATAAAAAAAATAGTAGTGAGTCGTAATAAATAATAGATTGCAAATTAAAAGGTATCCGCATTAGATAAAATTTTACCCCCGAAAATTTGATTGATTACCCCCACAAACCAGCTGGTAACACTCTACACATACTCGTTTTGATTTCTTATAATAAAACTGAATTTTATCAGTAAAAACAACTTGGAAGCTTGGAAAGTATTATGTTTGTACATACATACATATAATATTATGCGATAACCCCTGACATAAACAGAGATCGCCTTATCCTTTTGTTGGTCATGTCTAACAGCAAATCTAACACCCAAAGATGAATGCAATCTCAAAAATATTGTCAACTTCATTAGTTTACAGGTCGCCTCGACGACATAATCATCTCCTTTCAATCTCCATCTCTTTCATTCTCTCTGTTTAATGAATTTTACTGATTTATCAAGTTAAGACAAAAGATTCTCCTAATTAATCTGTGAAAATTGAATTTCGCAATATTACACACATTTGTCAAAATATCATTTCATCTATCGTTTCGATGTACAATGTCATCACGCAGTGAAAAATGAATAAGTGATCTCAGAGTGAACTTTGAAATCGAATATTGTGCGGGGGTGATGTGTCTTATCACTTGTTCAGTAAAATAAAATAAAATAAAAAACAAAACAAAATAAGCCAAGTAAGCCCGTAGTATCTACTTAGTCTGGAGTTAATTATTGCGCCGATTATTATTATTTAAACATTTGCAATTAAGTATTATTTGTGTTTTTTTTTTGTTTCCTCGAAGAAACTCACAACCTCTAGGCCGATTTCAATGAGATCTCTCATATAAGAGTGCTTCATATCAGCTTCAATATTCATAACACGCTCGTGTGATAGAATTATAAGCAAGCAAGCAATCAAGAACTATACATACTAGAGAAATCGAACCTCGGTCATTATACGTGTTCTAATATCGAACAAAATATTAATATTATTTTAAAATCTGTATTTCCCACTCACTCAATGTCAATGTCGAATTTTCCGAAATATTACTGACACCGTGTGTCATAATAACAGTGTGATTTTCACCCAGCTATAGTATAAACTATATAAGTTAACTGATATCAACAGCATCATAATATCATCCGCGGACACCCGTTGCAGACATTCACTGCTCGATTTCCTCTCTATAGGAAAATCTATAAAAAGTTTCTCCGATAAACAAAAAATCATCGATTATCGCTTTAAGTATGAATAAACGAGTACCATCGATTTTGAATTGCTTTAATCGTTCACTTTATGCGTACCTCTCAGTCCTCAGATGAATTGGTATATTTTCGCCATATGCCACTGCCGCCGTCGGTTGTCGTCGATAAAATTTAGTTCGTGAAATTTTCATTCAAACATTTTCCCCCAAATGTGTGTTTTTTTTTATTGTTTTCTGTTTTCTTTTGTTAATTAAAAAGTGTGAAAAAAGTTTTGTTCTTAATATGCCTTTGTTGTTTATGTACTAACTATGTATATAATATATAGATGGATCTCCGTGTGAATATAAATCGTTAAGTGAAAAACAAAAACTAAAAATAAAAAAAAAATATAACAAAAATTGTTAAGAGAAAAATAATACATAAAATAAATACAAAAATGCCGAATACAGCATTAAATGAAGTCGTTCAAGATCATCGCATTCTACCTGATTGGTCTGTTGTTGGCCCAATGGAAAATGAAACTTTACATCTATCAATTGATATGAGATTCAACGATGGACATAGGCTTTCAATTAGTGTTTATAGGTAATTTTTATGTGTAAATTAATTTATTATTATTTTTTTTTTTATATGTACATATATCCAACTTATACTTTCTTTGCACTTATGCAAACTATACCATGCAAGATTTTTTTTTACACTTCAATTTAAATAAAAAGTTTTTTAATAAATATTCATACAAAATCCTCATTATAAAGTTATAAAATCAACGCACTTTTAATTAAATTGTTGAAGAAGTAACAAAAAAAAAATAGAAAAACTAATCTAGATTCATATGAAATCTAACTGTGACCTTAGTCTGACCTTAGTTAGACACTCGGTGGAAAATCTGAAAATCACATACAGGTAGACGAAAACAGAAAAATAATAAATAGGAAAATTGGCCATCAACGATTTTAACTTTTTTTTTTTAATTAAAAGAAAAGTGTTCCGTTATTTTGTTGAGGCCAGCCCGTCCCTTTAACTCGTACACGAATTTGTCTGTCTATTTATTTATATATTCCTTTTTTTACTATTTTCGACACACTCGTAGACCCACTTTTCGTCAATACAGCGCGCTAAAATTTGGAACACACAAGTTCATGTCGCGTGACAATTGAATCTATCAAAATTTGAACCGGAAATTTCCATGGAAAACCCGGAAAATCGGGAAAAATCATTTGAAAATTTGGTACAAATTTGATTAGTGATAAATCCGTTTCAGGAAAAATGTTTTCCGATTTTTCTGAAAAAAATTTCCGAAATTTTCCGAATTTTGTGGAAAATTTTCCGGTAAAAAAGTTTTCTAAATTATACAGGATCAAGTTCCCTATCAACTGGCATCAATACTTTCTCTCCAACAATGGTGAAAACATGCAGAAAAAATCGAGGAAAATTCATGTAAAACGCTTTTCCGGAGTTATTCCGACCAAGGAAGCGTTTGAGCGTTTTGCAACCTAAGACAAAGTTGTAGAGCGAAATGAGTTGCATAAAATTGCTTTTGTGGAAAATTCCATGGAAAACCCGGAAAAGCGGAAAAATCAGTGGAAAAATGTTCATCGATATGATTAGTGATAAATCTGTTTCATAAAAAGTGCAGAATTTTCCGAGTTTTCCGGAAAATTTTCCGACAAAAAAGTTTTATAAGCTATGCGGAATCATTTTTTTCCGTCCTACTGGCATCAATACTTTCTCTTCAACAATCATGAAAACTTGCATAAAAAATCGAGGAAAATTCATGTAAATTTTTAAAAACAATTCATAGTAATAGGAAAAGTCTGTGGAAAACATGGAAAATCGGGAAAATTTAGTAAATCAGTGTCATTTCAGCCGTCATAAAATTATTTTAAAATATCTCCATGCAGCACGTAATAACAATTTAGTTAACGTGAAAAAGGCAGAAAATAAAATAAGTAAAAAACGAGTTTTCAAAAGAAAATAGAGGCCGCATGAAAAAGTAGAAAATAAACTTTTCTTCAAACACAGAGGTGGACTCAGATTTTATTCGCTGACAATCACCGATACATTTCAGTATGATCAATCAGAGGTAATAAGTGATTTGATTCACGAAGAGAAAGAATATTCAAGAGAAATGTCCCAATCAAAAAATCTGAGTCCACCTCTGTGTGTGAAGAAAAGTTTATTTTTTTACTTTTTCATGCGACTTGGCCTCAGTTTTGTTTGAAAACTCGTTTTTTACTTATTTTATTTTATTCTACTGTGCATCATGCCTGAAATAATAGGCTTTGAAATTTTCAAAAAAAAAATCTCCTTCGATCAGCACCGGAAAAGGTATATTTAAATAAGAGACAAAGTTATAATTGATCTAAGATCAATAATATTGTAGCTTAAGCCTAGTACTAAGGTCTGCGCTAAGCTAAATTTTCTATGAAAATTTTCTATGAAAATTTAGCAAGCTAAAAGATATTGGCGAAAATTTATCCTGAATTTTAACGAGAGCATACTAAGGTCAACGCGCTAAATTTGCCTTTGGGTTTTGATTAGAGATGGCAGCACCAGTAAGTCTGCAAAAAATTTAGCTTGAATTTATCCGCCCGGGCCGTTCTTTAGCGCGCTAAAATTATTTATTATCAGAGTTCTGATATTTGATAAATTTATTGACCAGATTTTTGTATTTACCGTACGTCCTTGCTGTAAGTACGGATGAATTAGATTTATTTTCGTGGCCATATTTTCAATATAATTTTTTTTTTATTGTATAGGTACATTATGCATATTATCTTCATATTTTTAATATTTCCAAATAATTTTAACTAACTATTTTTTGAAATATTATGTCCGCGCGTTGTAGGTATTTCCGTAAAAAAATTGCAAAATTCTTCTTCTTGTTTTTAATATATCTTTTCTCTGAGTCTCTGCTGTCATATTTTAGCTGCTAAAGAACGGCCCGATATTGGAGACCCGCTAAAATTTAGTTTAGCGCGGACCTTAGTACTAGGCTTTAGATGAAAATAAAAATTGAAGTGAAATTCCAAAGTTTTGTATTGCAACACCAAGGGGATGCTGTTCCCAAATATATAGTGAAAACCGAAGTGTTAATATCGCAACCCTACGAAAAAGTTACCGAATTGGTCCCATTTTAAAACTTAAATTTACTTTTTTTTAAAAGCTGTTGTGTAGAATTTCATCAATAGTAGTAAATGCGTTCTCAAGCTATCATGAGAACCGACGGACAAACGGACCAAAAGATATTCTAATATTATTTTGATCTACCATCATTATACGCATAACGCACCCAGTTACAAGCGAAATGACAAACTTAGTATGCCCAATAATTTCTTCTAGGGTATAAAAGTCACAATTTTAGTCATAATTATTATAGCTGATATACTTTTTAAGGGAAAAGTAACAAAGTTTCAATGACAACAAAAATATAAAACAGGATCAGTGAAAAAAGAAAAAAATTAAGGATTTGCTTCATCTTTGAATATTTCCTTTTTATACCCTAGATGAAATCTAAACGAGTATAATAAATTTGTCATTCCGTTTGTAACACCTCGAAATATATTACATATTTGCCTGAGAGAGCGACAACACGGAGAGCTGAAATTTGGTATATGGTGCTTTTATAGTAATAGCAAAAAAAATCAAAAATAGCATAAATCGGACAACCCCTTCTTGGTGTTGCCATATAAAAATTTCGGTTTTTTACGTATACCGTGAAAACGATCAGTTCGAGACATTTTTATTGTACTAAAAACTTGTTTAGAATATGAAATCCTATAAAATTGCTTATAATCATTTTTTCTGTCCGACGAACCGTTCTATAAATATATGCGAAAAACCACTTCAAAAATCAAAATTGCACAGATGGGTGACCATACGAAATTTCATCCGCGCATTCATCTATGGTATCATAAAAATTGGTATTAGACTTAAACCAATTCTAGCTATTTTACTTGTTTTATATTGTGCAAGTGCTCATAATGTTATTAGTAAATTAAATTAAGTTAATTCTCTAGTTGGAATGGGATGAGAGAAAACAGTGTTGTTTTTTCGTAAATACTTTTATTTAAGCTTTAAAACATGATTGGTACATAAAAGACCGCAGCACAACAGTTACAAATCAGGATGCTGTATAAAAGGGATTCGAAGATAGTACAAAAAACCACGGACCGTAATTGTTAGATCTATGTTAAAAATTGCTTAATATCTTTCGGCCCACTTTTTTTTTTTTTTTTTTTTAACCCTTAACCTAACCATTATTTCATAAATTATTCTTTTTGATTATGAAATCATAGTTAGCGATAACTTTTTTAATTCTGAATACCGGACTCGTTTTTGATATGCAAAAATTTATCAGAATCGCCTTATAGAATTTATATGACAGAAATCATGTCGACCAGTGTAATTCTTGTGGATCAATCGAAAAAATAAATTCAAATTGAGCGAATGAATAAAATAAAATTCGAAAAATAACTCTTATTATTGACAAGAACTATAAAAGTTAGTTTATAAAAGTGTTATTGCACAACCAAAATAAATACATTTCGAAATAATGGTTATCCTATAACTAATAAAAATAAATCGAGCAATAACTCTTATTCATTAAAAAGAATTAAAAAGTTATCGATAACTATTATTTCATAACCAAAAAGTAGATATTGTGCAGTAGTGGTTATCGGATAACCAAAAAAAAAATCAAAAACTAACCATTAAGGTGCAATCTTTGTTATATTTTATGCTTTTTTAAATTACACCAGAAATTTAAAGTTGACCTTATGAGGAAAAGATTGGTCTTATTCATTTACAGATCCAAACATATTTCTGTGAACCTACTCAATTTTTTTAATTTTTTTTGTTTTCCTGCAAAAAACACTATATTACAAAAAAACGGTCTAAATTATTTTGGCGTATTCAAAAATAAAATATGTAGTATGAATTACCATAAGTCTACACTTCGAAAATAATTATTCGAAATTCATATAGGTACCTATAGCTTTTTCCACACAAACGTAAGAGTTTCCGAATCAAGGGAACATTATTCAATTCAAGTGCAACAATAATCACATCAACAAACAATTTTAAATTCACTAGGAACATTTTTAAACTCAATTGCAACAATATTGAAAAGTGATTGTTAAATTCAAGAAAAACGCAATCCATATCAAAAGGAGCAGTTTTAAAATCAAAAGAAGTATACATAAATTTTCATGTCCAAATCTCACAAAATTATTTAAAAAAAGTTATTTATGTGATATATTGTAAACTAAAGCAAATCATGTCTATTTTGATAATAGTCCAAGTATTAGCAATATTACAGAAAAATAATTAGATAAGTTATCCACTGTAGTAGTTTGGGCGGCTTGCTCTATAAACTGCGTGAGGTTTAAATCCACTTAATCTTATATTCTTATCCATACTGAATTTTTTATTTTTGAAAACATATTCTCAATAAGATTCAGCATAGAAGCATTTTTTAGATTTTTGAAGTGGTTTTTCGCATATATTTCTACAACGGTTCGTCGGACAGAATATACGATTATAACCAATTTTATAATAATTCGTATTCTGAAGAAGTTTTTAGTACAATGAAAATGTCTAGGACTGATCGTTTTCACAGTATATGTAAAACACCTAAATTTTTATATGGCAACACCGAGAAGGGGTTGCCCAATTTAGTCCTTTTTTGAAATTGTTCTTGTTATTAAGTAATATAAAAACACCATATACCAAATTTCAGCCCTCTATGTCGACGTATTCTCAGGCAGTGTCCAAATATATAGTGGAAACCGAAATTTTCATATGGCAACCCCACGACGGAGTTGCCCGATTTGTCTTATTTTCGAACTTAATTTTACTTTTATTTTTTCAAAGTCCGTGTACAAAATTTCAGCTTTCTAAGTGAACGCGTTATCGGCGTACGGACAGACGGACAAACAAACGGACAGACGGACAGATGGACGGACAGACGGACAGACGGACAGACAGACAGACAGACGGACAGACGGACAGACGGACAGACGAACAGACAGACAAACGGACAGACGGACGGACATGCAACAATCGAAATAACTTTTAATATTATGCGTGGGTGTCCAATCCATTTTGCTCTACCATCATTATATCGAGGTGTTACAAGCGGAATGACAAACTTAGTATACCCTTTAGATTTCATCATAGGCTGCACCGTTAAGAAGTTACAGGGTGATATATAAAAATATACCCAACTATTTTTAAATCCCGTTATCTCGAAAACCGTGAGGATTTTTCCCCACCTCCCATACAGTTTTTTTCTTGCATAAGCATGGCCTATCCATAGCCTTCAAATGCAAGACCACATACGGGACATCCTGTAAAAACATTTTTTTTTTATTTGTAAGTAGTTGTAGATGTATTTTGGTGAATCTTTCTTGAATTGATCGCGTTGAGACCCCAAGTTAAAATTTTAGTATGTTTTTGTGGATAATATAAGGTAGAAAATATAAAAAAAAAATGGATAAAATCAAAAGTACGTCTTCCAGGATATTCAAGGATAAAAGATAAAATCCTTACCCCTAATGTCATTTTTCGCGTATATTTTTAAGGTTCTATTTTTCTTAGATAGACTGAGATCCCATCTTTCAAATGTGCCATATTTCACTGTCCTAGCATAAATAATAAAATAAAATAATAAAATATACATGAATTTTAAAGAAGACCAAGACAGGGTTTTAGCGAATTTTTGAAAATGCTATAACTCGCAAAATACGCGCTGTAGAAGGAAAAGTTTTAATTTGTATTTTTGGACCCACAAACCCTCCCTAGTTTGTAAAATTTTAAAAAATTGGTGAAGGTTATCTCACACTTTTCGTGATTTTTGGTCGATTTGCTGTGGAATGAGCCTGATGTAATTATTGTTGCACTTGAATTGAATATAATTATTCGAAATCTGTTACGCTTGTGTGGAAAAAGGTAAAAACGATTTTTATGTTGTCCGGAGTTAAATGAAAAATGATATTTTTTATTTTGAATTTTACCTTAGTCGGAATTTCTTTAAAGTTGTTTATCATATTTTGATAGCTAATAGATCTAAAAATGACATTTCGTAAACTTTCAAAATTTCAAATTTAAGTTCGAATTTTGATCATCCCACTCTTTGAATTTTGAAAATTTTCTTTGTATTGTTCCAATTTAATCAAATATTTTGTTCGCAATGATACTTAGGAAGGGTCGAAGCAGGAGCTACATGGGTGCAAGTAGCAAGTTGCAACATTTTATGTGTGTTCTTTTTTAGTTTGATTTTGAAAAAAAATAATATTTGTTATTGCATCTTTGGTATTTATTATTTCTTAGAATTTAGAATAATTTAGCTTTGCCGGTGTGCAGAGCTGGGCAAGTACCAAAGAAAAAGTACTTAAGTACAAGTACCGAAGGCCTGAGTTCTTCAGCGTAAGTACAAGTACTGCATATTTGAAAAGTACTTGTAACTAAGTACTAAGTCTATAAAAAGTAATGAGTAATTTTTGAAGTCCTTCTTAAAGTACTTTTTTAGAATCTTTGTACGTTGGCAGTAATATAATTTAATAGTTAATAGATATTAATAAATAAATACATTTTGATAACGATAATATGTATAGTAATCACTGGCTACTATTTATAGTTTTCGATGCTGCACATAGAGTAAGCCTTTTACCTTTTATTATTACACTCAAAAAACTATTAGAAGTACCAATTGTCGCCTCAAATAATGCATAAAAATGTGTAAGGTTCTTTCTTGACGAGTGAGTGCGGCACATGCTTTGCCATTTCTTTGCATGCTTTAAAACACAAGAAAAAAGGAGTTGGGCTAGAGATTGTGTTTGCTTTTCTACGAAGAGTTCGAAATTTGTAGGTACTCAATAGACTAAGAAATACTTACGTAAAAATCTTGGTACTGAAGTACAAAACTAAGTCTTAAGTACAAGTAAATAGAAACAAGTACTTAAGTTCAAGTACTAAGTAGAGTATTTCAAAAGTATTGAGTAATAAGTCTTAAGTAACGAAAATGTACTTTAAGTAGTGCATAAGTCTTTTTTTACTTAAGTATTGCCCAGCTCTGCCGGTATGTTACCAATTACCATCACCGCCGTGAATACTGCCGGCACTCATATCAGCTTCATTTTCACGGTAGCCTAGTCTACCATGCACTTGTACTATAAATGAGAACTGGTTATGGCAATCAAAACACTAGTACAACAGCACATACATAGCAGAGGATTGAATTGTCATTTCTTTACCAGGATATAGAAACGGTTACGCCTCGAATACCTGGCAGCAAATGAAGAAATATTTAATTTAACTACATGCGGCAACTGCTTATGGAATTGCCACAAACGCTATGGGAAGGATTAGCACCACGTCAGAGGTGATATCGAAAAATTTTACTCTCGATCGACAATTATTATTTTTTTCTTAATTTTAAATATAATTTTTAATCATTTTTGTTTTCTTTTGTATTTGGTTTTCCTAAAAATCTAAAATTTAGTAGGCACAATGTTGTTGGGTTTACACTTGGCGGTATATTTAGCTAAGACCCTTTTGTCCTTAGCTTTTGAGGGATGAAGTTTTGAAACTGCCAGTTACCGGTTTGGTTAAAACTCTTCTTTTAAGTTCAAGAACTAATATATATGTAACGATTTCTATAATTTTCGTTTTGTACATTTTGCTCGTTTTTAGTTTTCCTTTTTGTACACTATTGACTTTTATTATAGCTATGTTCTTTTTTTTGTGTACAGTGTTCTGCAGAACACAGGTGGTTGCGAGCGAATTGAATTCATTTGTAGGATGCATAGAAAGAGAAAATGTTTTTAAAGTATAGAGAAAATAATCAAAATGCCATGACTTGAATCCTTGCAAAATAGCAAAATTGATAAATTTCGGGACAAAGTTTGACAGGTTTAATGTTTTGAAGAATTAAAATAATTGCACCTTGATTTTATTTTCTCTATACTTTCAAAACTTTTTCTACTGCTATGCACGCTGCACAAATCAATTCAATTCGCAATCTCGTTCGTGTTTTACTTTTATAATCGTTTTATAGCCTCATATACATATAAATAAACAATTATTATAAAAATCCCCATGTTGCACACTACTGTAAATTAAAACCAGCTGCCGATGCACAAATACGAAGAAATCTATTATAATTCCTATCCATATATTAAAAGGGGCTGAGCACTTATGAACAAATGAAAAAATTTTCATATTGAATGCTGTGCATATAAAAATATTCGTGGTATGTAGATACTAACAATGAAAAAAAAAAAGAAAAAAAAATCATCCAGACGAATATGGACAATTCAATCAATCAATAAATTTTACTATTCAACTTCTTATAATTGAAGGTCGCTCTCACTCCTCCGAACCAACTCTAGAAGAGCTAGAATGTTCGAAATTTAACGCGTTTGCTAGATTCATCGATTCACTTTTTCGTAGCATAATATGTCTAGATTGCGCTGATTAAATATTAAGTTTAAATTTAATGAATTACAAAAGTTATGGGGATTTAAGTGAACCTGTGCAAACGTCTGTAATCGTTTGTAAATTTCTGATATCTATTAGCCCTAGGAATTATTTGATGGGTAGACGCGTGTAGTTTTATGATTCTTTATTAATCATTTTCCAGGTCATGATAATATTATTTGCCATTGTATAGACGAATAAAGGTAAAATTAAACAATTATTATAATTTTATCCATTAAAAAAAAATTAATTTAATCTTTAAACGCGATTTCCTAAAAGGTAACTCTTTATGCTATGTAGTTTCAGTTAAGCGTAGCCTTTTGTTTTTAGTTACAATTTTCAAAAATAATGTAAAAAAAAAACTGTTTAGGAAAAATTAAATATTTTTTCAGTTGGCCATCATTTTGGTAAAAAAAAACCGCTATGCTTAACTGAAACTTCCTTCATTCATATTACTAGAAAATCATAAAATCATACTTTTTGACGTCACAAGCCTAAAGATCGAGAAGCAGAGAGAGGCCCTTTTCGAGCAGACCATCAGGGAAGGATATTTTACACCGTTAAATTAAATTTTTTATTTTTGAAAACAATTTTCTACAGGTTAACATTTTTTAGTATGCAAAACATAACAACATTTATGTTATTAAGTGTCACTTGAAAATTTTGAAAATTGTCACCCTGTTGGCCCCCCTTAGTTACCAACACTAGCCTATTCACCACCAAAGTGTTTCTAATGCTAGATGTACTCCCTAATAAAGGGAAGTCTCCATTAATACACTCCCTCTATTGGTGGTTGATTATATTTTGGAAAATCACCATCTAAAGTTGATCTATATCCAACACTATAGTGACACAAACGAATTTTAAAGGACAATATACAGATAAGACAGTGACTTTGAATAGATGGCGCTCAAGTCACGAGTATTGTATTATCTTTTGAATGTTGAATTATTTTACTTCATGTATATGGAAGTTTGCAGTCAAAATGGAAACACGCTTTCTAATAATCTAATATGTAAGTAAGTATGTATGGTTACACCTTTTATTTCGATATTTTTTTGATTTCACCATTATCATTTCACCTCGTTATTTTACTGACTTTATCATTGTGTCTCATTACTTCTTTTCTACCAAATCAGCGCGTAAAATTCACAAGACCCCACGAACGGAATCTCTGTAACTCGACTCCCTTAAAATTCAAAAGCCAACTCGCGGAGCTTTCCCCGGCCAGTCACCTGGGGCTGGATTCACTAACTGGGAGAGTTTGGGAGTTTGGGAGATGAGAATTTTCGTTTTTCCCGGTTAAAACTCCCTAACTCTCCATTCGCGATTCTCTAACATATGTACTTGGGGAGTTAAAGAAAACGTGAGAAGTATCGAAATATTGAAAGACAGATAACTCTGTGTGGGAGGGTCGTAGAGCATTGCGGTTTTTTCCTACAGATTTAGAGTCTAGAGTACAAAAATACATATGAAAAATTTTTCGGGCAGGGGCTTTTGGGGTTGTGCAAAATACGTCATGTTTGGAATCACGTTAAAGAGAGAGAGAGAGCTGGTAATCGAGTGGTGTACTTTTCTTTTAGATCATTTTAACTTCATAACTGGCTTTTTACCCTTCTTAAGTTGAAAAAATGGCCGTTTTTTGGTACAATTTCCACGAGACAAATGTTCGCAACAGAGTACTAAGGAATGTGAAACAAAGAACGGAAGAAATATATGCAAAAAAATCGGAACTGGGGTGTATATGACCCAAGCGCAAAAAATCCGTCTTTCGGCGGCAAAAAGTCAGTTATGAAGTTAAAATGATAAAAAAAAACGTACACCACTCGATAACCCGCTTCTCCCTCTCTAACTTGATACCAAACATGACGTATTTTGGACAGCCCCCAATGAGCGGTCGTACGACCCCCAATAAATGTGAAACAAAGAACGGAAGAAATATATGCAAAAAATAGGAACTGGGGTGTATATGACCCAAGCGCAAAAAATATCCGTCTTTCGGCGGTGAAAAGTCAGTTGTGAAGTTAAAATATTCACAAAAAACGTACACCGTTCGATAACCCGCTTCTCCCTCTTTAACTTGATACCAAACGTGACGTATTTTGGACAGCCCCCAATGAGCGGTCGTACGAACCCCAATGAATGTGAAACAAAGAACGGAAGAAATATATGCAAAAAATAGGAACTAGGGTGTATATGACCCAAGCGCAAAAAATCCGTCTTTCGGCGGTAAAAAGTCAGTTATGAAGTTAAAATATTCACAAAAAACGTACACCGTTCGATAACCCGCTTCTCCCTCTTTAACTCGATACCAAACATGACGTATTTTGGACAGCCCCCAATGAGCGGTCGTACGACCCCCAATGAATGTGAAACAAAGAACGGAAGAAATATATGCAAAAAATAGGAACTGGGGTGTATATGACCCAAGTGCAAAAATCCGTCTTTCGGCGGTAAAAAGTCAGTTATGAAGTTAAAATGTTTAAAAAAACGTACACCACTCGATAACCCGCTTCTCCCTCTTTAACTTGATACCAAACATGACGTATTTTGGACAGCCCCTAATGAGCGGTCGTACGACCCCCAATAAATGTGAAACAAATAACGGAAGAAATATATGCAAAATATAGGAACTGGGGTATATATGACCCAGGCGCAAAAAATCCGTCTTTCGGCGGTAAAAAATCAGTTATGAAGTTAAAATATTCACAAAAAACGTACACCACTCGACGATAGCCCGCTTCTCCCTCTATAACTTGATACCAAACATGACGTATTTTGGGCAGCCCCCAATGAGCGGTCGTACGACCCCCATCCGCGAAAGCCCCTCCCCCAAAAATGTGTCATCTATATTTTTGTACTCTAGACCGTAAATCCGAAGGAAAGGACCCCAATTCTCTACGACCTCCAACACAGAGTTAGCCGTACTTCAATTCTAAGATAAGTCTCACGTTTTCCTTAACTCCCCTCAGTATTTTAGAGAATCGCGAATGAAGAGTTAGAGAGTTTTAATCGGAGAAAACGAAAATTCTCATCTCCCAAACTCTCCGAGTTACACAATCCGTCCCCAGATGAGGAAATGCTGCTCAATTGGTAGCTTCGCTCTATGATAACTTCAATTGATCATGATTTATATTCACTACATCAGGAGTAATTTTATTTTGTTCATACCACTGACATGTATTAGATAGACTGACTACGTTTATAGAAATGCACTGAAAAAAGTGGGCTCACGTTTATATTGCCGACTCTTTCTGTCTTAGCACCAAGGACCAACAGAGAGAACTGTAAACAACTAATAATTTAGTGGGTCCATCGATATAAATTAAATATTTAGGGTTAATACTGATAAAAGTGTTTTACTAAAGACAATATATTCATTAGATATGCAGTAGAAACTCGAAGGGTTCTATTATAATCACTTTTCGAGCTGTGCGCTCCTTTTTGCAACTTCCCGCCAATGATTTTTTCAATGTTGGCACCGACGTAAGTACATTTTTTGGCATAAGCAATTGAGCCCACATGAAATAAGAAGTTAAGAAGTCCATATTATATATGTCAGTGGTTCATACTGACCCTCTAAACATGGTAATTTTAGCATAACCGGTAGCTCTCTATTAAATCCTGCATAATTACCTCGGTTTAAGCGACTTATATCAAGTTGTGCCAACTTCAAGGAAATATTTTTAGGTCTTCGTTAACATACATCTTGTCGAGTTCAACAGTGACCTTTGTTTGTTTTTTTGTTTTGTACATTGATTCAATGTTAGTAAGACCATATCCAGGGTTCTTGGTCGTTTAAAAAAATCCAGTTTATTCATAGAGGAATAGTTGTTCTCTTGCGTCCTGCAAAATTCGACAATGTGGTCTAATTTATTATTTACTGACTTACTATACCGCCATATGGCAGCCCTCCATTTGATTTTAGCTCTGTGCACCATCTCTCAGTTGATTGAGCTCCAATTAAATTGATTATCCTCCAAATGATTATGGTTCTTTTTTTGTTTCTTGCAAGTTCTAATCTAGACGTTGCTTCACAATCTTGAAGTTATCACAACGAAGTGTGTGGCCAATCCAAACATCTCAGCCTTTGAATTTCTACGTTGATCATGTATCGACCTGATTATTTCCAATGACGTTTCTTTGGAACGTGGTTACTTAATCGCGCTTTAAGGTCTCGGCATACACATCTATTAATAAAGGTTTGCAATCGGCTTGGTTAAAAAATTTTGGTAACCCATCATGTCTCACAAAAAACTTTTGAAAGCAGAAAGCTTATTACAAATATCGAATCATCCTTTACAGGCGGGCAGCAAACTTCAAAGAGGTCTTAAATAGTTCCCAACTGGTAGCAATAAAAATGAACACATCTAGATAATCCGCAGTGAGAGATCAGCTAGCTGTAGTTCTACCCGCACGCCTGACTGATGCTAAACGGCGGGACGGGTAGTTCTACCTTTTTAGCAGACTCTACTTTAAAGGCGGGAAAGGTAGAACTACACGATTTGTGTATACGAATGTTGTATACCAATCTCTTGGTAAAGGTCCAAACTACATCTACATGTATAAAAAATCCCAATATACGTTCACTGTACCCTTTTGTCTTCGTGCCCATTATGTAGTAAAAAAGCTAGAATTGATCTATGGTGCACTATGGGTGCACCACGCAGGGTGCAACAACTGGTGCGCCTAGCTCAAGGGTTTGATAGCTGAGGTGGAGTCAAGCAAAACATTATAAGGTGAAGGGGTGGTAAGACGCATCGTTTTGGCGGTCGGGGGGAAGGCCGCACCAATCACTACACCCTGCACAGCGCACCCATAGTGCACCATCGTGCACCATAGTGCACCCTGCACCCTGCAATACATGCGTGACATATGTGATTACCTCAATATATTTTTAAAAATTTAGGCGACTTTTTGACAGATAGTATACAATATCGAGGACCATACTGTGGAAAGTGAGAATTCTAAATTTCATTAAAAAATAACAAACGGTTTGGAAGATAGAACGTTTTTTTTAAAGTTTGTTTATTTATCACATTCCGATGGTTTTCGACCGCTACACGTACTAGTGACTAGTGTTAAGAAATTAGGAAACCATATAGCCTTCTTAATCGACTCAGATGATAACTACGTCTATGGGAATATTTAAAGGAATAATATCAGATGAGCGGATGGGAACTGTTATAATTCCTTTCCATAAAAATGCCGATAGAGTAGTATAGTTATAAGACCTGTTGTGATGTGATATATGGCTCAGAAGCGTTTGAATTAACAACATACAACATTATAGGGTTGATCGTTTACGATCTATGGTGGACTCTGAGATAGAAATGGTAAACCATGAAGTTATATTAAATGATGACTTGAGCCAATTTCAGGAAAAAAATCTTCCGGATCCCTGAAGGGATATCGTGAAGATTCCACGAAAAATTGAAAGCATCATAATGTGGAATGTGAGAAGGGATCATCATTTGGGTTGTTGATTGGCGGGGATATGTTCTAGACAGATATCGATGAAGAAGCATTCTAGTAGTGCCAGTAATAATCTGCGTGGCTGGTTACAGTCAATAATGGCGATCTCTAGTAAAGTCACATGTGATATCGAGGCTTTTCTATTGGGTACAGTACATACATAAGTAGAAATCAGAAAATCAAAGATTGAGTTTCCAATTATTTTAGTTTTATATCTTGCAAGCGGCAAACGATTGTTGCATTATTTACACCTAACTTAACTGGTACCTAACTCATTACAGTCATTACCTGACATTATATGGAATGTCACTAGAAATTTAATTTTGGAAGCGTTTTATAAATTCTTGAATGAATTTTCTAAGGTATTAGAATTAATCTTAAATCTTATCCTGACCATAAATACTTCAGATTCATTGTAGATAGAGCATTAGAGGATTTTGTAAGCAAAATATATTTCCCTCAATTTAAAGTATTACAGTGAATAAAATATTTTCAATGTCGATGAAATTTATAAAAATAAACAGACAAAGACTAACATACCTCTGGTCTCTGAGAGGATCCTGGAGGTTGATACAAGTAGAAAGCCTGGAATCTGGGCGGTAATAAAATATTCTTGAATTTCAATGGAATACATCTTGAACTTAGATACAAGTTAAGTAAAAGAGAAAGAGAGTCCTGTTTACCGACAATTTTGCATTCGATTGTTAAATAAATCTGTAAAATAAATAAAATTAATTTTAGTCGCGGTATTGTATTATTGAAAATTTGGTTAGACTTTACAGGACAGGAGAAAGAGTGCACATTTTTTTTTTTTTTTTGTAACTTGTGAATTTGATTTTCAATAAATGAATAATTTTGTGATTGATGCCTATTGTGATACCATATTTCAAGTAGACAAATCGATTTATAATTTTTGAGTTGAGTCTGGATGAAATACAAAAGCTCAAGTTCAAAAATGAATTAAATTGCACCACTAAATAACCCCCAAAAGAAAACAATATTTTCTAGGTCAATATCACATCTTTAAACTTCAAACTGCTTACATTGAAGAAGTCTACAATTTCAAAGTTTTAAGAATCTGACAAGTTCAACTCGATAATAATGAGAATTAAAGAGTTTGCCTGAAACACCCCGTATATCACCACAAGACCTTCGTTACTTGAAAAATTTCAAGAAAAAATAAAACCCCACTACCCTCTCCCACTATATGGAAATCTCTTAAAACGAAATAAACGAAAAATAAATATGCACAAGTTTTCGCGTACGCCTTCCCTATTACTCTTTCTCAGTCTCTACGTGCACTAAGACGTTATTCTGGAATTGAGTGCTATACTAAGTTTGCGTATATTGACAGCATATGGCAAGTCACTCCATTAACTTATTCAAAAGTCAATTATATAAAAAGTAAAGGGCTTAAGATCGATCCTTCAGGGACTCCTCAGAGAAAACAATACAATAGATCTAGAGTTGTTGTAATCTTTTATTTACGTAAGTAAGATTTTACTAAAGATAATGCAGAGTCTAATATGTAACAACAAGATATTACAATGATCTATGTTCGAACCCGATCGGAGATCACACCTATCCTTTACCAAATCAGTCTGCAAATTGTGCATAGATCGAAGTCAAACTGCAATGGAAAAAGCCTTGAACGTGGTTAAAAAGCATTTTTTTTAAAAATTGTGAAAAATAAATATAATAAAAAGTATAATGGGTCTTTAGCAAAATGGATCGCCTTAGCCTCCGCGCTTGAATTTTCTTGTCCTCTGTCTGGAAAAAAAAAGTCCTGAAATCAGTAATGAAATATTGGTGACTACTGCTTAGATTAAATCAAGATATCAGCAACTTTCAAAATTGTTCTCATAAAATATTTCTTTAAGAGAAATCCTTCTATTTCCCAGAGGAAAGCTCAAATCAAAAACTCAACTAGACGCCCCAAAAATTTAATAAATTTATTGTCAAGGATCACTTTGCAACATTAAGACAAGTTGATGACAAGCTTAATTGGAAAATCATCACAGGAACCACAGGATCTATATTCTCTCGTTCGGAGTCCGTTTGAACGTAAATATTAAAAGTTTTTAATCCGACAGGGGTTCGGAGTCCGTTTGAAAAAAAAATAGAAAGAGGTTCGCAATCCATTTGAAAAGACATATTAAAAGTTTTTAGTCTTAAAAAGGTTCGGAGTCTGTTTGAACAAACAAAAAATAAAATGTTAAAATTTTTGGTACAGTGTATCATGACGGTAGCAACTCATTAGATGAGTTTACGTAAAACAAAAAGATATGTTAGCGATATTTGCCGAGGGCTTTAGGCTTGCAGATTTCGTCACGATGTTTTTTTTCACGGTCAAAGCAAGTGATAATCAAATTCTGATTACTACTTGTATTCGAAAAGTCAGAGATGGGGACCATAACGCACCTCAATTTTATTTAAGTCTGATCAAAGCCTCTGATTACTTACATAATACATACAATATAATTACATATACTTGGTAGGTACCCTTAGAATAAATTCAAAATCGGGAGATCCTCTCGATCCTCATGGTTTAGGTAGTCCGTACCTCTGTAGCATGAGAATTGAGGAGTACTCACAATATCAATTCAAAATTGGGCGATACTCAGTCCTCACTGTTTAGGTGGGCAACACCCCTACAGCATCACGATTGGAGAATTTGAACCCGGAGTTCAATGAAAAAGTCTATACTTGGTATCCATAGTATCAATTCAAAGTCGGCAGATCCTCGAACCCGGAGTTCAATGAAAAAGTCTATACTATCCTTAGTATCAGTTCAAAGTCAACAGATCCTCGATCCTCACGGATAAGGCAGGCAGTACCCCTGCAGCAAAAAGTCTATACTTGGTACCCATAGTGTAAATCAATTCAAAATTGGCAGATCATTGATCCTCAAGGTTTAGTAGTCAGTACCCCTGTAGCATGAGAATTGAGGAGTTGAAACCCGGAGTTCAATGAAAAAGTCTATACTTGATACTCACAGTATCAATTCAAAATTGGCCGATCCTCAATCTTCACTGTTTAGGCGAGCAACTCACCTGCAGTATCAGGATTGGAGAGTTTAAAACTAGAGTTCAATTAAAATGTCTATACTTGGTATCCATAGTATCAATTCAAAGTCGGTAGATCCTCGATCCTCACCGCTAAGTCAGACAGTACCCCTGCAGCATCAGAAGTGAGGGGTTGGAATCCGGAATTCAGTGAAAAAGTCTATACTTGGTCCTCCCAATACTAATTCAAAATTGGCCGATCCTCAGTCCTCACTGTTTAGGCAGGCAGCACCCCTGCAGCGTCAGGATTGGAGAGTTTGAGCCCGGAGTTCAATGGAAAAGTCTGTACTTAGTATCCATAGTATCAATTCAAAGTCGGCAGAGTCCCCATCCTCACGGTTAAGGCAGACAGAAACCCCTTCAGCATCAGAATTGAGAAGTTGAGACACGGAGTTCAATGAAAAAATCTATACTTGGTACCCATAGTATCAATCAATTCAAAATTGGCAGATCATCGATCCTCACGGTTTAGGTACTCAGTACCCCTGTACCATGAGAATTGAGGAGTTGAGACACGGAGTTCAATGAAAAAATCTATACTTGGTACCCATAGTATCAATCAATTCAAAATTGGCAGATCATCGATCCTCACGGTTTAGGTACTCAGTACCCCTGTACCATGAGAATTGAGGAGTTGAGACCCGGAGTTCAATGAAAAAGTCTATACTTGGTACCCATAGTATCAATCAATTCAAAATTGGCAGATCATCGATCCTCACGGTTTAGGTAGTCAGTACCCCTGTACCATGAGAATTGAGGAGTTGAAACCCGGAGTTCAATGAAAAAGTCTATACTTAGTACTCAGAATATCTATTCAAATTTCTCCGATCCTCAGCCCTCACTGTTTAGCCGGGCAATACCCCTGTAACATCAGGATTGGAGAGTTTGGACCCAGAGTTCAATGAAAAAGTCTATACTTGGTATCCATAGTATCAATTCAAAGTCGGCAGATCCTCGATCCCCTGCAGCCTCAGAAGTGAGGAGTTGGAACCCGGAGTTCAATGAAAAAGTCTCTACTTAGTACTTACAATATCAATTCAAAATTGGCCGATGCTCAGTTCTCACTGTTTAGGCGGGCAGCACACCTGCAGCATCAGGATTAAAGAGTTAAGAGCGTAAACTTAAAATATTGATTCATCCAGTACACTCAGAGATCACAAAGACCAAATTCACCTGTACCTTAACGTATACACGCAACATATAACATCGGTCAAAGCTATTATTATCAAACAATTTATTCTTCTGATTCTTGTGAGGACCACGATGTCTACATCTGCAACCAATTACAATGGTACAAAAATGACTAAGGGTCCATTTAATGATATTAAAAAACACAGAAGCCATCATGTTCAAAAAATACAACAGTTACAGGATTCAAAATAAAAATAGTGGTATTCAATAGAATTCACAAACGGAACCAGGAAGCGTGGATGAATATTCGAAGTCAACGAAATATTAATTGGAAATAAATCGGGTTTTTTTATTTGCAAACTCTTTCTTTAAGTCGAATTTCCACATAAGTGAATTCCTAAATATCTCTTATCTTTATAATAAGGTCTGATACCAAGGTCATGATCTTCAAACTGTTCATGAATTTAAATATTTCCCCTGGAATTAAATTTAAAAAAAAAATTAAACCAGATACAATCTAAATAGGATCCTTGATAAAATATAGAAAGACAAAAAAGAAAAATCCAAAATATTTGAAGTGGGGAAAATATAAGTAAGTTGAGTCATTCATAATGTTGAGCTGCTCTGTGTACTACATCACTTTTCAATAAACTCTAAGATAACAAATTCGCTAATTTGTTATTGAAGACAATGTTTTTGTGGGTTCCTTTTTTTTTACAACGGCTCACTCACAACAATTCGAATTCATACAGGAGTAGTCAGGGGGAAAAAAATATCAGGTTTAATCGTATTTTTGTACATATCCGGAAATAGTTTTACTATCAAACTTCAAAACAGTTTTTTATAATGTCCATTCCAAAAATATTATGCTTAACACTTTATTATTAATTTTTTATTAATTTTCCCCTTATCTACATTTCTATATAAATTTCAAATTTTGTTTACTTTTTTTCATTGCGGAGGTTTATGAGTGACAAACAAAGTTTCCCGCTCTCTCCTTCCCATAATCAATATTCGAACTTTGAACTCAATTCAATTTGAAAAATCTTATATTTCTGAGAAATCGATAACCTGAGTTTGAATGTATATGTAATTCGTAGCCTTATTGAAAAAGTATTCTTGACTATAAAAATAATTATTTTTTGCTCTTTTTTTTTTGCAGTGTACTAATGGTCATATCATCAATTGGTAACATTACAGTTTTAATTTTATTAACAAAACGAAGATTACGTGGGCCATCTAGAATTGATGTTATGCTAATGCACTTAGCAATAGCTGATCTTTTGGTAACATTTCTAATGATGCCAATGGAAATTGTATGGGCCTATACAGTTACATGGGATGCTGGTGATTTAATGTGTCGAATAATGGCATTTTTTCGAACATTTGGACTTTATTTGTCCAGTTTTGTTCTTGTATGTATTTCAGTAGATAGGTAAGAGTTGATTTATTTGAATTTTACTTTTTACTAACTAATTTACATATTATATTGTACACTCGTCCATATCAATTATATTTTATTATAGATACTATGCAGTCCTAAAACCACTCAAACTTTCCGACACTAGAGGACGTTTAATGATAGCAATAGCATGGATAAGTTCTGTGATTTTTAGTACTCCGCAAGTATTTCTTCAACTAAAATTTTAACAAAAATTTATTTATTTTCTTGGTTATTTTTCAAATATTATATTTAGGCCATCATATTCCATGTAGAAAATCATCCGAATGTTACGTGGTATGAACAATGTGTCACATATAATTTTTTCGAACAAGAACTTCATATGGTCATGTATTCAGTGATGGGAATGATAATGATGTATGCATTGCCATTAATTATAATAATTTTCTGCTATGCTTCGATTTATATAGAAATTTATAAGAAAACGAGAAAAGTTATTAAAGGAACAGGTAAGTAAAATTGTTAAATTGTCTTTTTAATGGATAATTATTTATAGTTTTTTTCTTTCCTGTCGATATTTACGTGTATTTTTGCAGAACGTTTTCGTCGATCAAATGATGATGTCCTGGGTAGAGCTAAGCGAAGGACATTAAAAATGACTATAACAATTGTTATTGTATTTGTTGTATGTTGGACACCATTTTATGTTATGTCTATTTGGTATTGGTTGGATAAAGATACAGCTTTAATGGTAGATCAACGAATACAAAAAGGTTTATTTTTGTTTGCTTCAACAAATTCATGCATGAATCCAATTGTTTATGGACTATTCAATATTCGAAAGAAAAGTGAAAAAGTTAACACAGTAAGTTGATTTGAATTTTCTTGTTTTTATATACATTTTTCATACAATATAATTATTGAGATATTTTGCTAAAAAAAGAAATTTATTAAATGAAAAAAAAAATCGACGAAAAAAAATCTGTTGCTATGTACCTATAGCAAAATTTTAATTTTCTTTTTCATTTTTCTCAAATAAGCTGCTTTTTAATGCTTTTTACCTGAATAATACGCTAGACAGACGGACAAAATCAATGATCATTCATGCGTAATGGAATTTTTCAAAAATCTAATTACCCAAGGTTTTCTTTAACTAAAATGAAGATTCTGTTAATTTTTATATTTTTAACCTTCCCTTTAATAAGAAATTTTTCTGAATTTGGAAATAAGTAAACCTATATATAGTATTCGACGAGACCTTTAATTTGATATGCAGCATGCTGTATTGGAACCATCGCCCCCCCCCGCCGGGAATTCTTACCCCCACCCTAAAAGTATCCAAAGAAAAATTTACTTCTACGAATTGTAGCTAATAATAAATTGAGGCGAACAGTGAAACCTGTTTTCAGATCGGACATAACGCTACCGAATTAGATCCGATCTAAAGTACGAAAAATCTAGTACCTCAGTTCGAATAAAAGAGATAGAAATACGAAAAAAAAAGTGAATATGGCGAGGGCTAATTAAGACTTCGAGTATAGGAGTGTGGGTACTCAAACTTCTTCTCAGGACATAAGGAATTCGATTCTGTAGTAGATTTTTCAAAATGTACTCGATCAAACTTTAACTTTTTTGTAGTTTACATCAAGGAGGGAACCAATTTAATTAATAACTCTGGATTTAATTCAATAAAATTTCAGTTTTTTTGGCGGGTGGAAATCTTCACACTTTTATTATTATTCCTATCTTGTACCTGGCATGACCATCCTGCTTCCAATTTCACTTTTAGCTATTTGGTTAGTACTAACGTTTTTATTTATGATTTCAAAAGTTTTGATTATTTGGGTTAGGAAGTATTTATTGATTGCTTTTATTTGTTTTTTTTTTATTTACTTTACTTGCTTGGCTTATATGCCTCTGCTACGTCCTCGGTAATATCTCCCACGTTGTTAATTCCTTCGATGCTCCTTCATCTTAATGAATAGTACGGTATTTCTTTTCGTTTCCTTAACGTCTTTTATTTTGTTTTTGATGACTTAGCTTTTAGTGGACCTTTTTTTTCTACCTATTATTTTAAAAAACAAGTGAAAAAGCTAGAATTGGTCTAAGACCAATTCTTATGATACCCTAGATGAATGCCCGTATGAAATTTCGTACAGTCACCCATTTGAGCAATTTTGATTTTTTGCATTGGTTTCTAGCATATATTTCTAGAACGGCTCGTCGCACAGAAAAAATGATTATAACCAATTTTATAGGATTTTTTATTCTGAAGAAGCCCCTTTAGTACAATAAAAATGTCTAGGACTGATCGTTTTCAAAGTATATGTAAAAAACAAAAAAAATTATATGGCAACACCAAGAAGGGGCTGCCCGATTTAGTCCATTTTTTAAATTTTATTTGCTATTACTATCAAAACACAATGTACCGGATTTCAGCTTTCTATGGCGAGTGTTCTCAGGTAGTGTCCAAATATATAGAGGAAAACGAAATTTTTGTATGGCAACCCCACGAAGGAGTTGCCCGATTTGTCTCATTTTCGAACTTAATTTTACTCTTTTTTTTAATGTCCGTGTACAAAATTTCAGCTTTCTAAGTGAACGCGTTCTCGAGTTATCGTGCGCACGGACGGACGGACGGACGGACAGACGGACATGCAAAAATCAAAATAACTTTTAATTTTATGCGAGGGTGTCCAATCCATTTTGCTCTACCATCATTATTTCTGTGCGTTACAAACGGAATGGCAAACTTAGTATACCCTATAGATTTCATCTAGGGTATACAAATTATTTTCCAACCATTTCGTGTTGCCTCATGCCTTCAGTCTTTTTTCTTCATACAGGTAAAACCAAAAAAGGAACTTTGAAGCCTCGCAACGGTCTCTCTCCTTTTCCCATTAGGAATAGTTCCGAGTGCCATTGACAATTACTGAGAATTAAGCTAAGGCTTTAGGATATTATTATTTTTAATTTTAGGATTTTTTATTTTGTGCAAATATTTATACATGGAGTATTTTATTAACTTAATATTAAGATAATTATTGGTTCATTTATTCACTTCGTATTTTTGTTTAATTATTTATTGAGTTTAGATTTTATTATAACTATTAAGGGGCAAAATTCGCTTTGTTACACAGATTTCTAAACTTTTACGAAGATTTCGATTGTAAAGTTTATAATTTATCCAGGAACAAGTAGTCCTATGTAGCAAGTTACATGACTTTTGATTAATAGTGAATTACTTAAATGATGTGAAATATTGGACGCATCCTGAGGCATGTGTTACACACTTCATATATTGCACATTTTGGGCTATATCTTTATAACCAAATCACCATAAATTTTGATTTTTTTTTCGAATCCTTGAAAGTAGACTTTTCAAACAATACCCCACACGATACAAAAAATAATGTTTTTTTAGAGAGCCCAACCCAGCACCATTAAAAATTAATATTTCATGATCTTTGACTGATTAAAAATGTGGGCGTAACAAAGACCTAACATTCTACCAAATGTCAAATGCCTACAGACAGAGGGATCTTTTAACGGGTTTTTCCTTTTATTGTACGGAACCTGAAAAAGCTTAAAAATGTTTAGGACATACATATACATGCACATGTTCAATATAGGTATATTTGGTGGGCAACGAAATGTAGACTTTCAATATGTTGATTCAGGTAAATAAGCATATATCGAACATGTTCTTTTCAAAATTGTTTAAAATTTGTTGCACCACATTTCCACCCAGTAAAGATTTGTATCCAACCCGCAATATTTCGTTACCAGATGTAGAAAGTCTCTATTTTTATACACTAGATGAAATCTAAAGGGTATACTAAGATTGTCATTCCGTTTGTAACACCTCGAAATGATTATGGTAGAGCAAAATGGATTGGACACCCACGCATAACATTAAAAGTTATTTTGATTTTTGCATGTCCGTCCGTCCGTCCGTCCATGCGCACGATAACTTGAGAACGCGTATACTTAGATAGCTGAAATCTTGTACACAGACTTTTAAAAAAAAGTAAAAGTAAGTTCGAAAATTAGACAAATCGGGCAACTCATTCGTGGGGTAGCCATTCAAAACTTTCGTTTTCCACTATATATTTGGACACTGCCTGAGAACGCATCGATATAGAGTGCTGAAATTTGGTACGTGGTGTTTTTATAGTAATAACAAAAAAAATTTCGAAAAAGGTCTAAATTGGGCAACCCCTTCTTGGTGTTGGCATATAAAAATTTAGGTTTTTTACGTATACTGTGAAAACGATCAGTCCAAGACTTTTTTATTGTTCTAAAAACTTCTTCAGAATACGAAATGCTATAAAACTGGTTATAAGCATTTTTTCTGTCCGACAAACCGTTCTAGAAATATATGCGCAAAATCACTTCAAAAATAAAACTTGCATAGATCGGTGACCATACGAAATTTTATATGGGCATTCATCTAGGGTATCATAAAAATTAGTCTTAGACCAATTCTAGCTTTTTTTCTTGTTAAATACAACATTTTCACATGTACGACTATCAGAACATTACGAGGGTTGTTTGGGGTGAAGTCAGGACTTTGAAATAACAAAATTTTTTTTTAGCACAATTTAGCATATTTTCAACATAGCCCCTTTCCTTAGCTGAAAATACTTGTTTCCCAGCTGTTTTCCATCTTCTTCAAGTCTTCCGAAAAATACGGTTTATCGCGTACTCTTCCAAAGAGGCGTTTGTTTCAGCGATGACCTTCTTGTTCAAAGTAATTTTTTTTCTACTGAGCCATTATTGTTAATGTTTGTTTGCAAAGAGAAAGAAGTTGCAAGAGATGGGAAGGCAGTTCGTAGCGTAGCTCGACAATGCACTTTCAGACAGCCAAATCGATTCGTGAAATAAAAACTATTTCAACTCGATTAAATTCGAAAATAATCTCTGCCCTGATTGAATTTCACTGAAGTCCTCTGACAATCATACTTGTGCCATTGCATAATCCTTGCCTTGGGTTCAAGTTTCGCAACAGCATTATGATAACACCTTCCTTCAACAGCAACACATGTGATAGCATACCCGATGGCATTTGCTCACTAAGAAATTCTGCTGGAAAGTGCAATACATCGCTGGGATATTCTGAGGTCACAGAACTACACTATTGTAGATGGTCCAGGAAATCCGACACCATAGGAATGACTTTCCTGTTCATTTCAAGCAAATGAACATTTGTTGGAGCTCGTTTCACAAACTCATCAATAAATATTTGCTGAATGTTGTCTCTGTTGATCTATGCAATGCGGTTACCCTCATTAACAATTGCTTGCGGCATTTCAATTATGTCGTCACAGTTTAGCCCAGGAATTGATTGAGTGGTGTCCTTTTCCAACATCTTAGAGTCAATTGTTGTGATCATCCTGTTTTTTCCCTACACTTGTTTGTTGTGAGTGATATAGTATCGTGAAGTTGTCTGCCCCGATCTAGTGGAATTAATTCTACTTCCGATAATGTCCACGCGCGTTGGTCTGGCAACAACTAATGAATTTTGTCGAAAATCGCCTCCCACAACTACCACTTTATTTCCAAATGGCAGATCATTTGCGGAAATTTCTTACAGAAGCCTGTTGTTGAATCTTAGTCCGTGCTCTGAAAGCATTCTTATCTCATCTATGATGGCAAGGGCTGCCTGTCTCAAAACTGTACTTTCAGGGGAATTAAAACGTATAGATGAAACGGAAGTATCAAGAAGCGGAACTGGAAGCTTGAATCCGCTATGTACTGTTCGTCCATCTTTCATAAGAGTTGCTGCTATTCTGGTTATAAAAAACAACTTGCTTATATCAAAATTTTTTTAGCGGTTATACTTAAATTTACAAGAAAAGTCTGTTGGGTTTCTTTCTCGTTACAGACAAAGTCTGGGCAATTCTTATATTTATTGAAAAGCCTCACCGTAGCTAAACCGGTTTATTCAAATTATGTACCTAAATATGAATACAAATCGATTTGTGACCCTTGCATATTACTTACATTATTTATGTATGACAAACCATACCCCTAGTAGTAATTGCTCACACCCTGGTAGACATATCATGATGAGCTCATCAATGAGCTCCTCATGACCAATCAGAAGAACGTAGATATTAATGAAATTTATTCGCGTTTGAATCAAAACCGGGAAAAAACTCTTTTATTTACTTATTCACAGATAGTGTGCGTGAGAATTGCATCTCTTTCATTTATTTAGAAAAGTATGCTGTGCTTCTCTTTTGTTCATCTTACAATATTAGATGAGCACTTCGATGAGTACATAATGAGTGTCACGATGAGCTTATTAATGAACATGTCCATGACGGTCTCGATGAGCTTATTAATGACCATATCAATGAGTGTCATGATGAGTTCATAAATGAGAATCTGATTTTACGATTGATTTCATATATTTTTCCGAATTCAAACTTCGGTTGCATATCAAACTCTGAGACGCTGAAACAAAAAGATTTTGCCATAACGTCTTGTTCAGCATATGGGCGATAGTCTTTTTTGGGGAAAAAAAATCAAAAAATTTATTTAAAATAATTAATTTAAAAACTTAAACAATTAAATCACAAAAATCAATTCAAATTTTCCTAGAAATGTCATCTGACACGGTGATGACAAAAAAAAACATTTATTTATTGCTGGTTTAGTATATAGGGAGCAGTTTCATGATATCCAATGAGCGCTTCGATGAAATTTAATGAATGCTCATCAGACGGCTCATCGGGACTTAATTTTCTATATGTTTCTTCATGAATTGCACACACCTTGAAATTTTCACTCACATTAGTATTGGTTTACATAATAACTGCCCCTTGCGAGGCAGGAGACTAGGTAAAACTGCCCTAGTAGAAATTGCTCACAATTTTACCTTGTCTCCTACCCCGCAGGGGGCAGTTATTATGCAAACCAATACTAATGTGAGTGAAAAATTTCAAGGTGTGTGCAATTCATGAAGAAACATATAGAAAATTAAGTCCCGATGAGCCGTCTGATGAGCATTCATTAAATCTCATCGAAGGGCACATTGGATATCATGAAACTGCTCCCTATATACTAAACCAGCAATACATAAAGATTTATTCTTGTCTTGTCATATCTTAAGAACTTAATTTTTTCTGCACATTTAACACAGTTTTTGAAAAGCTGCAAGTTCTCTACATAATTTATAAGAAAATTGTGGATTAATTGACTTTAATAAAGGTGGAAAGACAGAAGGTTTTTCTATTAATCAATGGTTCTGAAGAAAACTTACTTTAGTCACGCACATCCAAATGTCATTCGATTGCAGATGAGTATAGAATTTTCAATTCTATATAAAAAATATTGAAAGCGTTCTATCGCTTAAGTACTGCAGATTGAATGGAATTAAATAGGTTTTTGTGTTTTGCAAATTATTCAACTTCCGGATGGAGACCGTATTTAATTTACTTTACTTGGAGTACAACGAGGGAGAAGTAAGGACTTTTGCATATTTTTTGAATGAAAGATGAGATGAAAAATAGATCATTTCAGTTGGGGATGAGGGTGAATTTGTTAGGATTTTATAAATATTTCCGGTTACACTATCCAAAAGAGAACACATTGAAGCTTGTAAATATCAAAATAAAATATACCAATACGTATATGACGCGGGTTTTAAAATGTTTGGACTTTTATATGGGGCAAAAAATGTGCTCTTCGGTTAAAATTCGATCCGAAGGGATTTTATGTATATTCTATCGAAAGTATTGTAAAACTCAGAGTTGTTTTTTTTTTCTCTGTATGCTCTTGACCATTAATGACAAAGATGTAAAGTTGGTATTCTATTCCTTAACCGAATTAGGCAGCTTCTTTCGTATATTGGTGAATACCCAATACTAAATGCTTGACCTTGATTCCCAGTATATAAATCCTATATGTATATGTATGATGATCCTCCCAAGTAACAAAATTATAGAAAGCTTGCCATAAGATGGTATCCCTAGTAACCACAGTTTCTGTTCTGCCCGTAATCAGAGGGAACAAGCAATTGATGAACAAAGGGTAGTAGAAAGTACAACGCTAGTTTAAAGTCAATAATTTCGTGTGGTTTATTATCTTTCTCAATTAAGTTTACAACAACAATATAATAATATAATAATTTGATTAAATTGGCTTCCTACTTTATTGAGGATTGGGATATTCTTGTTTCAGTCGACACCCAGAACAATGAAGTTAGTAATTCTGACTGCAGACGATACCCACAGAAACAATCTTTATTTCAGTCGATACCTGAAATAAAGTGTTTATTAGTAATTTACTTATGGTTTCCTATGGCCCAATGACCCATAATCAGTGCTGGGCACCGTTAATAACAAAATTAACTTCGTTAATCGTTAATCCGTTACTAAAAAAGTTTACTTCGTTCACCGTTAAATCGTTACTATACGGATGATTTAAGGGAAGTTAACATTAATCGTTAATCGTTAACTCCTAATAGTATTGTAATCATTATGTTATTGGATTAGTGAAATGAGCAAATATATCAAACCTATTATACCCTAGACACACGAAACATATCAATGATCATTGGCGGAGAAATGATCATTGCATAGCTCGTGTGTTATTGCATCATTGGCGCAATGATCATTCGTTTCGTCATTGCACCAATTACGCCCCACAAGCTCATTCGTTTGCAATTCTGCATTACTTCTCATTTCTTTTGTCGATAAGTGCGCTTTCAGTGGAGAGGAACTTCAAGTTATTGGAAAACTCAGCTGATTTTCCAGCCATCACTGTCAGATGTCAATTGTGAAATTTGCAGTTACATTCTTCAAGTTAAATTTTGAATATTTTCCAAAGCTAATTCAAAACAATTCTCATATTATATATCTAATACAAGGCTCGATTTAATTTTTCATAAATTATTTCACAATTTACAGTTTTTAATTTACAAATTGAGAACTGTCATCTGTCAAATCGAATTTCCGTCAAGATGTCGTGTGATGCTTGCCCAACCACAATGATCATTCGATCAATTAACGTAATTGGATCACGGATCATTCTAGTGCGTAATGTGCATAGGGTATAATCCCCTTGCATATAACAAAAATTTTTTGGTTGGGAAAGTTTAGGTAGGACATGGACGATAAATAAAAAAAACAGTATAAAATCTTAATTTGTTATAATAAATATTTCGGAATCAAATTAAAATTACGGGAGAATCAAAATACTGGAGATCATTGGTGAAAAGCCGCAGGCAAGTTGGCATTGTTCATCGTCCAGAGAAGATGTCCAAACCTTTTATCTATGCCCTTTAATAAGGCATTGGCTGAATCTGTGCAATTCACAAGATCCCTAGCCTTGATATTTTTTAATTTAAATAAAGTTGCTGCAATTGTCGGTAGGAGTGATCCGAGATATGCTTGAGCTTCTCCTTGAAGCATGATGTCTTCTATGCATTATGGCTTCTATGCACGGAACCTATACGCGAAGCCACACACATATAAGACCTAAACTAGTCAGAATTATTTCCGCGGCGTGACGTAATTTTCGTCATAAATAGTAGGTACCTAATTAACGGTTAACGGACTCATGTCATAAGCAGCCCATAATTGCCTAGAAATACGGCAAGTTTCTCTGTTGATTCAACCGGAAGCTTGGCTTTTGATAGGCGCCCCTGATGATCTCCTCTTTTAAAGCTCCGATCGGGATCTGCACATAAGCTACGGCTGCGATGCTATCCAACTCATCAGTCATCCCATTGCCTTGGATATCCCTATGGACGGTATCTAGCATAGGGTTACCTTGTGCCGCTTAGTCAATTCCTCAAAGCAAGTCTTGCAGCATAACTGTAATAATTTGAATTTTACCAGTACAGCAGCAAGCGCCTTAATGGCTGTCTGGCTGTCAGTGAATATGCAAATGTGCTGTAAGGACTCTCTGCACATATGTATAGATACCAATAGTGCCATCTGGTAAATCGCTGCATGCTCTGCCTGAAAAACACTGCATTTGTCCGGCAATCTATAATATATAATAAGCATTTAGCAAGTAAGTCAACCAGAGTCTTTAGTACTCTGCAAACAGGATCTTATTTTAGATCTGTGTCATTTAAACATTTCCTGTTTGTCTGGTCAAATTTACGGAAGTGTTTGATTTGGTGTTTTTCGGCCCTTTGCCAGATTTATTTCCATTTTCAATAGGCTGATATGTAAAACTAGTTAGAGCCCAGCTAAGTTTTTAGTCGCGGACATCTTTAACAAAGTGGTGGCACATGGCTTTTTAGAATAGAGGGCCCTCTAACAGACATTTTTTTCAAACTTCTTTGGATTATGAATAGAAATAATAACGTAAGATACAATCGCAAATACTACACGGGAACAGTGGCGGATCCAGCTAGGGGGCGCGGGGGGCGCGCGCCCCTCCCTGAGGACTACACAAACATTGCAGTAGATCTTCTGAATTCGCTGCACTGCACTTTCTGCAAAAGACATTTATTTTGGAAAAATAGTTTTATTATTTCTTAAAATGCACTAGTAGAATATTTAGCAAAAACCTTAAACAAAAAAAAATTAAATGCAGATTGGGAAATTCTAAATCAGAACCTTAGAGAAGTCTTGGCATGTGTGAATATATTCCGGATTCTTACAGCAGATCTCAACAACAGTAAAATCGCTCTTGGTTTAACGATAAGTTCAATCAAGTAATGTAAGAAAAGCGAAAGAGTTTGCTTTTCGCGCGTATCAATTGCATTCAAGTCTAGAATTGAAACAAGTCGATAAGACTGCACAGAATATCTAGAAGTCCACTATCCGAAGAGAAAATGTCCTTTTGTTCAGAATGTTGGCAAGGCGCATAGATAGCAAAGGCTTCTAGTCCCAATCTGGTCAAGACCATCAAGAACAACTTCAACAATTCCTCTATACCTTCACTACTTAATATCGGTGAAGTGGTTGTTAACTCCCTTGATCAAGCTAGTATCTTCACTGGTAGATTCGCTTCAAGATCTCTATAAAACAGCCAATGCACATCCGTAAGATGGATGTGTTCAAGGCCTTAAGGGAATCAACGTCTCCAAAGCCGTAGGTCCTAATGGTTTCTCACCCCTGTTAATTAACAGCTGTGCCTAATCTAGTTAAACTTAATGCACTTGGTCTCTCCCCTCATCTTCTATTACAGATTGAAAGTGTTTTACCTGATCGCATAATACCGGTTGTACTAGATGGGGTTTCACCAGAACCTCACCCTATAAATGCCGAGACGTCCCACGGCTCTGTTATCTCTCTTCTTAATTCTCATCAATGATCTACTTTCCCGTACTTTTAATCCAATCCATTGTTTTATCTATGACAGTAGCCTTGATCTTGCTTACTCTTTTAACATTCTTGGGGACTCCAGAGAGAATACCATATCTGTCAAACGAGATGGCTTGATTAGATCATTTAATAACGACCTTGATAATATAAAATTTTGCCGTTGACAGTACCCTTGATACTCTTATGGACTCCAGGAGGAATGTCACATCTGTCAAACGAGATTGCGTGATTAGATAAATGATGATCATGTTCTCGCTAGGAGTTAAGCGATCCGCGTCGAACTCAAGGCATCTTAATGCCAAAGCTGTCTCATCTCTTTGAAGCAAAATCATAGCTTTTCATGCCCAGTTCTTTTGATGGAGCACTGATTTACGGTACACCGTTTTTTTTTTACATTCTTGGCTTTAATATTTCCTGTAAGCTAAGCTGGACAGATCACATCTTTTGTTTTGCCAAAGAAGGAGCGAAATGTCTAGGTTTTCTGAAAAGGTGTAGAAATATTTTAACCCATCGAATGTAGAGCTCCTCTACAAATCCCACACCAGACCTAGAATATAATACAATTTCCATGTCAGGGCCCGAGACTGGTCGCACAGTCTTACCTTCATTGGATATTGTCCAAAAGAGAGCCTTCAAGCTCACTGGCGATATGGCAATAATTTGTAATTCGACTCACCCGAACAACGCCGCAATGATGGATGCCCTTCACTCCCTTATCGCTATATACGCTATGGCGCTCTCCTCAGGTTACCTAATTCATTTCCATATCACCTTCCTGCCATTCTGTGCTTTGCATCATAAGGTATCCCCTTAACTTGCCTTAATAATATATGAAAAAAAAATCAAATTTTCTTGACTTTAGTAGAGGTAAAGTACGTATCCCTTTAATTCCTGTATTTTGCAAAGTTGCAATTTATGATTAATTCGTCAATTTGAAAGAAATGTGTGTCCCTATTTTTACTAACTACAATGGGTGATTTGGAAGTTTCACACTTGCACCAATTACAAACCAAAACAAAATAAATAATTTAAGGCTTCGTTTGACTTTCGCGAGTGGCAAAACTTGACCGTTGAGCAACTTTCTTCCTTCCGAGCGCTTATCTGATCGACACGTATCTTAATGATAAATTTTATGTATTTGACATTTGCGAGTGGTGTCGGGTGTCTTTTGATCTATTTCCAGCTTATACCGTTTTTAAACCAAAGTTGCGCCCCTCCCTCACAAGAATCCTGGATCCGCCCCTGAACGGGAAACATATCGACTGCAAGTTCAAATGCGAGTAAACTGATTTTCAGTCCCAAGAAAAGAGTTAACGTAAGAGCTAAGCATCACGGCATTTTACTGTACGGCCGAAAGTATCTTGAAGGGTAAAAGGATGTGCACAGTTTGCAGCGCAAACATTGCGTCCAAGAATTATTCTACAAGAGATCAGACTAGATCTTTCATCAGAGCATTGACCATGGATGTAGCGATAAAGGAGCGAAATGCAACCAACATTGCGGCGGTACTCGAGCGAGTCTATATGACAAGTTACTGCCACATCGCCAATGAGATTGGACAATGTCTAATGAAGCCAAGATTGTGCGAAGAGCCCCAGCCCATATATGAGAACTGTATTCCATTCTGGGTCTAATGTAGGACTTGTAGAGGAGTGTTAGATTTTACCTTACACCTTTTCAGAAATCCAAGACATTTCAATGCTTCGTTGGCAACAGAGAATATGTGATCTATCCACCTGAACTTACTGGAGATATTAATGCCAGGAATGCTTAGTGACGATGAATCAAAAATTAATGCCGCATCAAAAGAAACGGAAGTGGTTAAGTGATGGTCTTGTTTTAATGAAATGAGACTGCTTTGGGTCTTAGAAACATTGAACTCGTCGCGATTCGCTTTGCCCCAAGCGAGGATATTGTTAAGAACGTTATTCAATTATCTAATTATACACTCTCGTTTAACATATGCGGCATTCCCCGTGGATTCCGCAAGAGTGTCAAAGGAGCAAGTGACAAGTGTACTGTTATCAGCGAAACTATGGGTGTGATTGACAGTAAGGGAAAGCAGATCATTAATGAAAATTAAAAAGAGTGTTGAAGAGATAACAGAGCCCTGGGGCACACCGGCATTTATGAGATGAAGTTCAGATGTAACGCCATCTAATACAACATGTATTTGGCGGCGAATAGATAGGAAACTTTCAATCTACAATAGATGAGGAGGGAAGAGGCCAAGTGCTTTAAGTTTGGCTAAAAGGCTGGAAGCCAAACGCTATGAAACGACTTAGAAATATCCAGGGCAACCATTTTTCTACTCACAAAAATTGCGAAGACTACGGGTCCAATGTTGTCAGCAAAGTCAGTAAGTCTCCAGATGAGCGTCCAGCTCGGAGGCAATATTGGCAATCGTTGATGAGTTGATTGGTTTCTAGATACTTCATTAATTTGGAGTTATTGGTTGATAATTTAAGAGATCGATACCCTCTTAGCAATAAACTGAACCTGAGTATTTTCCAATCAGTTGGAAATATTCAAGTCGAATAAGACAAGTAGAATAGTTTTTGCAGATGTTTAGTCAAGGATGAGGGGCGAGAAAATATCAGGACCTGCGGTTTTGCAGACCTTGATCTCCTTAATCTCCACTAGCTGTTGCAAATTAAAATATTCACAGAAGGGTTCAACGAATCTGCCCGCTGGGCTTACCACGGTATGTTATGGACATTAAAATCGCCTGCCAGAACGATTTCGGAAAAAGAAGAGACACAAAGCAAATGATCAATATTGTTGGAGATATTGTCAAATACGGATACCGTGTCGTCATCAGACATAATTGGCCTGCGATAAAGGAAACAAAAGTACATGATGTGCCTAGGAAATCTGAATCTGATTCATATGTAATTAAACTCTGGATTGGCAGAAGAAAAATCTTTAAGAATGGTAAAGCTCACAACATTCACTATATTAAGTGCGATCCCTCTAAACTTAGGAAAAAGAGGCACTAAGTATGGTGTGTATAGAGTTTCAAATAAATCACATGGTCTACTTTCAAAAGCCAAACTCTAACACCTAAACTAACTTGTGATATGTTCTTTTACTGGTTGAAAAATCAGTTATCGATTGGTCTACTATTGTAGGGACTAGGGGGCGTCATGGATCGCGGGCCCCTAGCCAACGAGTAAGACTGCATTGTTTTTGTAGTGAGATCGTGACGCCATGACTTATGACGTCATTGAGACAATTGACCGTGATGAGAACAGGGGTAGTGGTGTTGCAATATATTTGACCAGCACATTGCGGTCGACGGTGTTCTTCCAAGAGATTACTGATAGCAGGGAGATTCTAGTTGTCAAATTTTGGGATGTTGGCAGCACTGACGATCCAAGTGCCCTTATGGTGGTATATCGACGGGTAGCCAATTTCGCGGATAATGATCTCTCAGTCCTTGGTAATGCTCTTAGCTGCGTTGTTGGGCAACTCTCGAGAGTCGTCATTGCGGGTGATTTTAATATAGATGTTAGTACTGCCTCTCATTTGGACAATTGTCTTATGGACCTACTGGATAAAACTGGAGTTAGTTTGGTTATGAGCACGCCCACTCGTCATGGTGCATCTTCTGCTCCCACTCTGGATCTTATTATCACAACAACTTCCATGATACCGTTGCTTTCTGGTCAATGTCCAGGTGTGTCTGACCATGAAATTATGTTTGCGACTTTTGATTTGTCGTCTTCACCGCCCAGATTGGAGCGCACATATCGTAATTATGCTGCAATCCAGCTGGATTCTTTACAGGCAGATATCAATAATAAAGATTGGTCATATATTTATAGTGCTGCTGATTCCGAGCAGGCATCTCATCGCTTTCTACACTAAATCATTGAAGTGTTTCACAATAATGTCCCCCTTAAATCTGCTAAAGTCAGATGTACTGACGATATTATACTTCGCAGGCATGATGTGGCCTTGCTATGTCAGATTCGTGATATTGCATACACGCATTGGAAGAGGTTCAAAAATTCCGCTAATCTGAAGGCCTTTCGGCAAGCTCGTAGAGTGGTGTAACATCGAGTTAGGGTCCTCATTAGAGATAATATCATGAAAAACTTTGAGGGTGGCTTAGATTGGCGCAAAATTATTAGAATGTGGCTGGGATCCAAAGCCAGAATGGAGTCTAGCATAGACCCGGAGAGGTTTACTAATCATCTCTGTTCAACCCAATCCCACGCCCCCTCTTCGACTCTCATGGCATATGATGGTGGGACTCGTGGCCCCACTGTACTCAATGCAATGGGTGCTGCACCCAGGGATAACCCTGATGCGCAAACTAATGAGTTCTCTTTCCGTAATTTCAGCGAGGCTGAAGTTTTAGATGCCTTCAATCGCATTAAGTCCAATGCTGTAGGATACGACGAAATCCCTATCACTCATCTTTTCAATAGGCTTATCACCTGCTCTCTCTTTCCTAAGTGTTGGAAGAGTGGCATTGTCACTCCCATAAATAAAACCTCATCGCCGATTAGTCCCAGTGACTGGCGCCCCATTACAATTCTTCCATCCATTTCTAAGGTTTTTGAAGAACTCATTGCGGATCAGATATCCTGCCTATCCCAATACCAATCTGGTTTTCGTCATAAACATTCTACCACCACTGCACTTGTTAAGATCACAACTGATATCCGCAGACTGTGTGATGAGGGCCACAGTGTGATCCATATTTTGTTAGATCTCAGCAGGGCTTTTGACTCTGTTCCACATGATCTGCTAGTTGCCAGGCTTGGCACATCATTTTGTTTCACTTCCAGTGCGTGTTCCCTCATATCCAACTATCTAGCGGATAGAAGTTTTGCTGTTGTCAGTGATAGTGGTCGTTCAACCTCTCGGGCTTCCCCATCAGGAGTTCCGCAGGGTGCTGTCCTTGCTCCACTTCTGTTTTCCATCTACATTAATGATATCACCTCGGTGCTGGGTGATGTAAAATTCCATTTATACGCTGATGATCTTCAGATTTATAAGGCTGCTAGTATGAGTGATCTTCCGTCACTAATAGATGAACTCAACTCTACTCTTGATAATTTATCCGGCTGGTGCCTAGGTAATGGTCTGGCCCTAAATCCTGCTAAAACACAAGCCATTAGATATTCTGTCCGAGCTAATTTTTTCCTAGGCTCGCTGACACACTTCCGAATTTGCGTCTTACGACCAGATCATTCCACTAACGAGCAGTCATGTCAAGAATCTTGGCCTCCTTATGGACCCCCAACTTACTTGGCGGCCACAGGTAAGCAAGATGTGCTCTAAAATTTACTATGGCCTCCGTTCTTTATATGCTGTATCACACCACCTGCCGCAATCCATTAGGCAGTCCCTGGTATCAGCACTTATCATGCCGCATTTTTTTTATCCTGATGATGCTGCTGAGATAGCGAAGCTGAACAGAGCGCTCAAATGCTATGTACGATACATCTACTCTCTTAAGAGACATTCTCATATTTCACAATTGTTGCAGCTTTTTTTGCCTGGTTCCCTTACCAAACTCTTTGAACTCAGGATTTTGTGCTTCATTCATAAAGGCAGATGGAATCTGCTACCGAAGTACATAAGTGAATTACTCTCATGGAGCTCCCTCAATACCTTCAGGCTGGTCTCACACCGAACTAACACCCGATTGGGCTCTAATGGATTATTTGGTCTGGGAACCTCCCTGTGGAACTCGTTACCTGATTCTATCAGAAATACATCCTTACATACTTAATAAAGCAGTTCAAGGAGCTTGCGATGTCACATCTTTTAGGTCTATAGCTAGCATAACCTTCATTCCCTTCCATATTATTATAAAAAAAAATAAAAAAAATTGTGCTCAGCTCTGAATTCAATGAACTTCTTTTATATTTATATATTTTTATATCTTTATTTTATTTTTAGACTTTACTTTACTTTGTTAATTTGGTAGTTTATATTTGGATCTTTATGTTATGTGCAATCAGTCAGTGTGTTATTTTGGATTTAATCTTATCTGTTACTATTTTTTACTCATCATACTTTTGTTGATTTGTTCTACTTTAGTTTTGTTTATCTTATGTTATGTTATCTTATTTCATTCTTGTTTATGTTTATCTTGTATGTTGCATTACATCAACCTTAATTTAAGTCCTATAACCTTATACTCGCTATTATTACTACAATCTAAATAGTTTTCTATTTCAATGAGTTTGTTCGTTTCATTTTTGTTATTTTTCTAAGCCTTATATTCACTCGACTTATTATCAATATCTATTGTATACTCGATGTACCTAACGTTGTAACGTAGCGAAAGCTGAGGTTCTTTAATAAATGCTTTTCTATTCTATTGTGAGAAATGTGAGATATTTAAAATAATTTCATATAAAACAATTTCTACAAATCTCTTCATTTTACCATTTCATTCCTAAGAAAGAAAGATTCCATAGGGAGTTTTCTAAACCTCGAATCTCTTCTGGTTTTATCTATATTCTGTGCCAAAGATAAAAGATTTGAATTAAATTAAGTGTAATAAAAATAACCTTCAACAATTCAAGGGCACATTGCAAATCCAAGCAATATCTAAAACGAAAAAATAAATTTACAAAACTTGTTCAGATACAAAAATTCATGTATGTCTGTCTTTGCCTTTATTTCACGCAGCAATAAATTTTATTGGATTTCTTATGCACAAATATTTCAATTTCCGTTTAAATATTTCCCCGAGCACAAATTGTGCCCATTAATTTGATTCAAGGATCATTTACTACATTAACACTGAACAATAAAAAAATCACAAGAATGTTCCACATGTAAAACTACTTAGTGCCATAGTTAAGTAATCAAATCTTCGCAAGTAGCAGGCAACTTAGCTTCCAATTCATTTATGAATCTTGTGAACAACATTAAAAATATAATAAAACACCGAGACATAATTTATATTAATCTCAGATTTATATTATAATTTTTTTTCTTCTCTTTTCTCACAGACTATAACCAACCGACACTCGTCGATATCGAAACCTAGAGATTCTTCGAATCTTTCGATTAATGGAAATAGGAGTACAGCAACGACTAGGACAACAGTTCCTCCTGATGTCGTTAAACGGACGATCTGCATGAGGTCTGTCAACATTCCTCCCATGACCACTTTGATGTCTTCATAACCCATATATAATATAAAAGTGTGAGCAAATTTGCATAAATTGTTTTATCTTTCTTTTCTTCTACATTATACAGTTGTGGAGACTCAATAGAGTTGCCGAACCTGAGAAAACACAATTTGTACCATTGATTGAATTGAATTGATTTTGAATGTTGTCGTCTTTGCTCAAAAGTATGCTCAACATGGAATATACGAGTTAAGATATATCTCAAAAGGATGAAAGGAAGAGAAAAACTTTTTGTTTCCTATTCAACAGACTTAATGTATTTTTTTTTTTTATATAAGTATATTTTTTTATATTTTATTTTATAATTGTCGTCTAGCTTTTAAGAAGAAACTCTAGAATTTCTTGGAGGACTTTAAAAGTCTTCCCAGGAAGAAATATACATAATGTTGTGTGAGAGCTTTTTAAAAGCAAATTTACTGTATAAGAAAATAAAATATAACTTTGATCAAGAAAAATGTCTTATTTATTTATTTATTTTAATCATTAACTATTTATATGTACATACATAGCTTTAATTTCTTACCTACACCCAGAGCCGCATTTACCATATTGAGCATTAGGCGCACTCTCTATGGAGCCACATTTTAAAACCTCACTCCTCACAAACAACAATATAAAAAATGGGTGTCGTTATTGTTGCAAAATAAAATGTTTTTAAATGCTAAGATCATAACATAAAAACTAGTGGCCGGATGAAAAATTTGCGTCCATTTTAAATACATATACAGGGTGTTTCCATCAAGATGGACCATAGAGCATTTTTTGTATGAACACTTGTTTTGTCTGATGTCTGACGAATCACAGTATACTACCTACCCCTTTTACGGTGTGTTTCGTCGATGGTGCTCCATAGAACAGGAGTTGGTCCACACACATCAACCGTTTGGGAGATACAGGGTGATTGAGAAATTATGCTAGTCGTTCACATATATCTTTAAAAATACAGGGTCTACGGTGGCAGCGAAGAGAGAATTGTATGCAGAGCTTCATGGCCTTTCCAACAACTGTTCAACCAACGCCCGTATTCTTCTCCTCTCAGGAGTTCTGGTGGTCGAAAGTAAGAATTTCGGATTTCGTACCATTTTTTTTTTTACTTTGACATCTTAACATAACTTTTTTTTATAAAAACTGTAAACTGTGGACTCTCATATTTAATTTGACCTTTACACCCTATGTGCTATCTGTAGCCGTTAAAGAGCTATTAGCTTATATCCTATTCAGGTCATACCGAAATATTAGAAGATTTTTATACCCTAGATGAAATCTATAGGGCAGGTACATTAAAAAAAAAGTAAACTTAAGTTCGAAAATGAGACAAATCGGGCAACTCGTTCGTGGGGTTGCCATACAAAAATCTCGTTTTCCACTACATATTTGGACACTGCCTGAGAACTGAAATTCGGCGCATGGTGTTTTCATAGTAATAGCAAATAAAATTTCAAAAATGGATTAAATCGAGCAACTCCATCTTGGTGTTGCCATATAAAAATTTAGCTTTTTTACGGATATTGTGAATACGATCAGTCCTAACATTTTTATTGTACTAAAAACTTTTTCAGAATACCAAATCCTATAAAATTGGTTATAATCATTTTTTCTGTCCCACGAACCGTTCCAGAAATCAAAATTACTCAAATGGGTGACCATACGAAATTTCATACGGGCATTCATCTAGCGTATGGTAAGAATTGGGCTTAGACCAATTCTAGCTTTTTTACTTGTTTTTTTTTTTTTTAATTACGATTTTCAGTGACTAAGGGAACAAAAATTGTTTTGAAAATAGGCTTAAAACTAGGAGAGTGTACAGTTTACAGTTATTATAAAAAAAAAATTACATTAACTACTTGTAAAAAAAAAAAAAGGTGTCAAAGTCAAAAAAATGGTACAAAAATCCGAAATATTTACTTTAGACCACCAGAACTCCTAAGAGGAGAGGAGTGTGGGGCTAGTTGAAAAGTCGATTCTATACCCCTTGCAAGGCAGAAATTAGAGAACATAAGGTTGATATTGCAAAGCACAGTGCCACAAATAAACATATGTTAAATTCTGTGAAAATTCAAACTACGACTAGTGCACCTTTAACAAATTTTGGAATTGAATAACTAATTTTACAGAGAAATGTTATTTAATAATTATCCGTATGTGTTATTATTAAAAAGCAAGATAATGCAAAAAAGGAAATTAAAATATCACTGCATGTGCCAATGCACTCCTCAATCAAACGTGTCGATCATCCTGGGGATACTTTCAATAAACTACTCCATGAACGACCAGAAACTTCATCTCCTGCATATAACAAAATTCAATTACATCGAACCAAGTGAATAGCCGTTATAAGAAATGTTATTGCACTATATTTTTTAGAAGAACTTGTTAACGACATTGGATATTCTACATTTGCAATAATTGTTGATGAAAGGACTGATGTTGCAACTGAAAAATATAATTTATGTAAAATACTTTTCCATTGACAACACTTTAAAAGTTTGTACTAATTTCCTTGGATTAGTTAAAATTGTTCAAACAACTTCAGTGGCCCTTTCCGAAGCAATTTATAATTATTAAAAGAAGTCAAACTTAACGTAAAAAATTTAATTGATGTTGCGACAGACGGTGAAAGCAATATGTTTGGAAATCAAAATTCACTTTATACCCTTTTAAAGCAAATTTGTCTTGATTTGGTTTTGGTGAAATACACCTTTGCCTTAGCAAACAGTCAAGCTTTGGCGTATACGGCAGGCAGAAACCAACCCGTACTGACGATTATACGGCTCCCGCTTATATGAAACGCCCTCTTTTTGTAATGAAATTTCTTTTTTCAAAAATTTTTCGTTTGCATAAAGAGTTTTTTCCTCTCAATTCTCGAGCTGCAGACTTAGCAGCAAACTGAGTCAATTACAGATTGACTTATTTCGCTATGAATTTTCATAACAAAACTCTTAATGAATACTAGTAATCATTTACATTCAAAAAAATTGTGCTATAATAACTTTGAGGTGTCAGTTGCTTCAGCGAGGAAAATGAGCTCCTTAAATTATAAAAATCAAATTCAATCAGTAGAAAATAACAGCGAAGATGTACTTAATATTGATGTTTTCGAAGCCATTGATAATGATACTTAATGGTTTTCCACATGTGTTTGGTATGTATATATTTTTTTGTAAATAAAACATTTGAATCTAAGCCAGGGCCCACACGCGGGAAATTATAGGCAGTTTTTACAGGTGAGAAGTATTCGGAGTAGGAAAAATTCCGAAACGCTAGGTTTCGATCGGGAGGACGGGCTGAAAAAGAAATTGATTCGGCCATTAAAATTACGAAATTTCTAATCGGTCGGCTATACAGTTGTTTACCTGCAATTTGAGGTGATAATATAATAATTAAATTTTCATTACGTGCTATGAATATGTGATACTTAATTGAACATGCACACAATTAATTTCGGTCATCATATATGAAGCTTCGCGTACGTCTGAGCACAAGTGGAGGAAAATCCCTCCTTCCTTAAAAACTTATCTGTTGTGTGTTGGTCCTAAGAATATGTTGTTTTCCGCTAAATTGAGCTACAGTTTGGAAAAATTTGCTATTTTAGTTGGGCTACCTTTTTCAAGAATTGGGCGATATTTTTGAAAAATTTTTGACAACCCTGCCACATATTACTTATGAAGTAGTAATGCAGCAGATCTCGCAAATTATTTCTATGTAAATGTACTTTAAGGGGAGGTTACCATTCATGACGATGAAAAATTCAATTTTTTTGTTTTACATAATTATCATTCTTAAAGTGTTTAGCACACGTGGGTAAAAAAATATTTTCATATCTAAAGTATATTATAGAATTCACAGCCTGTTAAGAGCAGAACTGTCCACCGACTGGAAAACAGGTACTCTGAGGCGCTCGGAGCGCGCTTTCAGGGGAGACCTTTTCTCGCTACTTAAGGTACCCTCGTACATTTCGGAAAACTGTTAACGTTCAGATTCAGCACAATCAGTTCTTGGAGAAGAACGGCCTCTGTATGGTGCCGGAATAGCTGAAGTAAGCTGTCAAAGATTTTTTTTAACGTTAAACTTTATATGAGTTTTTCTGGGAGCAACAGCTACAGCTTCAACGGCTGAACTGATTCACATGAATCTCTGCGTAATTGAAAGGAAATTCAATTTACGGGGACATTAGGAAGCGATTTTTCTAAAGAATTGATTTAGAAATAGTTTTTTCGTCCGTTGAACCAAAAAAAAAACATGGCAAAAAAAGGGGGGTTTCTTTTTCAAACGGCTGGCATTTCGTTATTTTTTTTTTTTTGCATAAATTGATTCCTAGCCATGTTTAGAATATGCTTGTAAAGTGATTTTCCAGTATTCGAAGTCGTTGTCGTTGTCGAAGCTACAGCAGTTAGAAGAGTGTTCGAAGCGCTTAGTCGAACGTTCGGCGGAACGTGTACCGGGCCTTTTGTGACGCTTCGGTTTCCTACCTGAAACATTTCAATACACATGTACACTCTTATATATATGTATAGAGAGAGATTTCCCAAACTTACTTTCAAATACAACTGTTAGGTTAGGCTTGGCTTAGCACCGAAGACCGTAACAGCAACTACGAATCAACTTTTAAATGCGTTTTTCTAACTGGTCTCCACGATATCTCAAAAACGGTTTGAAATTTTAACGGTAGATTCGGCACATACATATATAGTCATCGAGTGAACTGAAATAATGCAAAAATTCCTAGCAGTTTTTTTTTCGTAACCAAATAATCGAAAAAAATCACGAAATTTGAAAATTAATTTTCAAAAACATGTTAATTATTCAGTTTTCAATATTTTCGAATTATTCTAGTTCATTCGATAGCCACTGATTCATAGATTGAAGCAACGCTTGGTTTTATGATTTCAGATAAGCCAATCAGCCGAAATCATGGAGACCGTCGATAAGCTTTTTTTCGACATGGGTACCTTTGGAGTGGTGCAACGAATTTTGTAGGTTTGCCCACAAAGTGTTTTGCCAAGAAGGTGTGGGAGTTGAACCATTTCATTAATCTGAAACCTTTTTTTAACTTTTTGAATTGAGCTTGATATGCTTTATACGCCGACGGGATTATCGTCTATCCTTCACTCGTAACCATGTCCTTTGCAAGATGAAATAGCTAGAAATATTTTTCCCGTGACCAGCTTATTCCTGATGTTCACCACCAGCAGATTTCGATTTCTGCAGTTCGCAATTGTTTTGAAACATTTTTTTTAATTACTAAATTTGTAGGTTTGATTAAAAAATACAGTTTGACTTGACGTCGTTTTGATTATAAATAATATTCGCGGGTGAAAGAATTTGATTCAAACATATCGGGATCTGTTGATTTTCGAGTTCTAATTCTACGTTGCTAAGAAACTTAGATCTCTCGGAATAACTGCCTAAACTCTATTTTCCTCGATTTACTTTGTTTTTTTCCTAAATGCGCATTCCCAAAATTGCAAGTGTTTCATTTCGTTCAACTTATTTTCTAATTCAAAACAAAATGATCGGAAACTCCTCACAAGCTCGCATTTGCGACGAAACAGCCATAGACCAGGGTAAATGCTGGTTTAGCTGTATAGCTTTTGCACAACTCGCATGACAGTGGCTAGGTAACAGGGGTGTACGGACCAATACCATGCACCTACCTCCCTTACCTTTATAATTTCGTGCGGGGCGTGCAAAAGTTATACCGTCTAAACCAGCCCTAAATTCAGAACGTAAGCAAATGGACAAATAATTTTGGTGAACTGGACTCTCTAAAATATTTCCGTTTCCCCTTTTGTGAAGACAAAATGCATAATAGCTTAAAAATAGAATAGAAACAAGGAAAAAATCGAAAATTGATTAAGAACAATTCTTACGATACTCTAGATCAGGTGTCTCCAAACTACGGTCCGCGGGCCAACACCGGTCCGCGAGCACCAATAATACGGCTATTGTAATTGTAATATCCTAATAAGTTACATACATAGTGGGTTATTCATAATGCAATTAAACAACAAAAATAATTATGATTAATGAGATTTATGTAGCGATAACTATTCACTGACTGACAATTGTTTGCAATTGTGGATCAAGTTTACTAGTGGAAATTATCAGCAGCTGCTTCAAATTATCATCATTCAATTTAGATCTGTAAATATTTTTTGCATATTTCATTTAGGAAAATGTTTTTTTCACACAGATAAGTAGTGTCGATAGCTGAAAAAGCCACGAGCAAATTTGTACAACTGATCAAACTGTGTCGGTGCTAATTTTCATTCAGCTATGAAAAATGGATCAGGGAACGCTACTTGTTTTTGGAAATCCAACACAAAAGCTTGATTACCTAGAAAATTTACTCTAACTCGGTTTAACAACGATTTTTGTCTAAAGATCAAGCATGGTTTCTTATCGACAAGGACCTACCATATCCTGTTAATATCAAACGGTTCACATAGAAAGGCAAAATACAGTATTACACCATGGAAGGGCACGGAGTGCAAACTTGAGGATTTTGCGTTAGATAACTTCAATGCAATGAATCTGTACTTAGTTATAAGTAGTCTAGACAGGGCTGGCATAAAGTTTTTTTATAATATAAAGGTCGTCATATTCGTTAAACTAATTATATATGTATATAACCAATTTTATCCTCAAAGGAAAGGTGAGAACTGATAATTACACCCAAATCCTTGGTTTAGTCAAGCCTGGATAATGAACTTCTCTCCAAAACATAATTGAAGTGAATCGAAGGTCTTTTTGCAAGCGAATATCATAGTTGTGAATCTATTAACGGTTAAAAAAGACGATTATTATGTGGAGCACCACTTAAGCAAAGTTTCTAAGTCAGTGTTTCAAAGAGCAGTCATCATTAAAACTAACAACATGAAATAAATTAGCATCATCCGCATAGCAAAATATTCTGGAGTTGAGTAAAACCAAAGATATACATAGAATTTTGTATATTTCAGACGATTCTCTACTTGTACCTCATCGGATTGATGAAATTTATCTTCATAATATTGATTAACTTGAAAAATGTCATTGCACAATATTGCATACGTATTCTGTGTATACCTATCACAAAGTTTGAAAGTGTTTTGAAACTCATTCTAGGATGTAAGGAACCTAGGAAGTACTATAGAATGGATGGCTAGATGAGAAGCTTTCTGCAAGTAATGCAAATATCACATACCTACTAGGAATGGAAAAGGAAGATAATGTCAAAAACTAAACAACGCACATCCAAACATATTCACCACTCCCAATCAAAACTGCACTCAACTCTCTTCTCTGGAAAATCCAAAACACAATTTCAAAACAATTTTCAAAGAATATTTTATATATGAGCCATAGAAATTTATTCTTCTGACACGCAAGGAATTTACGGAGTGTTTCAGTACATCACTGAAAAATGCATATTCTTACAAAACACTTCTTTTATAAATTTAAGGATGTGTCGGCGCGGAACTACTCCTTCCAGATATGTTTCATAAGAAGGCCTAACCATTTTCCCCGCTGTGAGTTAACTCATGTAATATTCACCAAAATAAATATGTAATGCGTTAGAGGCTGCAAAGAATTTAAATGATTGTATAAATCCACAACACCATTAACCATTATCTCTACATAACACCTATATATTTTAGATAAATATCTCGTTCCGTCGATAACTAATATTATTTGTTTATTTCAGTTAAATTTTTTACACGTAGATGGCGCTATTGTCGTTATTTCTACTTCTATTTCTATAATGTCTGTATAATTTGGTTGAATATTTTTCACGGTCAACTAATGACAAGTCAACAGCAAAAATATTGCCGCATTTTCTTACAATAAAAATCATTTTCTCTTGAAGACCTACGTTTGTTTTTGTTGTTCTGCTCCGTTCAGCGGACACAAAAGAATTCAGCCAAAATGCAGACAATTCGTTGCTGTAAATCTATTTACAGTCAAATGGGACTAATTTCCACTAGTTTCTGCCTTTAGCGGTTTTACCGCAATTATTAAATTCAATAAGACCATCCAGAGTAAAGCACACAAAATAAAATAATAATTTTATATGTGTCTGCAGCTGTATTTTCACACGCAGTATTAAATCGTTAACTGATTTATAATATTCGTAAAATTACTAATAAATAATAAACTAGGTATTATAAAAGTTCTCCCACATAAAATAAAATAAAAGAGCAAAACTGTCAATGACTGTTATGCCTACATACATACATGCCAGTGACCGTTACTCACAGAAATCCGTTAATAAACCCAAATTCTTTGGATGCTGTTACCATGCTCCAAATTTAATTGATGAGAAGCATTTCGGGGGAAACAAAAACTTCGTGCTATAATTTTCAATTTTTCCAGAATTAAAACATATCGGCCATTTTGAATTTCGCATTTTACGCCACAAACAACATTTTCAAAACAAATACAAATATTTACCTACGTACTAATTTTTTTTTATTATACACTTAACTATAAAATAGGAACAATTAGCAAATTCAATATATAATTTTTATCCCTTCATTTTGTCTACATAATTTTGGTGGCCAATTTAATTAAACTAAACTCAGCGCTTCCAAGTAGATACCTACACTTAAAACTAGAAAGGAAGCACATTTATCTGCCTATAAATATTTAATATCCATATTATTTTAATTGTTTTGTATTAGGATTTCTTAAATAATTAATAATAATTACAATTTACCTACATAATTTTGCATCAACGTATTAAGATTGTTATAAAACTAAAAAATTTGAAAGTAATGAAATAACTTACCGGAAAAAGGCAATACACTCTTGCAGTTTTCATAATAACTTGAGAAATAAATTCTGAAGAATACATTGCCACTGCACTTAGCTATTTGCAGCTACACTTAAATTTTTTTATCATTATAATTTACACATATTTCTTATGATAAAAACTGAGTTCATGTAATAACAAACGCTACCGACATAATAACCTGTCATTTGTCAGCTTATGGTAACAGAAACGGAAACAGTTTTTTTTATTACGTGTAGATGCCTTGTTCTTCTTTTCATAGTTGATAAGATAAGTACATCAGATTTAAATGACTTAACACATGTGACACAAATTTCATATCAATTTTGACAGTCAGTCAGAAATTTTCTTCACGTCTTCACCGTGGCTAACTAGATACACAACAAATTACATAAAAACTAGGTAAAAACTACAAATCATTGTTCTTTGAAAATGAAGAGAACTAAAGTATTAGTTACATCTTATTATCAACAAATTTCAAGTGGATTAGCAACAGTTCCAATTTAAAGGTTTATGTACTTCCCGTTTTGAGAAGGAAAAAAAAAAAACAAACATGATCCGTACAAGTCTCATTTCATTAATGGTAAATTTAACAATTTCTGCCGCAATAGTTGTATGTTTTCAGAAATATTTCTAGAGGACATTTAGTTCTAAACCTGATGCTAGACAAGCTAAATTAATGTCGAGAAGTTTACCTAAGAAAGCATCACTTCCCGGTGTTGATAAAATAATTGTAGTCGCTTCAGGAAAAGGTGGTGTAGGAAAATCTACAACTGCAGGTTTAATAATTCTCTCTTCACAATAACCATACCAGATTTTGATTATTAATTAATTACACTTAATTTCTAGTCAACTTAGCCGTAACGTTATCCTCCTTGGGGAAAAGAGTAGGAATTCTTGATGCTGACGTTTTTGGACCATCTATACCACTTATGATGAACATTTCAGAAGAACCTCTTATTGATGACAGCAATCTAATGATTCCTCCAATAAATTATGGAGTTAAATGTCTTTCAATGGGTTTATTAGCACAAAGTGGAGCAATTGTTTGGCGTGGTCCATTAGTAATGTCTGCACTAGCAAGACTTTTGAAAGGGGCTACATGGGGACCATTAGATATATTAGTAGTGGATACACCACCAGGTACAGGCGATATTCATTTATCATTAGCACAAAATGTACCAATTGCAGGAGTATTGTTAGTGAGTACACCTCAAGTGGCAGCATTAGAAGTTACAACGCGAGGAGCTGATATGTACAAAACTGTCGGAGTACCATTGATTGGTTTAATTGAAAATATGCGGCACGCTGTCTGTACCAATTGTAGTACACGAATTGAGATTTTTAAAAATGTTACAGATGAATATGCAAAAAAGATAGGCACAGATGTTCTAGCAAGTATTCCAATGGACGGAGCTATTACAGATAGTTGTGATTGTGGTATGCCGCTAGCAATGAAATATCCAAACTCAGAATATGGAAAATCATTTAAGGAATTAGCTGAGAAAGTTTTAAAGTTTTTAGAGAAAAAGTAAAAAGTGGTTGCAGGAAGTTATGAAATAAAACGCCAATGGTTGTTAAATTAAGTCTTCTTTTTCTTTAATTTTTTCATTTTTCTTACAGCCTTATTATAACCAGTCCGTTGCTTCTTCTCCATAACTTCTTTGTATTTTCGTTTGTTAAACTTTTGGAATTCAGCATCAGCTAGAAGCTCTTCGACCATAGTTTTCTTCTTATTTTTACGTGTATCACGTTCACTGTAAAAGTCCAGAGGAGAATGTTGAACTGTTCCAACCTAAGAAAGGGAAATGAAAATTTCAATAAAAAACAGTTGAATCATAATACTACCCCCCCCCCTTTTTTTTTCTTACCTGAAAGTATTTCGGCAACACTTTTAAATCATTCTTTTTATAAAAATGTTTCGGATTCAATGCTGATCTCATTTGAAGGATTTTCAAATCATTTTCAATTTCTTCAGTTACTTCTGTTGCTGGCATATTAAACCATTCTGGACCTTTAGTTTTCTCGCGTTCTCCCTGAGTTTTTAAAATAAAAAAAAAATATTGAGCAGTGTGTAACTAGGGATTTCATTGAGATGGGATGATGTTAAATTTCGGGTTCAGATTACTAAAGAATCATCAAATTCTACCAACTCATCAAAATTCAACCTCTACCCAAAAACTTATATTTCATTGAAAATTTTATGTACGCCAGTCATAAAAGCATTAAAGTTTTCGCTTTAAACTAACGCCAGTCTGAAGGTAATTTAATGTCTCGATGGCCTTACAGGATAAGTCTAAGCTAGAAAAGACAAATCCTAAGATTACAACGAGTGAAACTTATGATTGGGTTGAGTCTAGAGGATGAATTTTGTAGCGATGAATGGTTTTTGTGGTTTTAAAGATTATGTAGTCGAATATTTCATCATTTTAAGTATTTTTCACGTTTTCCTTGTGTATTAAGTAGAAGAGTTGATTTAGTTGTGAATGCCTTAATCTTTCTAAAGTATGAAAGATTTACATAGATTTCAACGAGGTGATACAGATAACTGCAGACCATTCTTAAGTCAAATGATTGACCGTATAAGCTGTTTTAGTGGCCACTAAACTACGCTAACATAATCTCACTTAATACAGTGCCTGTGATAAATTGAACCAAAAATTACTCTATACACAAGGAAAATATTTTAGTGTACGCTGGGCAATCTTCTTCTAGAAAAATGTATAAAAATTTACCTTTCTCAATTTTTTTAATTTCCTTAAAGGCAAACATGGGTCTTCTTTCTTATCCTCAATCCCTCTTAGAATAGAGTTTTGCATTTCTTTTTCAATATTAGTTGCACTTGGTTTTTTAGATTTATTTTTATTACTACTAAAATTCGCCATAAATGCAGACAAATCATCTTGATCCTTGTCGATACTTTCATTTTCCTCCTTCATATATGCCCTGGATAATGCTTTTTCGATTATATCAGATATATCCCTTTTTGGTAGAGGAATACCTATATAGGAAAACGTTTTTATTAGTTTGAAAATTTTGAAAAACCATTTTACTTACCTTCATCGATATTTTGACCTTCATCCTTGTAGTTTTCATTTGATTGATTTGTTGAAGTCGATGGATTTTGGAAACCATCATAAAAGTTTTTTTGCACTATATTATCATTTTTTTGTAATAAATTGTTATCTCCAGATGTATCTAATATGAATAAACTCATTTTTTAACAATTAAAGAAAAACCACGTTATACGTAAAACAGTCGAGTTGAGCGTCGTTCCCGTTGTGTCAAAAATAACAGCTGAGCTGCCCAAAGCCGCCAACTAGCCGAGCCGATAGCCATTTTCGATGTGTTAATTTCCCGAGCGTACCGACATCTGTAGTACTCTTTTCCTCGAATGGGGGCGTTCCAAAGGAAGAGTATGGAAGATGGCGCTATTTAATAATAGATGGCAATGTAGCTATTAAGAGAAAATAATTTTAAACAAAACCTTCATATTTGAAACGAACGTTAAACTATCTATATGCCATTTGCATCTGCGTCTAAATGAATAAAACTTTTGAAATTAATAAATTTCTATTATTAATTTTTCTATACTCAACTAGGGATTCCAATTGAGAGTCGTTTCATATTGTCATTGTCTGTTTGGAGCCTATGCTGCACGAAACTTGCCTGGTGGTAGGATGATGTTTGGGGCCAGTAATGGATATGCAACTCATGCAGCACATGTAGCGTAGCTCGTACTTGTATTGGCTATTATATATTATCATTCCAGTTTCTTCAAGCATTGTAGTGTGTAGTTGCTACATTACATAATTTTTCAATGTGTCTGTACCACCGACTGTAAGGTAGGCAGCAAGGACAACAAGCTGACTGATGTAATCATGAAGGGCATATTGAGGTACCTAAAAGCTTACGTCTTAGTTGATTAGATTAGGCGATTAAGCGGGGCGATTGACATTTGCACTGCAGCCATTCACTGGCTTATTATGCAGGGCTTTATAGTTCATCCAATAATCTAACTCGTCCTAGAAAGAGCAGTATTTTTTTGGGTGAAATCTTTCAAAGTCGGCAGGCTTCAAAGCAATAGCCAAAAGCCTGGAATCTACAATGGCGGCCTCATATTCGCATTAGACTTGCTCCCATATTTCAGTGTCCGATTAGGACTCCTGTAATGATTCTAAGTTGATTCCTAGATAGCCTTAAAAGATCCAGGCTCTTCTTTGGTGAGAGTCCGTTAATGAATCTTTTGGCTTGACTGGAGCTTATCATTGAAGTTCATCTCTGGTACATTCAGTTTGGGATCCAACTTTAGATGGAAAGCTTGGCGGACAAACATATACATACCAACATGGATTTTATTTTAATTTTATTTTTGCTAGTTTTCTTCTATATACCGAGAAAGTAATAAAAATGCCTCCAACTTATTTATACAAGACAAAATGTAAAAGGCGGAAATAAGATCTACTAATCCAATCGTATAGTTTAATCCGTCTTAATTGAATCAGTTTGAAATGTGCCCAGCGAGTGTCTTGCTGTAGCAATCAAAGTGGCGAGCTACTTACCGCACTTCTCGGAATAAAGTTGAGCAACATGTAATTAAACTCGATGATTTTTTCAGGAAATATGAGATGAAAATAAATCTGAGTAAATGCCAATTGATTTTCATTAAAGACTCCTCCGATGACTCAATATCTTCGCACGCTCTGACAAACATTGAAACTTCGATTTCGAAGTCAACGATGAAAAAGTCCAGCCTTCAAAGGTATATTGGTCTCAATATTCCTAATATAGGTTGGCGAAATGGTGTGTCAGATTGGGAAACAATAGCTGATAATTGAACGAATATGTAGCGTTTATCCTTTTAAACATTGGATTTTAATATGGAATAGGCATAATTGGCTATCTTAATGACCGCCTTGGCGTGATTGTTGAATTTCAACAGATTACTGAAAGATAATTATTTGAAGGCTGGAGTTTTTCATCACTGTCAGCTTTACTCAGATTATTAATTTAGATCTCCAATTTTCTGTAAAAACTAATTAAGTTTGATTACATGCTGCTCAACTTTACGTAATAGGGCATAGGTAAAGGATTCATATGCATAGAGCAGTGTGGTAGAGTTTGGGTCATTCAGAGAATCGAACCTTGGGGGACACCAGCGCTAACTGACGTAAACGGTGATTTTGCGCTGTCAAGTTCAATTTAGAACTTGTCCAAACGGAGTTGAAAGCTTTCTCTACATCAAGGAAAAAACCTACTGTGTGCTCCTTCTTGTTTGAGGTAATCGTGGAATCGAAGAGGAAATGTGGAGTGTAGGAGCTTGAAGCCAAATTGGGTGTCATTCATGATGTTTAAATCGAGCCAGGTATTCTGTGTTGGCAAAATATTTTTACGAAAATTTTGCACAGGTTTGACAATAGAGAGAGCTTTATTAGGTTTTTCAAGTTTGCCTTTTTGGGAATTTGCATGGGCTGTTTTCTAGACATCAGGGACTCTCGGCAGACTTTTTTGCCTTTAATTGTCTTGATCAGGACGAAAATGTGGGCATGGTTTGAAAAGATACCTAAGTCATCCGGGCTTAAGAAAGTGTTTGTGAAATTGAAGATTGCGATGCTAATGCGTATTGCCTGGGAAACGAAGTTTTTTAACTTTCGTGTATACTGTGTCCGGAAAATTTCAGATGGAAAGCATTAAGAGATCGCCACCAAGGCACAGTACAAAGCCTACCAGTTCAGCGGTACTGCGAACCATGATCCAATAGATGCAGATGAATGCAGTAGAAATAGTATCTTGTTGGGAATTTGCAATTTAGAGTCCATTTTTAAAAGGTAAACAACTCAAGTGTATCGCAGCATGGACCAATAGAGTTAAAATTTGCAAATTTGCATGTGCATTGCAATGTATGGGCCTGCTACATTTTCATGTTCATGTATATTTGGTTATAGCTTGAAAAGCAAATTGCCCGCAGAGAAGAAAATATTAATGCGAACAAGAGTTTCTTATGCCTAATCTACAATGCATGGTAAAGGAACGTCGTCAAACAGATATTGTTGACTGAAGAATGCATATAAATACACGAAATATGTAAGTAGTGGTAACCTGCGAAGTTAAACATCTGTTTATTTGTCAATTATCAGAAATGAAATTGCTTTCTCGATGTCATTGAATAATTACATCTAAGGAAGTATTTGCTCTCAATAATATATACTATAATATAGTAAACTTAGAAGTTGTTTAGGACAAGTCGAACAATATAAAATATTGTTTTCATGTTCCAGTTTACAGCTGTTTTGTTCTAAATTCCTCTGACATAGTTCTAAATTATGGTGAATACACCTGAGGTATTACTACATCGTTTTTATTGATTAACTACTACCATAGATGGCACAAGAATGCAGTACCAAAAAGGTGTACAAAATTTATATGGCTTGGTGGTCCATTCCGGAATGGACCACAACATTTGAAATGATGTATACGTCGAGTGATTCATATATTTTCGTATCTGAAGTATTGAGGAAGTCTATCAAATTTATACAAAACTGATATTATAAAAATATTTGTTTTCGGCACCCCCTGAATCATGTTATGGTCCATTCCAGATTGCACTAGCCTTTTCACAATCTGTATACTCTGGTTTAGTATGCCATGCGACATCTAGTTCTTCTGCCATCTCTGCTACTACACATAAGCTCGTGCTAATGTCGTCAAATGAAAGAAAGGGAAAAGATATTTTTGCAAGCATGAATTCTAATATGAAAGAGTGGGACGCAAATACAAAAATGTATGTCGCTTTGACGACGTCTTCTTGCTTTTAAAAAAAAAAGTAAAATTTGTCGAAAAAAAAAATCATTTTGATTCAATATCGAAGAAAGTACGATTAGAGGCAATTGTTGTAAGTCGAATTTCATTGCTCTTCTAACACAACAATTAAACGCGCTCACTTTTATCCTATTAACAATTATTATTATTTGTTTTTTTTTTTGCTTCTAAAAGATTTTTTATTTTAATAATTAATATTTCCTTATAATTTCAAATCGCCTACAATTACTTTAAATAATATATAAGAGGACAAGAAAATAATAAAAAGCCCCTGGACTGGCGCTTTTTCTATTCAATAAACTACAGAAAAATTATGTGTAGAGAAAAAAATTAATTCTATTCTGCAAGTAGCTCTCGAATAGTACTTAAGTTAAGTTTGTCCCATACAACGATAACATAATAGATTTATCTTTTTTCTCTATAATTAATTTTTCTATTAAAAAAATATATATATATATATATAAACAGAAAATCGATGAATTCCCTTAATTAAAAAAAAGAAAAAATTATCTTACACAAATGAAGGTTTAACGTAAAAAAATATCGCGCAATATTCATCAGAATCATCCACAGTAAGGTACTACACACACAGACAGTACCAACTGATGATGTGACATGCTTCTTATCGTTATTCATATAACTACTATATAACTACATTATATAAAGGGCGGGGAATAAATATATTTCCATGATAAAAATTTAATTATATTTTACAGTTCTTGTTGGAGTTAATCTCTTAAACGTAGTCTAGAACTATGTAGATAAAAGCTTTTCTTCAAACTCTCACTTTTCGATAAATTAAAATTTTTGTTTCTTACTTAGCACACGTTTTTATTGTATTTTACCTGTGGCCCTTTTATTTGTTTTCCCTTTAATTCGGTTTTAAAAATTAAAAGAGGGCTTACGAGATTTATCACTGTGATGTAATGAAATTTGATTTTATATTATTTACAGTTTTAATTTCATTTTCTTTCTTTCTTTTTATGTACAAAGCTGGAGTTATTTGTTTCTTTGCTTTTTTTTTACAGGATTTTAGTTTATCATCCTCCTTAAAATGATTACAGATAGTAATTTTGGGAAGTCTAAGGAATACCTGACAGCTCTGTGCATACTAATATCGCGTAGATATAATAAGTATGAATGTAAAGACAAATTCAAATGTTCAGACCTAAATTTCGGTAGAGTCAATTTCTGAGTTAGTCATTAAAAACTGCTAACAATAATGTAAATTGATTTAGATTAGTAGGTTTTGTCAAGATAAAAATGGGTTCCACTGCAAAGTCTGTTTACTAATCTACATAATATATCAATTCATTCCATTTTCATATTTTCTTGGAGAAAAATAATTCACGTTAGGCTAGAAGTTTGTTGAGTAGAAGATACTCAAGAAACAGAGAGAAGAGAGAAAAAAGGCTATAATTGTGATTTTGATGATGGGACGAACTAATGTTGCACTATCTAGCTGTGCTCCAAAATATTCAATAGAACCACTTTTATAGTACAGTATATTTATTCTACAGTAGAACAGCTCAGAGCAAACTACTGAAAAGCGAATTTTAAGCTGCATTCACACCGAACGTTTTTATCATACTTTAAGAATTTTTCAGAGCTGCTAATGAAATCATTTTGTTTTACTAGTGTAAATGCAAAGATGGATATGCGTAGAAATTTATGTGGCGGTCTGATTTAATCAATACTGAAAGATGATTAAAACGGACGGTGTGAATGCAGCCATAGAATCTAAATTAAAAAAATAAAAACTCAAAATTTCTCCCATAAGGTGGAGCTATTACGTATGAGAGACGGAAGTAAATGGCCAAATATTAGACAGTTGCAAAAGTACTTTTAAATGTATTGTTCCATAAACTAAACAGCTCTATGACCGTAAAGTATTGTTTGTTTATAAGGATGCCATGTACAGTGTAATATCCCAGCGGGAAATGGATGCAACACAACATCGAGACTGTATTGCACCTTTGGCATTCATCATCGACCCATTTCAGCACGAAAACTTCGATGAATTTAACACAAAATGTCCTAGACAGGATGTGATAATAAAAAAAAAATCTTGTACAGGCAGGCAGATAACATGAGTTGAACTTTTAAGATCGGCTTTCATTTCTTTTCTGCAGGAAATGTATACCATATTTTTCATTGGTACTTATTTCCTCGACGAATTCCTGTATACCTACTTTCATCCACGGTCATTTTTCCACTGGGATACAATATGGTTGCAATAATGCTTCTGTACACCGCGTTACTCTATATCTTTCGTCACGGTCACAGGTAATAATAAATTTTTCGTCTAGCGAGAAAGTCACATCCATATCTAGACTCAAATGACCGTAAATGAATGCAATCGACAACAATAACCGATTTTATTATTTTATTTTAACATATTTATCGAAATTTCTAAGCTTTTATCTTTTAATTCTCTTCCTCCTCTTTCGATTTACATAGGAACCTTTGTATTAAAATTAAAAATTTTCTCGTGTTAGTTGAAAACTGTTGAAAAGAGAAAGTATAGTCACATTATAAAAGCAGCCTACTAATTTGATTCCTTTGATAGAGCTGTTCTACTGTATAAATATACTGGGGTACATAGAAGGTGCAAGCACTAGTTTTTCACTGAATTTCCAGGAAGTGACTGAGCTTGGATTTTACCTTCCCCTTATAAACTTTACCGCAAACAATACCCCAATCGTAAAATCTATGAAGCCAATATCACTCCCATGTAGCAGTACCTATTCGAAATTGGGAGCAAACAACTCCAGAAAATTGCTACCCACTCTAACCCACTTATTCATAAGCTGTTGGATCTTCTCATCCCGGCAGACTTCAAATACATATCTCTCACCTATGCTCCTTTACAATGCACGATGCTAGAAATACCGTAATAGTTTCTACGATACAAAAGGGGAATGCAAAGAGAAGGTAATTTAAAAACTGAAATTTCCTTCTTTAGATTTCCACAAACTATCGACTCCCCCTCTTTTCTAAAAGGAAACGACATCAATTACGGTTGATACAGCGCAGCAACCGTAGAAGAAATGATGACACTGAAACGGAATCTAAAAAAAAATCATAAACAAGATGACAAGAGAGAGCATAGAATCGAATCGAAATGAATACCAAAAATGAGCCCCAACAACCAAAATTGATGAAGAGATCATCGAGGGAAATAACGCCCATCTAAAGAGGAAAAAGCACATACTTGATTTGACTTTCTGTTCTCACATGCGTCAGATAAAACACGCTGAGAGGGGCACATATAATTTTAACTTATACAAATTTCCACACAGTTGCAATATACACAGTACACAAGCCATAAAACAATCACGCCCATCCGACAAGAAGTCACAGTAAAGTTACTACAAATAGCATTACTAGTGACACTGTAGTCAAAGTAGGGAACTGGAGTAAAAATTCCTACACACATGGCACCGCTATGGCTAAAGTCACTGAATACAGCTAGGAGAGCTATCAGAAGTAGATTTTTTTCCTCGATGACTGCACAAACCACTGAAAGTAATGATAATTCCAGTAGTAACCTAGATCAGTTTCACTACTTATAAATAACTCGCTAAACATTTTTACCGTCAAACTTTAGATATCTATCTCGATTGTAGAAAAAGTTTTTATGTTTAGGTTGATCTAAAATATGCCCACATTATAATACTCAAAACCTAAAACCTAAACCTATCTACTCCTTACTATTTCCTAATCTCCCACATATACGAAATAATAACGCATACAAGAAAATCAGATATTACAGCTGTTGTGGACGAGAAAGATTAGTTTAAAACCACACAAACGACAATTATCCGAAAAGAAGAAGAAAAAAAATATATATTGAATGGAAATGAAGATCAAAGACAAGCCCCAATGCAATAAAAACCAAATGGGTTGCAAAATATCAAGCAGTTGACAGGACTAAGCCAGGTAGGTATGAATAGTTGCCAGTCTGTATGGCATATTTGGTTTCTTTCCAACAGGTCAACAATCTAAATCAGCTCTAATTTGCAATCTAGTGCTATACTATGTTTCCATGAGCCAGAATTGATTGCCTAACCACAATGTGCATATTCTGGCATATGCAAAGACACGAGCAATTGGTTTTCGTAATAGCAACCCACAATAGGACTAAGAAGCCGTTCGTCAAGTTTTAATTCCTTTCGTCAATTTCTGTCTTTACGCTCATGATCGGTCTTTGTAGAAGCAAATTTGACAGTTTATGTAAATACAATACAAAGGTTAGTGATGAATAAGGAAGCATTCGTGATATTTTCAAGGCTTGCAGATGCACATTGTGGTTAGGCATTTAGCATTAAGTTTTGCTGGATGCGCTTTCCATGAACAGCTTGAGTTGAGTTGACATATAAAATATTTCATACAAAGTAGCCGGATTTGTGTTGTATAAGACACCCATTCCGCACTATTCTAACTAATACATACACAAAATCCAACTCAACTCGACTGTTTTCGTGCAGTTAACATGGATTGAACGAAACTCAACTAAATTCTCGTTTCCATGAGCATTAATTCGGATCCAATTCGGATTGAACTCTGCAATGGAAACATAGTACTGGTTGTTATTATTAGGAGACACATCACATATTCTTTGTGGCTGCCCATCCTCGCACATATTTCATTATAAGCTATGATGTGTGGGTAAACATAAACATTCTACATAAGTCATGGTACAAAGATAACAAGGCTAGCTCTTACCGACTATCAAGTGAATGCAACATCATTTGGTGATAGAAATTTCAAATTTTTATAAACAGACTGAAAGTTATAGAACTGAACAAGGCTTGTTTGAATATTTTTAATTGGTTGGTTCTATTTAAACTTAGTACTGAAAAATTTACTGTTATTTCAATGCAACAAACAAACCCACAAACCAGATTTGCTTATGAAAAATCTATCGCCAAGCATACCTTATTTTTGCACCATGGTTTACATGAGTTACAGCTCTTTCTGGAACATGCTACAGCCTTTTTTTCGATACTACTGCACACGAAGAATCCTTATTTTATTTCTTACATCTCGTATCCTAACATCCTTCCTAAATTTGATTAAATTCTCGCAAATTGTTTGATAGCTTTTTTCAATGCAAAGTCTGATTCTCTATATAAATTAAGATAACAGAATGTCATTTGTTGGTGTGATGTGTATCTACGCCTGATTGAGGGAAGCATGCCCGACGTATATAATTATCTATCAACGAAGAAAAATAGATAATGAAAGAGTAAGAGATTACGAAAATGTTGAATGGATCGCTTTTCAGCGTAGTAAAGCCTGAATTAGATCGATGAGACAGCAGCAGCAGCGGCACCAAATTATTATCATTGGATGAGAGCAGTCATATGATAGAAAGCAACACAAACGCCCTTGCTGCTGCCAAGTCATCTCAAATTCAAGATTCGCTGTTGCTGCCTTCATAACGCTGTCTATGTCATATACATAAGATCTACCTGCTACTTTGTGCTGCTGTAGTGCAATCTAATACATCCGATAGCAAACCTATTTTTGATGTTGCTACCGCTGTCGTGCAATCTGATTCAACCTTAAGACTGGCTTACAGCAATAGTATTGTGTATATTAACACTTCACTGGTAATCGATTTTTTTTGTCCATTTTTTAGCTCAGAGCTATACCGACTCCATGTACATAGCGTGAATCTTAATTGAAAAATGGCCCATAAAAATAAGTTAATTTTAATTTAATTAAAAAATGCGCGGAATTACATTTAATATTTGCCCATTTTTCCATGAATCCTATGATATTCAAGTCGAATAAAATTACCTCTGTCAATGATTCATACAACTTACATTAAGGAATACATACAAAAAAGAAAAAAAAAAACGAATTGTGAGCCAAGGCAGTTTTAGCATATTGCTAGGATTTGTATACACATATTCACAGCGTATGTACCATTTGGGGGGAGGGAGGACTTATAATAACAAAAATCTAAAAGTAATCATCTAAGTAGGAAGCATAACCCCCATCATTTTATCAAAAATCACAGAGAAGACGTTGAGAGTAAAAACATTGGAAAATGGATAAAGAAAAATTAATTTGCAATTTACTTTAGTAAAACTTGGTACTCTCAAGAATATTTGTAAAATTTGTTATTAGTAGAACTTCAAAATTTAACATTAGAACGAACGTACATAGCTTTTTCAATATGAGCATTCCATAAAGCCACTACTATTTATAAAGGAGACGCAATTCTGTTAAAAAAACAAAAAAAAATTCACTTAAATGAATACACACTAATAGTGTCTAGCTACTAGCTCTCAACGGAAGGGGAAAAACAAAGTAGAAGAAAAATGGCTTAGCCTTAAAAGGATCAATATTGATCGCCCTTAACACTCTTAAAAATTTCGAATAATAAAAAGTTTTTGCTGAACTTTGTACAAAAGTTTTTAGTTCCATGCCTGCTTGATCTGGTGCTGGGATGTAAGATATCCCATTGGTGCGACTTATAAACCAGATATGACGTCTGTATGCTGGGTATCATCCTCAATTTCTTGTATTTCTTGTTTCTGTATAACTACAGTCTGACCTAAGTCAATATTTTGTTGATCAACAGTATTTACAGATTGTGCGGGCTGTCGGGGTGCTGTTTGTCCTGTAAATATATATATATATATTTTTAAGACATCATTATAATAATAAGCAAAACTATATACGAATGCACTATGTACTATGTATAGAGCTTACCATATTTTTCATGAATTCCTCTGTGCCTCTTAAGAGCAAATCTATCAGCAAATGCAGCTGAACAAATATCACACTTGAAAGGTTTTTCTCCAGAATGCACTTTAGCATGATTCTTTAGATGAGCAGCTTGACTGAATGCAGAGCCACAAATTTCACATTTATAAGGTTTTTCACCTGTATGAATTCGTCGGTGATTCCATAAGGTTGCATGACGAGCAAAACCTTTGTCACAGACTTCACAAACATAAGGCTTCTCTCCGCTGTGCGTTCGTTCATGATTCTTAAGGTGAGGTGATTGTGAGAATTGCATGCCACATGTTTGACATCTGTACAAAAAATAAATGAAAATTGGAATGTTTCAAAAGTTCAGATAGTTTTCAATAAAATATTTAAAAAAAAAATTATTTGTAACAAGGAATGCCTCTCTCTAGTGGAATTGCAATATCCCATGCTTTTATCCCTTACTACCAAAAGTAGTATGAAGCAAATTTATTGGCTAATTATAAGCGAAATTTTTAATTACAAAAAGTAGACCTTTCCAATTTTCCAAGCTACGAAGAGCGACAGTTTAGATTTCTGGGGAGCTAAAAGAGAATCAAAGAAAGAGAGCGGGAAAGAGAGAGAGAGAGAATGCGTTTGGTATATAACAGCTAAATTTATTACCGCGGAGAGGACCTTCAGGAGCAGGAAAACATTTTCATGAGCACCCAGGATGGTATCCCCTTCTAGTCGTTTGAATTGCATGACAACGGTGAAAGTAGGGTCGGTGTGCATTATCTATGAATAGTGACATTTATTCCCAAACCTGGGAAGGAAGACTACACACTAATCAATAACTTCAGAGCAATATTAGTTTGATTTTGTTTTTGCTGGTGTCTGGAACGCCTGGTATGAAGAATCCGTATGGAGGTTGTGCTTAAAATGGAACCTTTACCTTCTTGCTATTTGTACGAATTTGTCATAACAGATGGAGGTCTCTATGAGGTGAATCAAGTTCACTGCATCTCAAAGACTACTATTTGGAGACAGTACGTGATGTAGTGGAAGTCCGGACAGGCCATCAGTAAGTAGCGGTACTTTTATCTTTCTTGAAGTGCACATATTTATTTTTCAGCGAGCTAGAAAAGACATTCAGACGATTGTGATGATGTTAGTTATCTGTTATAAAATGAAGAGTTCTTGACAGAAAATACTAGAGTAGATACCTCGACTTTAGAGCTAATATTCCAGAGTGTAGTATTATGAACTTGAACTGAAAACGAGTATCAGGCCTAGGGAATTGACATCTCTTCCATTAACTGTAGGTAAATGTGACGCGAGTCAAAGGTTTTTCGCGGTGACGTGTTTTGTGTGTCCTCTGATTTACAAAATCTGTCAATGTTTAACGAGGACACCTAGCTATGAAGTCTTAATATCACGGCAGTCTTAATGCACAGATTAGTAACAATGCGATCATCAGTGCCCCTATGATTCAGAGTATATTTTGTCCCAATGAGTAACAGATATGCCAGTGGATGTTTGACATCAACTTACTGGTCAAAGCGAGACCCATCCAAAATCTCTGGGTCAGGGAACCCGGTTGATTTAACCGAAACTCCGCACCGAAAGCCATATATCTAAACATACTTTCATAAGCAAACATTCTTCAGATCCTCAGACGTAGTATGCAATTTATTCAAAGAAGAAAGTCCGCCTAAGTCATGTAAGACTCAGACATTCTCTCTCTGCCTGCATATGGGGTACCACAACCGCCACGATGATCCCATTAAGAGGCTTTCCCCGTGTTGGCGTGAATAGAACTACTACAGCATAACTATCCCGGGCTCTTCAACCCCGTGGTACCAAGTTAGCAATGTCGGCTACTCAATTGGTATGGCTGCGTAGCCCATGATAATAACGCCATTGTAACCCGCAGTGATATCTTCATACATATAACCTTTTACGAAACGGAACTGGTTACTCCATTCGGGCTTAAGATCTTATTAACACACAAGGAGTCAGCGGGGACCACGAGAAGGTTAAGATATACCCATTCAAGTCTGGAGGCTTGACATATAAGAACTACAATAATGCATGCTTAACTTCTCCAATCAATCATCGTCTACGCCCCCTGCCCAAGGGGGCTATGTTTGAGTTTTCATTTATGTTCGACTAGCGTGAGCACATAATTTTTGTATAATGACCTCGGTGCCATTTACACCCTACTACAGTATCCACAGAGTAAAAAATCACATATTTATTTATTTCGCAGTGGAATCGCGCACATAACTTCTTTGTACATCTTCAATACAACTTCTCTCAGTTCAACCAATTTTTGTCGTTACACATGCATGATTTCCTCTTATACATCTTTCAACTTGGCAGCCCTGTGCGTAACAGATCCTTTTCCGCCACCCCTCTGATCTACAGTCATAACTTCTGCTGGAGGAAAAAGTTGCTTTGAGGAATTGTAGAAATTATTGTCTAGCTTATTTTTCAAGTTTGTTCAAGCCCAGGCGGAAACTGGCTTAAATAAACAAATATAGGAAGCTAAATTACTCAATTACTAAAAAAATAACAACGTGGTTTGAAAATTAAATGATTTCCTGTAATTGTAGAATAAAATTTTACTTACTTATAAGGTTTCTCTCCAGTATGTATCCTGGAATGATTTTTAAGATAAACAGCCTTAGCAAATGCAAGCCCGCAAATTGTACATTTATAATTCTTTTCTCCACTGTGTAGTTTTTTATGTGACCACAAACTTGAGTACCGGGAAAATGTACCGCCACAAATGTTGCACTGGAACGGTTTAGGTGACCTGTTGAAAATATATAAAAAAAAAACCAAATTGAATAAATACTCGCAAATCTCAATCAAGACAATTTACTCTACCGACTTACTCGGTTTTGATTTGCCTATGGCCTCCACCGATGAAAATAACACCGGATCCATTGCACTTTTGACATTTTGTTACTGACGATAAATTCCGTTTTTTAACGGGATGATGACCAGGAAGTATATTTCCCTGATTATTCATGTTTTGTGTTTGATTAATTTTCACCACATTTTGAATAACATTGTTATTTGTTGTATTGTTATTACTTTGAGTAATTGGTATAACATTTTGTGCTCCTAATGAATCCATAGAGGAATCACTGGTGCCACTGGGAAGCTCACTCATCTCGAATTTTACATCACCATCTGGTGCTACAAATATTTGTGTGGCTGTAGCACGTGTGTTAAGGTTACCGTTATCACCGCTTATACACGTTTCGCATCGTATAAGCTTTGGACCTTTTCGCTTTTGATTCTGAATGATAAAATTTCCACAAGTTAAACATTTTGATTTCTCTAATGTTACTGTTTTTGCCGTTGATACAGTAACTTCAGAAGCCTGTTGAAGTGAATGCGTTGTAGCAGGTTCCAAGGATTCTGTTGCAACAATTTGTATCTGACCGAGTGGTTGTCCATTCTCTGATACTAAATTTTGCGCCTGAACAATATTCTGAGCTTGAGTAACTACTGTTATTGATTCCTGCCCATTATCATTGCTATCTTGATTATGGATGCGTTTATGATGATTCAAAAGTGTTAAATGTGAAAACATTAATCCACATACATCACATTTAAAGCTTATGTTGGAAATTGTGTTCTATATTTAAGAAGAAGATGGGAAATATTCATATATTTTACCAAGAACTATATTATAAAGCTACTTACATTAACTGTAATTGGTTTGTTGACAACCTGCAGCCTACCTTGTCCATCTACAGTTGCTATTCCAGCGACTGTTCCATTTTGTGCCAATTGCATTTGATTCACGAGAGCATAATTATAACCGCCTAGAGGTTGAGCTATATAACATGTTTTGTTGTCATCTGTTAAATGTGCCAGATTAACAGTGCCATTTGACTATAAAAACAGATCAAAGTCTAGATTAGTTTGAGGATTCGGAGAAATTTCTAATATTAAAGAACTCACATCAGCCAGATTTACATTGGTCGTATAACAAAATGTTGGGAAATCTTGTTGCTGTCCAGATTTTTGACCCTCAATTTTTGGTTGCTTCAAAATACTTCCGTCTGCTGTTTGATACTGTATTGTGGTTGGCGTTCCATTTTGTATGGTATTTGTTGTAAACATAATCGTCTTAGCTAAGTCCTCCATTGCACTGTATAAAAAAAAAAATTAATTGAAAAGAGGATTTGAAATTTATTGTATATTTTTGATTTTTATTGAAGTATTAAAAATATCATCTCCCAGTGGAAGATTTTTGAGTGACAATAAGTAATTAACTTGGATTTACCTTTGGGATTCCCCTCAAGAGCACATACCAAAACTCTTCACCGTGCGTTGAAGCATCCATCCAGCACAAGAATTTCTATTCATCTTCTATATACCCGATTTTTACAATCAGTGCAATGTTCTTCAGAATGCCTGGGAGACTTGATACAGGAGGATGTTGGATTTTCTTCGGCATGATAGCCACCAACAAGACATTCGAGTTCCGTAAAGATATCTTCCAGTTGAAACGGACTGGTATTCGTGAAGTGATATACAAAATTTATCTGTTGGAAACAATCGCACATTGGCGAAACTCTGTATCATTACTTTTAGCACAACGGAATCGATTAACAACAATAATAATTAGACCCAATTTTTGGTTTAGCGTGTTTTCATCTGTCCAAACTAAATTAATTTATTATTGCCGGAAATCATAGAAATTTGTCGGTTAAAGTCCTTACAAACTAGGCTTTATGGTTAGCTACAAGGCAAGAACGAATATTAACGTAGAAACTTTCGTCAATTATCAGTTAATGTCGTTAGTAACCATTTAAAGAACATCTTTATACACTAGAGGAAATTGTATGGAACAGGTCCTAAGTTGGCACGGTTTGTTTGTCCATGTAACCGGTTATTAAGATGGTAATTCAAACCACTTTTACTTTTCAGTTCAAAATTGGTCTTACATTAATTATAATTTTTTTTTAAAGTTTATAGGAGAGTAACATCTAAGTGGTACACTTGTTACTGCATGGTTCTGAATTACACAGACGATTCCAAAGGTCGAACAGGTGCGAGTGTAGATGGGTCGAATTATCGTCTCGGTTGGCACTGGGATGCCTCGCGTCGCATTTGCTAGGTAGAGGTCCACACCATAGAACTCTATAAGAACATGCATGGAACAAAAATACAGATAAAAGCAGACAGCCAAGCAGCACTCAATGCGTTATATTTGTTTACCTTTAAATCTAGGGCTGGGCTGGGATCATCTGGAAGCAGGGCATGAATGCATTAAGGGCAAGCAACGAGATTGCAGACCGCCTTGCAAAGGGAGTAAATAGATCTTGTTATTGAGACCTGTCCACTTCTGTATGGAAGACTATGAGGCTGCTGAACACGTCCTCTGCAATTGTAAAGCCGCATAAGGCTAAAACATCTAGAAATGCATTCTTACTGGCAGAGGACTGCGACTGTGCGCCCTTGAAGACGCATAAGGCTAAAGCATCTCGAAGGGGCCTTCTTATTGGCAGAGGATATTGCACAGATGGCCCCCAAACGGTATAAGTCAAGTTCGAGTGGGCACCGCTAAGGCACTTCAGGATAATGTCACAAAAGATCTTATAAGACGCAGTGGCCAGACAAGAAGCGGTATCTTCCTGCATTTTTATTTTTAATAATAATAAAATACGTAATTCATAAATACATTTAATTCCAGTTTTTATAGGCCTCATCAAAATCTTATCTCCTAACTAACAGCTTGACTAATATAAGACAAACTTATGGAGATGGCGTAGTACAATAGAACTTAGAAAAAAGGAACAAATTAACGAGGGAAGAAAAAACAACCCCTAGCTGAGAGCGATTCAAGAGCCAAAACTTATCAAGGGAGTTTGAGACGAAGACTTGGATTCCAACAGGTCCTAAATCATAGCAAATGATAAAAATTCAACCAATGCAAAATTAGCAGAAAGGTTTTTTTTTACATATACAGAGAAGACTGCATGTGGTTGAAATTATCTCTAAGCTAGACACTTGGTTATAACCACGCATGACCTCTATCTAAAAGTAATCAATTTTATAGTGTGATTTAAAGTGATGAAAATTAAATCCATTACAGAAATGTGAAGCAGCAAAGCATAGTAGGTATTTACTCCCGTTTCACGGTGCTGTAAGAGATTTCGGAAAATGGTTCCTTTCCTTTTCTGGCCAGTAGGTCTACATTATCATTTACATAAATTCCAGTGTCCTGGCAACAATTTAAGTGTTATTTGGTTCTTTGTGCCAAGGTTTGCCAATGCTTGAATGCATTCCCACATTAATTTCGTTTTGACCTCTGTTGATGGAATGGCTTTCAATGCCACTTGACTATTTGTATAGATATATATTTTTTATTAGTAAAGGATCCGGCTGAGGTTCTCGTAAGCTTCTAGTGATGCGATATACTTCTGCCTGGAATATTGAGGCACACTTTCCTAGGCTTTGATAAATATGAGCTATATTCTTGCACTTTTACTAGAATAATAAATATGGATATTTCAGTTAAAAATTGCCCAATTGAAACCCTACAATTTGTGCTATACTCAACAATCTCAACTAGTCGGCATTCGGTTGAATATTAGAAATGTTTCCGAATATTCGTTGCAAGTCTAATTATAATTGCTTAAGTAAAGGAAACAAATAATAAGGAAAACGATTTCAAAAACATGCCGGATTGTACAATTCAGTTAGGTCACTTGCATCCACTGCTAGAGCCAGAATTATAGCTATTTACGGTTGGAATTGCAAGAATTCCCAATGTCAATAATAAAAGCATCAAGATTAGAGGCAACTTAAATGTCCAAAGACATCTGAATCAGATTAAGGGGACACAGTAAGTAAATCCACGAATATACCACCTAGGTCAGAGAATTCAGTGCACCGGCACTGGCTGATGTGGAAGCTCCCTGCAAAGAAGAGTTCACATCTATTGTCGGAAAAGGAAGTAAAGAAAACAACTTCAAAAAGGATGGAAGTCGAATTGGAAAGGAAAGGAACGAAAGAATTTTTGACAACTATCGAGAGAGAAAACTTGTATGTATCGCTCTCAACGAAATATGTACGAGGGAAATCCAAATCATCATACGTGAAGAATTTTAAATAAAATCTAGCTCACGACCAAAAGGGGGTAACGTAAACAATTCGATTAGGTCGGTGTCATATCTAGAAAAGCTTATCTAACCCCCTTCATACGTAAGTGTACAGAAGTGTGCGACAATTTAGTGCTTTGATGGTCTCTTGTGGTTTCCGTTCCTATAGGCAGGAAGCTTACAAAAATACTGTTGGTTGACAGGTCACAGGATTGAAGATTAGATTTTGGGGTGGCAGTTAAGTAAATGAGTCGGAATGCGAGAAAAAGGTGTTGAGTCATTGGATTACGACTAAGTACTCTTGTTGGGGGAGAACAATTGCGTCTCGGTCCTCTACTTAGTGCAATAAATTCAACATAATAACCCAAAATTTAAATATTCCTCATATCATATATCCGGCACCACTAATTTGCACAGTAAAGAAAAAAAGTTTACTTAAAATATACCTTGCCGCCATAGTGTGTCAGTTAACAACCATAGATGGAGCACCCTTCATCATAAATGTGCCCCATCCAATATCCATTCCCCCATTAATGATGGTTACGACACCGAACCAAAATGGACAATGAATGCATTTCACAGCCAGACATCGATAAAACCTTATCAGCACACTAAAAATCTGTTGAATTTCTACGACGGTGAAATGAGAACACTATACAAATTGTGTTGGATAAAAAATGAATAAAGGAACATCCTCCTAAAAATGACATTCGCATTATTTTCTTCCTCTTTTCTGTAGATGTATGCGTTCGCACTATGTCTACGCGTTTCTTCTTCCTCTTCTCTACCCTCACCCAAAATAAAATGAAAAAGAATCTTTAATTTTTTTCTTGTCGCACTCGTCGACGACGAGTTTAGTTCCTTCTCAAGTTTTCATCTGTCATTCGGAAGAACATTTTGTCAACAAATCGAATTGAGCGCTAACATAAGTTCACCAAATATTTTAATAACAAGAAAAATTACACAATTTTCATCGAAAAATTAATGAAAAAAGTCTTTTTTCACACACTAAAAAGTCCCTTTTAAGTAGCGCGCAAAAACTGGCTGACGCCAACGCATTTTTTCAAAGCAAATTTACACAGCTTGCCACCATTTAAATCTGGAAATTAACCCATAAATCACTTCATTGGAATCTTACCTTTGATTTTATTGAAAAACTGTATGAAAATAGTTCTTAATTTCACTTGTGGAAAATTTTTTTTATGAAAATATCACACAGCACAAATCTTTTGTCTCATTTTCCACAATATGGCCGATCGTTGCGTTATCTTCTTCGCTTTGGGTGGTGATACTCTTCTTCAAATTTTCCTGAATATTCTTTCGATGATGATTTTGTTGAACTGTTCGTGCTTGTGCATCGAAGATGGCGACAATACTAAAGCCGATTGCGAGAAAAGGATGCGATGTGATTGGTTAAACGTGTTCGGCAATGGAACGCGAGTGTTTTTCGTCTCCTTTTGTTTGCTCTTCGTTCTATATTGAAACATATATATTTACCAATTATAACAAAAATTTATGGCGATGGGTCTGTGCATTGGTGTGTGTGACAGAGGGCAATGGCTGACGTTTAGATGGAATGTGGTTTTTATTGCAGAGACATCTTTATTACAAGAGATGAATTAGTTATTAGGGTTGAGAAAAATTTAATTTTTAGGTACGCGCGAAAATCCTTACTTTTTTTAAATTTCAGGAAAATATATGCTTGTTGTAATGATCGCATCTCTTCAAGATTGTTAAATATAAATAATAATTTGTATAACAGTGATATTATTTCTAACGGAGGCGTAATATCTTGGGATATAATTCGGAAGTTTATGATATGATAATGGAAACATTAAAGTTATGCATCGGCTTACTGATATCCATATTGACCTCACACACTTTAATCGAGTACCTGTCAAGCTTGCGACACAGGTATTTAGCCACTCGGTTGCTTCCGCGATTTTGGCTGCGGTAAGTTTGGATTGTTTCCAGCAATCAGCAGAAAAATTATGTGGAAGAAATACAGCAGAGTTTATTGCAAGTATGAATACACTATTTGACCAGCTAAATAGTGTTTCAGAATTCAATAAGAATCCTGGAAGAAATGCTTTATCGTAGAGGAATATAATGCGATTGAAAATCTTTCTGCAGCAAAGTTGGATTGACACATGGGTTCATGCAGGAAGAATGGAGCGCCCATTCTTTTTTGATGGACTAATACCATAGATGACACAAGAACTAGATGTCGCATGGTGTACCAAAAAAGTATACAAAATTTATATGGTTGGGTGGTCTATTCCGGAATGGACCACAACATTTGAACTGATGTGTACGTCGAGAGATTCATACTTTTTCGTATCTGAAGTGTTGAGGAGGTCGATCAAACGAATACAAAATGGCTGTTAAAAAAACATTTGCTCGCGGCATACTCTAAACCGTGTTGTGGACCATTCCAGAATGCACTACCCAGTTCACAATTTGTATACTCTGCTCTAGTACGCCAGGCGGCATCTAGTTCTTGTGCCATCTATGCTAATACACACCATACATGTGGTACGTATGCTATGGGATAATTTAAAACGAAGCAGGACTATATAATTCTTGTCGGTTAAACCAAGAGCCTCTGGAAGATCTATTTGTAATCAGAGATTTCAACACGTATGAGCAAAACCCGTGTGTATATGGATCATACAGGAATTTGAAACAATTCTATTTTATTCCAATGATTCCAATGTATTGCCGTCGGAGTGCTCTAGTCGGCACAATATGTCGAACAATTTATTGCGGTTCAATACCGAATTAATCAATTGCTTAAAGGATGTTGAAACTGTAGATTCACAAGAAACCCATTTCGAAGGTAGTGAAGCAGCTGCAGAGTGATTCGATAATTTAGAAAGTATCCATGGAGAATAATTTTGTACATCTTCGAGGCTTTACTTCGTTGGACATCTTGACATGATTGATAACGACGCTGCTGGTAGCGAAAAGCTACGCTGACTGAGATGAAAAGAATCGATTCGGTACCGACCATTCATTTTCAAAAGTATTTGGACAAAATCTATGAAGAATTTTCTAAGTTTTTTCATCACCACATAAGTGAGAGAAACATTTTACAGAAAATGCTTCCAACCATTATTTCCGTCTGTTAGACGAGAAATCTCTTTCATGATAATGATACCAGAGTGTTGTCACATTGCAGTTGATAGCCTGTGACGTAATTATGTGACTGATGTATATACATTTTTATAGGGCAGACAGAGAGAGGAGAGAGAGTATTGTGTTCTCGGTGCGGTACTTTCCTATACATTTCACAATATTACGTCATCTAATAGGGGAACTTGGTTCGTAATGGAAATACCATGTATTCTATATACCTTGAGTTTCCTCGTTGAACTTGTGGGTTTAGGTTCCCCCACAGTTATTTCGTTGTTGTTCTGCTCCTGGGGTCATCGAAGCCAAAAGCGACTGTGGTGACTATCAATATTAACACGAGATGATTTATATTTGGGAAGAATTCTGATTCTAGAGGGGTGAGCTTCCAAGCATGCTCAATTCGTACAAGTTCATCCGCATTTTTGTTTCCGGAAATATTACAGTATTCTAAAATCAACAAAGCATGTACCTTTTGGAGGAAGTCTAAGTCAATTATCAATTTGAAAGTAGCAAAAGGTTTGATAAGATATCTCTGGCCAGTTTGCCACGGGATGCGATGGTACCTGAGCTTCGTTTCGGGCGTCGCTTCTCTGTAAGCTTTCCATCAAGGGAATCGTGGACTAAGGGAACGGAGGTGCCTTATCGTGCCTTCCCCGGTCTGCTCTAAAAATTTTCACCGACGGCTCTCTCACTAATGAGGGAGCTGGGGCAGGTGTCACTTTCCTGAGCCTGATTTTGGAATGGAGTACTCACTTGGAAAACACACCACTGTCTTCCAGGCTGAAGTCTTCGCCATCTCAATAGCAGCGAAGTTAGCCCTTGATATGCAAATCAAGGGGAAAGATATCGCTATACTTTTGGATAGTCAGGCAGCCTTGATGGCTCTAAAAGGCCCTCGGATAACGTCTAAGTTACTGGGGGACTGCAGGTCGTCAGTGGATAAGTTGTGTTTTCACCATAAAGTGTCCCTCCTGTGGGTTCCTGGTCACATGGGGATCATGGGGAATGAAAGGGCTGACCTTTTAGCTAGGGCTGGCTCCGAGTCTCCGTTCCTCGGACCGGAGCCCGCCGTAGGTGTTGCCACCTCGATTATCGGGTCTCTCATCAAAGCGGATGTTCATAGGAAACATCAGCAGAGATGGGAGAACCTGAGTGCTTGTAGGTTTACAAAACTGTTTCTTGATGGGCCCAATGGGAATATTTCCGATTTTCTCATGGGACTCGGAAGGAAACAATGTAGAACCGTGGTTGGCATCATCACCGGCCACAGCTCACTTCACGCTCATCTAACAAGAATAGGAGTTGTTGACAGCCCTGAGTGTCTGTTCTGCACGGAGGGAGAGCCTGAGACAACCGAACACTTCTTGTGTGAGTGTCCGGCCTTCGCCCGGAGCAGACTGAATACTCTAGGGTATCCCCTTCTATCTGTGAATGAGCTGAAAAAAACCTTTCTCACCAAGATGCGCTTCATTAAGAGGACAGGAAAGTTTTGGTGAATGGGATTCAGGATTGTACAATGGGCCGCTATGGCCTCCGTGCTTGGGATGGGTATCTCCTGTTCCCCCTGTTTTAAAAAACAAAAAAAAAAGATATCTATAGCAGCTTGTATGCTCTCAAGTAGATGGATATCTCTTTATTTGTGGAGATTTATTTTCCCTTCGAGTATAGCCTTCACTTTAGCTTGGAAGACTATGTGACATGGTTTTAAAGGGCTTGTAGCTTTTTACGGCATGGTCCTTACAGAAGAGCTTCATCCCAGCATTATTCATCAATTCGGAACCGACAAAGTATGTAACAAATAAATCTCTGCCTTGTAAAGATCCTTGTTCACGTGACGAATTCAAAAGAAATGTTAGATTACGTTAGGCTAGAAGTAGCGGCGACTGCAGTTGAAAGTATCCGGATTATTCGGAATAATTGAGATCCGATTCCTCAAATTCAGGTATCCGAACTATCCGGATCCAAACTAAGCAAAATTCAAAATTTCCTCCAGCAACCTGCCGACGCAAAAACCAGAGTTGATCTATTGTGTCTATCTCTAAAGTGAAGTGAAGCGCGGGACACTCGCCTATGATATGCTTGGAGGTTTAATCTTCCTTTTCGCCTAGTCGGTAAAATTGACTATCGGATTAGTCTATTTTCTTCAGAAAACCGATAGTCTTCTAAGACCAATTAATTTGAGCATCTGGAGAGCAGTGGGGTGAAAAGAATTCATTTGCTTGGTGGCCTACTGCCTGTTTTGATCCCCCCTAAAGTGGCATTTTGGTAGGCCAAATATTGCGTATGAACCAGTATATACAAACTGTCTGCTGCGGTTTTTGCCAGATCATTCACTTTTTAATTTCTCTCCACTACTCCGTGTTATCCCGGGGCCCAAAGTAAGGTCATTTTGTTGTTGGTTACCTAGACAGCAACTGGAGCTTTTTGTGACAACTCCAAACTAAGTATGACTCAAAGTCTTGGAAGGGTAGAGCCAGAAACGCAACTGGACTGGCTTAGGAAATATAGACGCTTAACGTTTTGCAGCGACTGCTTAGACTTTTCTGAACTTCAATTTCTATAGCGTAGGCTTCCACCTGAAATTTTGGAACGTGAAGTACCAATCGAAATTGAGAGTTCAACTTCTGGGGGCCCACTACTACTGTGTCTGTTTTGTTATACTTCTTGGTGGCTCCGCCAGACATGAGCGCATTGCGGAAACTGGAGCTGTCTGTCTAATATCTGACTTCTCTTGTTAATGGTTACCTGGTAATATATAATAATATACTGTGAAGCTTCTAGCGAGATCTTTAATGTTGAACTGCTCGAGGACGTTAAGATGTCCCACTCCGAAAAAAATGCGATTATCTGACCTTTTCCTTCAAACTACTCGTATACTAACCACCTCTTACATTTAGATAAGGATGTAGAGTAGCTAGCTGTAGGCTAAAAATGACTTTAAGTACTCGCTGAGGACATGATGTGAAGGCGCCAGTGGCCCCTAAATATGCTATCCTTTGCATCTTATCAAAGGACGTTAGCTCCGTAATTAAGAATGGGCTCTGAGTAACCCTGAAAGATCCATAGGGTCATTTCGGGGCTCAATCCCCACTTTTTCAGCATGAGCTTTTTTGGTTATAATTCTGAGTTATGAATTCCAAGTAAGCTTGCTGTCTCTAATATAAAAATTTATTACTTTTCTAACTTTATCCCTCTTATTCTTCCTTATCATCACATCTCATCACGGATCTTTGACTTCCCATATTATATAGGAAATATATTTTTATTTTGGGTATCGAATCGACACCTTATAAATTGTATAAAAATTTACAGCTCTTCTTTACGAACCAATAATATATCTATAATTTGAGAAAGTTCGTTGGCCTAATTCTGGAACATATAACTTGCTCCCACTATATCTGATGTTATACGACCATTGACCAGATCACAAAATTTCAAGTTCTATTTTCCTAGATATCACTAAATTACTCAGCACCCGCTGGCTAGATTAGAGTCTCGGCCACTAGAAAAATCGAAAATGACCCAAACAAACTCTTCTCTTCGTGTGATGATCTTCTTTCTTAAACATGCTTCAACTTTCCCTACAATAACGTCTTCTTCTATGTCTGTGCTGTTTATGTTTAGTTTAGTAGAGATAGATTCTTTGTGTAGCTTATACAAATGTTGCTTGTGGTGTATATCTCACGGGGTAATAACAATAATTTCAGTTATTAACTTACATTTACCATAGCATCTCTCTAGAGGTGCTAGTAAGTTCCAATTTTGATTACTGGTTTTTGCGTAGCTTCTTCATAATGGTCGGTAGTGAAATGCTGTTGTTATATTTTGGTATTTTGGGTGCCAAATGGAAACATGTCTACAGAGTAGATACCTAGCAGGTTTTTGGCGATTGATTAATGAAATTTCCATTTTTGATGGCATCACTGCTGCCGCTAGCCACCATGATTGCGCCAATTTAAGCCGGGCTGTTATGGGTAAATTTCTTGGTCATTTCATTGCCTGATTGATGATAGTCTTTCAAGTAAAATTTGTTTCCTTGCCTGGGGATAGCGCATATAGGTAATGATTTGGATCTCTATCGATTATTATGTACCCCCATCCATTGTTGACCCACAATTATGTTACCTATTGCGGATTGGGGCTAAATAAGAGAAATTATATATTTTTTTAAATCGAATAGTTGTAGAAGGCTTCAATTTCACATGCTACACACCTGTCTCTCTCTCTCCCACCGATAGTCCATCAGAGTTTTGCGCAAATTTGTGCCGTAATCGAATCAAATCTCTAAAATATAAGCAATCCCGCTCGAATTACAAGGAAAATACTGCAATTAAAATGTTTCTGCGTGGTGCCTTTAAGTTAATTAAAAGATTTATGAAATCCGTCAATGTGCACGGTGCACGGTTGCACGCTCTGATTTTACGAAACATTGGAATGAAAACAAAACCGAAAACCGTAACGCTTCGGAAAATTTGTGACGAAAATAACGATGATGATGATGATGATACGGGCTTACTTAGGTTGAGGGGTTTCATTATGGACGTAGAGGTCTATAATGGGGGGGTGGAAACTGTTCCTAATTGAACTAACATTAAAAAGAGACTTTCAAGACGAAACCAAGAGTTTTAACGTAATAAAACGAAAGTGTCCGCTCCTGTACGATGCAACTATTTCCATCCATAGTTCGTTCTTCTTCTTGGCATCATTCTTCAGACAGTGACACATTACGGGCCTTAATGAAAGAGACCCTTCAGGGTATCCGTTCCATTTGGCGTAAGTTTGAAGTGGTAGGGATTTCGCAGATTTCTATAAATAAAAACCGTGACTAGAACAGGATGAGATGGGATTTGTCTGATCTGAAGCCATAAAATTGAAAAAATCCTAGTTAACGCCACCTCATAACGCGTTGCTATACCTTTGAAGATTTTTTTTTCCGGTTTTTCTCTTCTTTATGGATTACGCCTTTTTGTCTCTGCTGAGGTGACATGCCATATTGTCTGCAAATTTATTAAATCTCCAGACCAGAGCCCCACGAGTTATTCAATGAGGAAAGATATTTTGATGAGGTGGGCAGTGTTGGACGAAGCTTATCATGTCTCCAGATCGGACTCATTCTCTCGTCTTTAAGGTATGCTTTGCTTGGATGTGTGTGCTGAGGTGATTTATTCGCCTTCGTGTTCATAGCGTTTTCAATGCAAATTATTTCAGTTCGTGATTTACGCTTCGTTTCGTTTTTAGACTATATGTAGAAGACTGGCCGAGTTTGGACTTCATGGATGGGTCCCATAAAGGTATAGGATGGTTTAATGGAAATTAACGTGGTTTTTGCTTTTATTGTTTTTTTTTACAGTAGGTATATGTATATTCAGTGCGGTTTACGACATGCTAAGTTCTTTGAAGAAAGAGAACAAATCTAGATAAGTACGGAAGAAGTGAACCTATATGGGTTATGGTTTAAAGATTTTACAATGCTTTTAAAAGGGTTGGCGAAGGTATTTTTTTTTTTTTGTTATTATGTTGTTGTATACAAAATCCAAAATGGAACAGATTTTATAGTGTCTTTTTAAAGAATTAGTTAAGGTCTTTGGTGTTTAGATTGAAAATCTTTTGAAGGCTTTGTTATCCCGACGTATAATGTGGGGGTTCACAATTGTTATACTATACTCGTATTTATAGGTGGTGTAGATGGCTGATTCTCAAGATACCTATGTAATTGAAGGAATTTATACACTCATGATTTCAATCACATAAAGACAAATTTCCTTGTTGGGGCTCATACTGCCGGTAGAGTTATTGCAGTTTTTCATTATTGTCATATTATCAACTGAACTTCTACTTATCCTGCATATCCAAGTATTAGCTGATCAGAATATCGTGCCAAGATGGAGTTTAATACCAGACTAAGCCAAGTGGCCAACATGACATTGTTTTCTTAAACCTTTGATGAATCGGAGATTCTTTGAGGAATTATTTTTACTCACCGTTCATAAGGTGCATCCATCTATAACACCAGAATCGATTGCTGCAGAGCATGTAAGATATTTCGATCTACTGAAATAAGGCAATAGAAAACCTGGTGAAAATATTTATAATGAGTTTTTCTATAACATCGCAATCTTAACAATTAAGACGCATACATGGGGTACAGTTAGCCAAACAAAGTTAAATGTTAATGTATTTCGGTCGAAAACAAAAATAATTTATAGTGAAAGCCATTAAATTTATTTTACAATATTCAGTAAAATGTTCTGACTCAGTACACTTTTGACTTCCAAGAACGGTTTGGACAGGGTGTAGTAAACCCATGTGTGTCCTTTGCCTAGGTTTTAATTTTAAATAATTTTTACAGTCGCTGCCGTTACTTTACAGTTTAAAATTCATAAAATTTTCTATGAATATCGATAAAGTATTTTAAATACTGTTGCAATATGAGGACAGAAATAATGTGAAAATATTTTTGGAATTGAACGTGACAGTGATGAAGGACGATCCGGTCTTAGAAATTTTGAATGAAAGCATAAATAATGGTGGAACTGTTGGCCACACAGGAAATTGAATTGTTTTTTTTTGTCTCTGAAGGAGAGGAGGTGCCGATGTATGTAACTCTTAACTGATGTAGTATCGTCAATTAGTGCTCCATAAAAAACGAGAGTGGAAAAATTATGAACTTCTTTTGCCTCAAGCGAGGATATTATAAAGGTCGTTATTCAATGATCCAATCATACAATCTCGTTTGACAGATGTGGCATTCCCTCTGGGGCTGATTTCACTAATACGGAGAGTTGTGGAAATGAGAGTTCTTTTGAACTCGTTATTCTGTAACTCGGGGAATTCGAATTGAGAATTATCAAACTTTATATTCCCTTCGATAAAACTGTCGGCTGTGTTAAGGCTGAACCACAATAGACGTAAATAACTGTACGAAATTGAACGAGACTGAGGTTAACTTACGAAAAATTGATACTTTTAGCCTAAATATATATCTCGTACGGAATGAGTTATTATCTTGATATTTAATGTTTTCAATTTGGAAAAGTGATAAAAGTGAAAAAACTAACAAATGGAAGATGATGTAATTGAAGATTTGTGCCTTCTATTAATTCGCAGTGCCCGAATGACATTTTATGTGTTAAATTTTAAAAGGTGGTAAAAGTATAAAAAATTAACAATTGGAAGTTGATTTAATTGAAGATTTGTGCTTTCTATCAATTCACAGTACCATTTTTATTCCATTTTAAGTTTTACATTGCACTTTTAATCATTTAGTAATGAATTAAATGTTTGACACATCGCGTTCTTATGGAATGAGCGGAATGAGCGATTCTTACCGCACCTTTACTGACTGCAATTTGACTTTTAAATTTAACGAAAGTTCCCCTCACACGAGTTAAAGTTAATTTGTGTACGCCTGTTAAATTAAAGGGCGCGTTCGCTTTACGTAAGTAAATGTACTTACGTTTACTTCTATTGTGGTTCAGCCTTTAGTTGTGGAGAAGTATAAGAAGAATATTTCTCAACTGACAGTATTGCCTGTTTTTATTGTGTTTTGTTAAATTAAATTATGGATTCACCGCATATCTTGGCTATATTTACAAAACAAAAAAAAAATATTATGGAAATCCATGCACAATATTTACAGAGAAATATAAACTTTGGAGTCTCAAGGTATCCGCTAAAAATTTTAAATCACGCAAAAATGGTTAATTTGATCGTCTGGCAGTACAGAAGAGACGTTAAAAGATTCTTGAATATGCACGTTAAAGCTTGTATGTAGGATAAAATCGCATTTAGATTTTGTCCCCTAATTAGATATGTTTAAGAAGTTTTTGAGTCTTATAAATGGTTATGGAGATAACTGTCAAGAAAGTGAATCAGTCCTCTTTACGGTGAAGAAATGGCCGCTTTTGGTACAAGAATGAACATATGTATTTTCAACTTATCATTGCGAAGAATTGGTAAGTCGTGGAAATTCACTTTCTATGCGAAAAATGTTCACAACAGAGTATAAATGGATGGCAAATAAATAACGGAAGAAATATATGCAAAATATAGGAAATGGGATGTCTATGACCCAAGTGCAAAAAATCCGTCTTTCGTTGATAAAATGTCAGTTCTGACGTTGAAATTATCAAAAACAAACTACACCACTACATTACCCGCTTCCTGCCTCTTTAATTTGATACCAACCATGATGTATTTTGGACAACATCCAATGAGGGATGTACACCCCACTGACTTATAACAATGCCATTTTCCTACGGGAAAGATTGGCACAAGTTTTACAGTTTTCTCTTTCGCCCTATGGCACAGTTGGAGCTACCAACACAAAATATTGATTACTGAACGTTTTCTTATGCCATTTGATGTTTTTATGTTGGCTGCAGATGCAATCACCGCAGAAAGGTGGAGATAGTGTTTACCATGCTCCGTCTCTCTTGCCCATACGAAGGATTCAGGTAAAAATAACTTTTGAAAATTAAAGTCGGAATGAGTAAAATGTCATCTGATTGGTTGAGTTTTACATGTTTTTTATGTAGTAAACGTTATAAAGGGTTCTCTAACGGTGATATACAGAAACACAATATTTGTCCCACATGAAATAACAAATCGCTCAGTCCATTGCTATAAGTCAGTGGTACACACACCCCCATCCACAAAAGCCCTACTCTCAGAAAGTGTTCACCTATATTTTTGTACTCTAGACCCTAGATCCGTCGAAAAAAAACCCAATGCTCTACGACCCTCCCACACAGAGTTAGCCTTCCTTCAATATTGCAAGCGACACTTCTAACGTTTTCCTCAACTCCCCAAGTATGTCAGAGATTCACGAATGGAGAGTTAGAGATTTTTAATCGGGGAAAACGAAAATTCTCATCTCCCAAACTCAACCAACTCTACGTGTTACAGAATCCGGCCCATGGAGTCCGCAAGAGTGTCAAAGAAGTAGGCAAAATCAAGAGTTTTGCCATCGGAAAACTATGGATGGGGCTGAAAGGGAAAGCATATTATTAATGAAATTTAAGAAGACAGAGAGAGAGAGAGAGACAGACAGACAGAAAGAGAAGAGAGATAACATAGCCCTAGGGCACACAGATTTAGACAGATTTAGATTGCTTGGACATAGTTAACAAACTGAAAAGCTGCATGAGTCTTCGAGAAGCTCTCCAATGTATTCAGAAAATGCACAAAACTCCAAATTGTGTGATTGTATGATATAACAAGTAAAAAAGCTAGAATTGGTCTAAGACCAATACCCTAGATGAATGCTCGTATAAAATTTCGTATGATCACCGATCTATGCAAGTTTGATTTTTGAAGTGGTTTTTCGCATATATTTCTAGAACAGTTTGTCGGACAGAAAAAATGATTATAACCAATTTTAAGGGATTTCATATTCTGAAGAAGTTTTTAGTACAATAAAAATGTCTTGGACTGATCGTTTTCACAGTATACGTTAAAATCCTAAATTTTTATATGGCAACACCAAGAAAGAGTTGCCCGATTTAGTCCATTTTTAAAATTTTTTTTTGCTAGTAGAAAGAAAACACCATGTACCAAATTTCAGCTCTCTATATCGATGAGTTCTCAGGCAGTGTCCAGATATATAGTGGAAAATGAAAGTTTTGTATGGCAACCCCACGAAGGAGTTGCCCGATTTGTCTCATTTTCGAACTTAATTTTTTTTTTTTTTTAAAGTCCGTGGACAAAATTTCAGCTCTCTAAGTATACGCGTTCTCGAGTTATCGTGCTCATAGACGGACGGACGGACGGACGGACATGCAAAAATCAAAATAACTTTTAATATTATGCGTGGGTGTCCAATCCATTTTGCTCTACCATCATTATTTCGATGTGTTACAAACGGAATGACAAACTTAGTATACCCCTATAGATTTCATCTAGTAGGGTATAAAAATGGGGAGGGGATATATAGAATGTTGCTAGACTACCGCCATATGATAATGAAAGAGAAATTTAATAGAATCACAAAATTATAGGGCAGTTTCAGTGGCCTAATTAAAGTCAAAATCCATTCATAAATTATTGTCATAACGAAAAAATCTTATCATTTCTCCTCAGTATAAATCCCTCTGACAAAAAATACAGCAGCGTTCACCTTTACTTTACTTACCTGAAACCAAAAAAGCCACAACCAGATGCCTTCAAAAACTGCTGGCAAGGTAAAGACCTTCATTTAGCTTCTCGAAAATACTCTCGTTCTCCTAACCGCAATCGCCCACTTCCTTCACTAGCTGCTGCTGCCGTTGCTGCTGCTGGATTGCCGACCATGCTGGGAAGTGCAAATAGAAAGAAAAACAAAAACAAAAAAACATCTTCGATCGTGTGTCAAAATTGAAAGTTTTATGTGCCCGCGTTTGCATGCTTGCTCACCTCATCTCACCGGTCGGTCGCTGCCCATTCTATATGTGCTAGAAATACTAGTTTTTAGCCACTCTAGCAAGATTTTTTAACGGCGGCGGGCGGCGCATCTATGGCCATAGTAAAGATAGAACACCTTCAAGTTTTTGTGTTAGTTTTCATCCGCATGTTAGTCTCATATCGGCTCGTCACTGCAGGCATCAGCGCAACTTTCACACCTACTTTCGTGCAAATTTTCAATTAATTTAAGTCGAAATCGATATCTTGCCACCGCCGCCACCACCACCACCGCCGCGCCAACGATGAAGCATTGATTTATAAGAGGACGGCTAATCACTGAGGAGAATTGCTTAACTATAGCAGGAGGATGCAGAGAAGAGAGAAGGAAATTTAATGCCAATTACTGCGCGAAATATTCTGAATCTCACTCGCGAGTTGCGGAATTCATTTTTTAGCGACACATTTTCAAGGGTGAAACGAGTTCGAATCGGATACCTATGTACCTACCTACCTACCTACAACTTTTGTAGGTATTCTTTCCTTGTTTGTTTTGGCGATACACTTATCCGGTGTAGGTATGTAGGTAGGTAGGTAGGTAAGGTAGATAGGTAGCTATTTATAGGTAGATTAGGTAGTTAAAAGCTTTTTGTATTGAGGAAGAAAAAAAGAAATCCTTGAAACCTTATTTCAAAAGGACACAGACGATGCACACGGACTTTATTGGATTTAAATGAAATTCATTAAATCACAGCACACAGAATTAGACTCTCTTAGCACTCTCGACGACTTTCCTGTTTGATGATTATCTAGCTAACAAAAAAAAAAAAAACAAAAAAAGAACTTACGGAAACTCTCGCTATGTTTATTCATGATGATGTACCTGTTCAGGTATGCACTCTCATTTACCGGTGCGCAATGATCTTCTACCTACATACTTGGTTGTTTGGAAAGGCTCTCGGAAGTTTAGTAAAGTTGTAGGCTCCGCGATGATGGCGCTTATTAACATCAACAACCATCATCGCTTCCTTCAGAATGGGTATTTACCTGTATATAAAGGTATTTTCCCTCATTAAAATTCATATATTAACTGGGGGTCCAACAAGCAGCATTACTCTTTCATTAAAAATAGTAGAAATCGCGCAATTCGCATATCTTCTGCAAACCTAAATGGAATTTTATGGTCCGCAGCAGAATGCAGCAGAGCGCCCAGTAGTACTAAGCTAGCTATAGGAAGGTATTGGTAGATATGTATGGATTGTATGCTTGTGTGAGTTAAAAACCTCTCAATGGCCGAGAAATTATATTTTAATAAATTTTGAAAATAAATATATTTTTATTATAGATGGCATGTCGTCGATTGGGTGGGTCATATCTGAGTGATAATCATCAGGTTGGATATGGATAAATGGGAAACTTTTAATGCAGATTTGATGATGGAAGGAATATGCTTGCCTTCGAAATGGAGAATTTATAATTTTTGTGGTAATAATTGATGCCTCATTAAATGAAATTAGCAATAATACGGCTGGTGTACATGTACTAGGTACTTGTAACCTGTACCTGCACTCGTACTTGTACCTATACCTAAGTCGGCAGAAGACGCATTTTGACTTTTTAAACCGGACGTCGAGATATTTTGCTTAATTCCATAAATTTTATCTTCCCACACTTTTGTTAGATTTTTTTTTTTTTTGGGTATTTTTGTTTTGTTTTTTTAGAACCGCATTATGTCAGTGACTTGAGGAAACCTTGGTTTGGCTGATGAAATAGGTATGTAAATAAGAAAACAGGTGATTTTGTTTGTTTGATAGGAAATATCTCAACTCTGGCGTCATTCTAATATGCGATTGAGGAATGATTTTTCAGTTTTTGGTCATTTATCTTATACCACCTATAATAGATGAACTAAGAAGCTCTATACTAAGTATGTAAATATGGTAAATATGTACCTGTTCTACCGTATGTCCATTTGTATGACCACATTATATCCAGAGGAGTTGTCGTCAATGTATAGCAAACTGAAAAATTTATCACAGTTATTTTTATAAAACTTAAAACCGGGTGAGTTTATAAGAATGTTTATACTTGATGATTTTTTCTCGGAAACGGTACCAATTATAAGGTAGGCACAGAATATCGGAATCGTTTACAGGAGGATTGAATAATCGTCAATCGTTTAGCTTTGAGCAACAGGAATATACCTACCTAATACTACTCCGGGTTTTTTTTTTAATTTTATGACTAGCATGTTAAAAAGCGTCTCTATTGGGGCTTTGGTCCTACCAATTTTGTTAGTTATGTATGGCTCCTTTCGAGGTGAACGATTTCTGCAGGAGCTGTAGGGAATTCCGAGGAAATCGAATCCGTTCAACACGTCTATTTACTAAGATAGATTAAAACAAGGATACGGAATTTTAAAATTTTCCATCCCTCATCCCGCTCTGATGAATAAAAGAGGTAGGCTATTAGGATAGCTACTTCTTTACAAAGCTAGGGGAACTGCAAAGTAAAGGGCTCCGATATATCCTGAGATTCCTAAGGGAAACAGAATGGATCTAGGGCGGTTTCAAAAGGTTATCCAATAAAGTCAAGGGGCACAATGGCTCCACTGAAGGTCTAAGTAAATCAGGCTAGTATCTCTAGCAGTACCCATGTTACTTAACCTTATCTATGGCTAATTTCTAACTATATACTATTCGTTGACATTAAATGTGATTGGTAGCGATCTAATGCCAGCTTCTTAGCTTTACGACTTTCATGGCTCTACGTCATATGTGGAGATATTGAACATGTTTTTGTTTAGCACCCTCTTTTCATCACCAGGCACAGAACGCCTGCTGTCTGTACCCTCATGCAACGAAGACTCAATACTGTTGAGGATTGGTGCACCCGTCATGTATGATAGCACAGACATGAAATACACAGATATCGACGGTAGTACCTGAGACAACTTACAACTAGATGTGCAAAACTCCATATAAACCCGGAACACTTTTTGAAAGCTCTTTAACTTTTTATTCAACCACAGAAAGCTATCATTGCGAAGAATTTATGTGGCATAATACAGCAAGAGAGAGAGACAATGTGTAGAGCTTACTATTAGAGGGCCATTAGCTCGTTTTGGTTGGACCGCGTTTTAGTGAGGTTTTGCACATCTAGATGTAAGTTGTCTCAGGTAGTACCTACTAAGAAAGTGATGTATGAAAGAGCTCATATCATAGCAAACCTCAATAACTCACTGATCTCGGCTAAATATATCATGGGTAGGTAGGTACGAACCAAAAATGTTTTTCAATATAGGCATGCCTTTATAAATTGATTTCAATGTAGGAAAGAATTGATTTATTTCTTAGAATTAAAATCGACTATATTTCTTCAGAGTTCGTTTGCATTATTGTGTAGACGGGTCCGAACAACTTATTGAGGTAAAAATGTCATTGAAATTACTATAAAATTGCAAGTAGGGAAAATGTACGGCAAAGCAGTAGAACGATTAGTAGGAAGTTAATAAAAATCGATGATAAAATGCGTGTGCACAGTTAAATTTCAACTTACTCTAATAAATTCAGTTCGTGGAATGCAAAGAACAACAGTGCGTATGTACTTAAATCAGCAAAAGAACGAATAATTGCAAGAACTCTCAGCAATTTCGGCCTACCTGTCTGACACCCTCCCCCTTACCCACACAACATACAATCCATCAACACGACAGACGGAATTTGTTCGGACCGTCCACAGCCACCAATAATGCAAACGAATTCTGAAGAAATATAGTCGATTTCAATTCTAAGAAATAAATCAATTCTTTCCTACATTGAAATCAATTCATAAAGGCCTGAGACAAAAAACCGCGCACATAAAATTTTTTAACTAACAAGCCCAAGCAACCAAATCAATCCAACTTCCCCGAAGCCGAGACAGTCCAGACCACTGACTTATAAGTCAGTGGTCCAGACACAACTTATTCGAATCGTCGTCAGCCACCAATAATGCACACAAATTCTGAAGAAATGTGGTCGATTTAAATTCTATGAAAGAAATGAATTTTTGCCTATATTGAAAAACATTTTTGGTTCATACCCATGATATATTTAGCCGAGACCAGTGAGTTATTGAGGTTTGCTATGAGCTCTTCCATATCTGTGTTTCTGTGTATTTCTTGTCTGTGATGATAGTGAATCCAACTTATACTAGTTTGATGCTCTTCTCCAGGAGACGTAAGCCTAGGTACATAGTTCTTCCAAAAGCTCTTTGGACGGACCCAGCAACTGTGTCCCCATGTTAAGCAAATCGGTGTCTTCCTTCACTCGAAGCTGACATGGGCAATACATGTAGAGACAAATGTTAATGCGGTTATGAGGGTGTTTTCCAAAAGCCGGAGAACGTTTGCCTGCAAATGGGGCATGAAATCGAGTATTGTGCACTGGATGTACACCTCGATTGTAAGACACATGATCGCATATACTTCTTGTGTGTGTTAGTCACCAACGCAAGTGGGGACTGCGATCCAGAAGCTGGCGGACCTATAAAAGCTTACATGCCTGGGAATTACTGCCTCCATGTAATACACGGCAACTGCTACCCTTGGATCTTATCATACAGGTAGATGCCAAAAGGGCTGTGTAGATTGCGCTCGTGGGGATGCTGGGAGGACGGTCGGACTGATTCTCATTTTCGTGTGGACTCGTGTGGACTGGTGCTTACTTTCTTGAACTTGACTGAGTACTCATTTGGAAGGCACACCATTATCTTCGCCATCACAATGGCAGTGAAGGTAGACCTTGATATGGAAACCAAGGGTACGGACATTGCAACCCTCTCGATGATGGTTCTGAGTGGTCCTTGGATAACATCTAAGTTTTTGGAGGGCTGCAGAACGTCTGGGTTTAAGCTGTGTATACACAACAAGGTGTTCCTTTAGTGGGTTGCTGGACACATTAGGATCATGGTGAATGAAATGCATTACATGAACCGGAATCTGCTGCAGGCGTTGTCGTGTCGGTGATCAGGTCTCTCATAAAAGCGAATGTGTATGAAGTATAAGCAGCGATGGGTCAACCTGAGTACATGCAGGTGTAACAAACTTTTTTTTTATGGGTCTAATAGGAATTTCTCTGAATTTTTCTTAGCGCTCGGAAGAAAACAATGCACATTGCGGTTGGCATCGTCAGTGGCCACAGCTCACCTCACACTCATCTTACATGGATGGGAGTTGCTGACAGCCATGAGTGTCTGTTATGCCTGGAAGGAGAGCGTGAGACAACCGAAAACTTTCTGTATGCTTGACCTGGCCTTACCCGGAGCAGACTGGATATGCTTCGGTCTGCCCTCCCATCTGTGGATGGACTTTTGAAAAAAATAAGAAAATAAAATCAGAAAGAGACGAAATGTTACAAGAATTGTTTTCATCAACTAAACTACTTACAAATTATGGTATATGCAAGAGTAGATATCGTCTATGTCTCACTTGTTTAATTATCATCATTCTGATATATTATGCTTAATTCGTTGTATTCATCTTGTTCTTATGGTTAAATTCAAAGAAATTATATAGCAACTCCTTACACCTTCACTTCCCCAACATTTATCCCAACTCAACCAATTCAGTTTGTTTCACTTTCATTCATCATTATTATCATCTCATCAGTCGACAGGGTGTTTACTCCATGGTTGAACGTAGACCGGGGGTGATAGTAAAATTGTATGGTAGGGGGAGGGCCTATCAACCGTTTCGGAGTTACAGAGTGATTAAGAAAATATGCTAGTTTATCACAAAACACCCTTTATATTTAAAACTATAGGGTCTACGGTCACCGTCAACTTCATGGCCTTTCCAACAACTGCTCAACCAGCCCCGTACCCCTCTCCTCATAGGAGTTATGGGACTCTAAACAACCATAAAAATTTCTGATTTTCTTATATTTTTTTTTAACTTGGCACTTTTTTTTACAGAAAGGTGATTAACATAACTTTTTTTTACAAACATTGTAAACTGTGGACTCGCCTCTTTAATTTGACCTGTACACCTATGTGCTAACTGTAGCCGTTAAAGTCTTATTAGCTTTTAACATATATTCAAAGCTATTCTCCAACTTATTCTCAAAGATAATTTGTTCTCTTAGTAACTGAAAATACGTCATTTAAAAAAAATATTGTCTAATTTCGATATGACAAGAATATGTGTTGAGCTAATAACTCTTTAACGGCTACAGTTAGCACATAGGTGTACAGGTCAAATTAAAGATGAGAGTCCACAGTTTACAGTTTTTATGAAAATGTTATGTTAACCACCTCTTTGCAAAAAAAAAGTGAAAAAAAATGTAAGAAAATCCGATATTTTTATGGTACTCGTAGTTTAGACTCCTATAACTCCTAAGAGGAGATGGGTACGACGGGGCTTAGTTGAGCCGTTGTTGGAAAGGCTATGAAGTTCTGCTTGCAATGAGCTCTTGACGGTGGCTTGGCTATCTACTCCTGTACTTTTAAAGATAAAGGGTGTTTTGTGAAAAACTTAAAAACTGTAACTCCGTAACAGTTTATATGCCCCCCCCCCCAATACAATTTTTTGTTTTCTAGGTGAGTACTATCACCTCCCGCTCTATGGACCGCTATGGAGGGAACACACCTGTATATTAATCACTTAAACAACATAGGGAAAAATGTTTGCTCACCATCAGACCCTGATTTGTGCGAATGCCTTTAATTCACCCTACGACCCTTCCGATGAGTTATGCTCTCCCTTCTGTAAGAATAGGTCTCCTCACATGACGAATTCCAGTCGAGGGCCTGCCTTGCGATTTTATATTATCACGTTGGTCGTAGCGTGCTGACTATACTCCAATTCCGTTTACTTCTTTTTTTTACGCCGATCTTGTCCTGTTTTAAGTGCCTTCAAATTACATTAATGTGTAGAATTTGGCAAAGAATCATAGGTGACAAAAGGTTGCAATTCGGGCTTTACGAATTGAGTAACCATAAAACAGCGATATTTTCAAATTGGAATTAAATAGCCGTACCTACTCATTGGAGTTCCATAACTGGAAAAGATGCAAAAATAAACTTCTCGATTTATTTGTACGGGAATTGACATCTTCTTCTGTACCACACCACCAGATTCAGTTTTGCATTCTCTCTATTGTATGCATGATTTGTACATAGGTGTGGATCTTGTATTAATTCGCATTTCTTTTATTTTCGCTGAGTTGAGTCTCAAACTAGACTTTTTGCTGCAAGATTGTGTTAATGTGGATTTTTTTTTATTGGATCCCGTGAATTAGATTTTTTTCCACAATGGGAACACTGGGCAGTAAGCAGATCTCTCTTTTTAATTGATTGCAGTTGGCAAATTTTTTTTCTTTGGAATTTCGTTTATATTAACCTCGGCATCCAATCATCAAAAAATTACAGATAAGTATTTCATCCTCTCTTTTTTAAGTATTGACAGGAGGATGTCTGATGTGAAATATATATATTTTGCTCCACTTTTATTATAGTTCAAATGATGACGCTTTACTATTAGCCAGCGATTTGATTGGGGTTTATTAATTTAATATTGGATGATGACGTTCCAACATTAAGGCCTAAAGATTATACCACATCTGTGGATTCTCATTATTAATGCTTTCTGTTATTTGTTGAAAAATTTCTAATCTCCCTCAGAAAAGTCCCATTTCATCCGAATTGAAAGGTAACAAGAAATGGTTTCTGTAGGATTTAAAGTTTTTGGATTAAATGGCACATCTCTGAGGGGTATTAGAAATTTGTCTATACAAACAGAGAGAAATCCTTTATTCCGTGATTAGTTTATGAAGAACATATCTATGGCGATATTGTGGATGGGGGGGTCTTAGTTTTGCAATATCTTCAGGACGAGATTTCTAGCAAGAGCTTCTTTTCTTTATAAAATGCAGGAAAATTCTGCTTCCATTAGGAAACTTGTAATAGGTAGGAGTGATGCTGAGGATGCCATGGGTTTTAAAACTTGTTGAATCTTGTTTTGTAAATGTTTAGACGGTAGGTCATATTTTCATCTTATTAGCTATTTCCAGTCATAGTGCAATATTTCTTCTGCTGACAACTCTGAGTAGAATGTTTCACTTCTTTCAGCCTATTTCAGATAAGATTGTGTGAGAAAATCATATCTGAAGTTCTCTTTATAAGAGAGAATTCAGATTCTGTGTTGCTCGAACTCTTCTAGACGTGTGTATGTATGTAATGCTTCCATCTTGCTTATGATAATTTTGGCTCCATTTGTATCAGTCCAGATTGAAATGGACCCAAGTGCTTTACTTAAATCATCTACTTAGATACAAAAGAAGAGGTTTGTGGTATACCTTCACAGGAGTGTGTTTGAGTATGTTAAGAATAGTAAGACAGAGAATGAGGGTGCTTGCGGTGATATGTTTTTGTATTTATATTGTTCAAATTTTAATATTTTTTCTGCCGAAACAAGAACATCCGAAATTACCTGAAATCTGCATGTAACAACACTAAAGCACCCAGGATTCGGCCTTGGTGGGGGGGGCACAGGTCTCCGAAGTCAAAAAGGATTCGGAAAAATAGGGATCTAAAGTCGCGCCCTGCCTGCGCTCATCTGAGAACTTAAGAACGGCTATTGTATTTTATCGGACTATGTAATAATATACAGATTATATTTTATATATACTTAATTTCTAAATTATGTTAAAAAAAATGATTTTCCGAGGAGGGGACCGGTCCTGTTCGTCCTCCTCCCTGCGTGCGTTCTTGTGTGACAAAATGGAATCTATGTATACATATGAATACTAGTTGGTACTGGAAAGCAACTCTTACTGTGCTAATCTTGCCAATTGAATTTAACTACCGAAAGAATTAAATATTTGCACTATTTATCGACAGACCTTATTGGTGCATTGCATATGAAAATCATCTGTTTTACTTTCAGCTGTTCGAATAGGTTGTTCTACTTATTCCTGTAATTTTTTCCATTATCCAGCGATTATTAATGTTTGCTGGATCTTCCAGATAGTTCCGATTTAGAACGTTGGCAAGAAATGTTTTTGCACCTGCTAAGTTTTGCCTTCTCGTTGATCAGTAGCCTCTAATCATCATCTAACTCTGATTGGGGGGTTCAGATCGAATTGAATTCGAACTAGTCTTCATGGAAACGAAAGTCGAGTTGAGTTTTGATAAAATCAAATATTAATTTCACCAAACCAGTCGAATTGAATTGGAGCTTGTGTAAACATTTGTTAGAATAGCGAATGAGTGTTTTATCCAATTCAAATTCAGCTGCTTTATATGAAATATTTCTGCTGTCAACTCAATTCAGAATGCGTCCAGCATCGCGTTAACTCAGCTAGCATAATTAACGATAACTCAATTCCGGCTATCGGAAACATAGTAATTGAAACAGATGATAAAACTCCCGACAGAGAGCCAGGATTTGTTGCCTAAGGATCGAATCAATGCTTCGCATCCCTTTGGTACGAATCAGTTCTTGACTTCAATGTTCACTTCAGTGTTAATTTTTGGTGGTGCGAATGTGTGGTTATACTAATGGGGAAAGAGCTGGTGTCAGTGTTCTTCCGGTTCAAACCACAGAAATTGGCAGCGATTGGTAGGTCCACCAATGAATAGGAGACATCCAGGCACATCTCGGAGAGATTGGCTAAAGTTTGGACCCCAATCCTATTTTTGTCAGCATTCATCCGGCCTATCAGTATTAGGTGTGATTTTAATGTGACTGCAGTATTCTTAGGATTCCTATTGAGTCGTTGTAATCACAAAGACTTTTCTTCCTCTTTCAGACGTGCCAGTGAAATACGTATATTAAGATTGTTATATATTTTTCAGACTATTTTAAATAAAGTCATCAATAAATAAATAATCTTTAAATTTTCAAATTGAGTTTATATTTGATCTAACACAGAATTAAGTTAAGTCAGTCAACAAAACTTAACGAACACTTAATTTTAACTCAACTTTAGTTCTCCTGTTTTTTTTTATTGAATTCCGTTTTATACAGGGTTTCCAGTTTTGGGTGTTACACCCGGATGCTACGAATAGGTCATGTTTTAGACAAGCAAACAATTGTGTGGATGGGGCGGAGGGAAACATCCTAAGAGTGTCCGAGATAATGGGACTTAAAGATATTTGGCAATCTTTTTATAGGTCACCCTGTAACTCTTGACCGTTACGCTACGCCCTATGATGATGATTTAAAATTTGTTAGATAGATTACCGTTGGACTTTTCCAATGGTGTATATTTTTTGCATTTTCTCTTAAGTATATCCAACAAAAAAAATTAGTAGATGCCAGAAACTAGCCAATTATCTTTTAATAATGAAATTTTTATGAAATTTTATGTTTAAGAGAAAGTGAAAAAATGTAGAAAGGGCTACATTGTGGGTACAAAGTGTGACAGATCATTTTAAAGCGAAGCTTTTGAGCTTCTTAAATCCGATATGAAAATTTAGTGTTGTTGGTGTGGTTTTTAAAACAAGTAGTAGTTAAAAAAAAAATCTGAGTTAAATTTCCGAAATTTTCAATTTGTTGAGTCATAACTTCAAAACGGAGTGGAGGAGGGGAAATAATTTAAGACCATTGGAAAGGTCCAATAGATAGATAATCTATCTCACAAGTTCACCCCCCCCCCCCCCCTCCCCCTTAAATTTTTTCCTCCTGACGCAACACCCAAGACGGGGCGCCCTGTAGAATACTTTTTTTTAGCCGCTATCAGTTATAATTTATAACATAGAAATTGAAAAAAAGACCTTGAAAAACATTTTATTTAAATTTTAATAAGAATAAAAATATGTTTTTCTTTCTCCTTGAGATTATATCTGGCAATTCTACATTTTTGTACCACCGGTCTCGGTCTCTACAAAACAGCTCCAATTGGAATGCAGGCCAGACGAAAATAAACAGCTCGATTTTTTCCATGTGTTTTGTGCTTGCATTCACTTCACTATGCGTTGTGCGCTTAAGTCAAGCGACATTGATTTTTTTTCTCATTCGATCTTATGTTTTGAAATTTTTTCTTTAAGTTGGCAATGTGGGGGGATCAAATGGAGGCAACAACAATTGAAGAGACCTTCTTAAAGCAAAAAAAAAAAAACAAACGAAAAATTACAACCGCATATAGCAACAACATAAAACGTTACCAACTGCTACATATCAATTATATTTACACAGCGTGTGTTAGAGCATAGGTGAGAACGGTGAACCTATACTTTTTATACTGTCTTAAGCCCAGCAAGCCGTCCGTATACATAGCTTTTCTATAAATTCTGTATTTCGCCAGGTGTGTAGCACAATTTTACCTGCTGGCATATGATGATAACGTGTTATAAACAACATTAACACAGTCAAAAACGCAGAGTTCCAACACAACTATACTTACAATCTAGATAGAGTTTTTATTAGTATACCTATATAACTTTGGATTTGAATCTGCACTGCACACACATTCAGTATACGGGGGCCCACCACATTCCCCGTCAAGCTTGCTCACCAAGACGACGGTTTTCTTGACTTGACGACGACTACGACGACGACGGACAAACGATAGTAGCCTAGCAAACTAACGTAACCGACCAAACAAGAAAAATATTTTTCATTCGATTTTCTACTCCTTCGCGGTCAGTTTGCGTGTAATTTTAACGTTCGTTGGTTGGTTTGTCTCGTGTCGTGTCAAAACTCAAAAGTCTTACAATCGAGTCTCAAGCGATCGCTCTCTTTATGTTATTCATTTTTCTGTGTGTTTTTTTTTATATATCATAATTAAAAAGAATAGAGTTTCTTACTTCAGAAGAAACTCATCAGCAGTTAATTATTATTTTGTTATTCCGTTAACCAAAGAGTTCCAATTTTATCCTATTCTAAATCCTCCGCGTCTCAATGACCCCAATTTCATGGTAAAGAGTTACAAAAAAAAAAATTTTTTTTTGAAAATGTTGTGAAATTACCTAACTACTAAGGAAATTTGCTTTTTAACTAAATAAATCCGGTGAATATTTGTTAATTGAAAAATAAAAAAGAAGTAGCGGTGAAGAAGTAAAGTACATGTACAACAAACGAGTTACCTACAAATAATGTTAATTACTACTTGCTAGCCGCATTAGCATGCTAATTTAGTGCGGGTAATTTATGTACATTAAAACTCGGTTTCTTTACCCGCGTGAGTTCATTCTGTTGTGGTGATTGTGGTTGAAGTTAAATGCCCTAAAAATTAGCTATACAAAAACCAGTAAGGTGCTCTTTTTTTTTGTTTTGCTGTTTTTTTTTTCATAACCAACTGATCAAGTTTTCAGAAAGTTTAAGCAATTTTCAAAATATATGTATATATAAAGTTGTTAGTACCGTGAAAGTGACACACATTTCCGGATCATTGAGCAGGTCTTAAAGGTGCACAACATCCAGTTCAGTTAACATCATCAGAAATATAATAATTCAAAATTGGATGCTACAATTAAATATAATATTTTTGGGTATGTTTTAATTATTAAATAAATAATAATTATTAAGTTTGGGCATTTTTTTGTTCACCGGCGTATGCTTCTAAAATGCAATCCAGATGCGCAATAGAATTAAATATCACAAATCACAAAAAATATTTATCTGCATTTAAACACGTGACAATTTGTCTCATATTAATTGCATTTCATCGAGTCTAGAGGAAGACTAGAATGTCTAGAAAAATCTTAATTGTTTTGACGGTAAAAATTCGTTTAATTGAATTAATTTCCATATCTGAATGGATTGTTAGAGCCTAGCCCTTCACCCTTGATATATGTATAGCAGTTTTTTTTTTAATTTTTTTACAAATTCCCTGCAAAATTGTAAGTAAAGGTTAAAATCAATAACTCACCTTTTCGCCTACACCTTGTCACTTTATGTATATTTTCGAAACGCTGGAAATTGCTGGCCTGATGGTCTCCAAGGGGATTTTTTTATTATTATTCTGTGTAGTAGTAGTAGGCACAACGCTGGATGTTTATTTTGCTGTTGTGCTTATTTTTTTCAAGTGGTGTTTGTTTTTATTGAATTATGGGATTAGTCTGATATTTGCATTTCTCACCTTTTGTTTGGTATAACTATCTAGCTGGATGTGTTCTATAACAAAACACAGTGGGCATGCGTAATCGATAAAAACCCACTTGAAGGTATAAATATAACTATAGATAGGGTTTAGGGGGTTACATAGAGAGAAGGTGATAGAGGTAGATATGCGGAAGTGAAAATTTTTAATTTTTTAATTATTTTTAGTTTTGTTTTGAACTTTAATTTGATTGCATTTAATCGTAATCCACTCCTTTCTTACGAATCTTGATGGATTCTTTGTTTTTCGAATTTTCAATCTATCCACTTTGTTGTTGTTATCGTCAAGGGTTTTAGATAGTAGAAGTGTTTTTTTTTCAAGCTAGAGAAATACCTAGGAACTCTTGGTAGAAATGGGAGTATACCTACGTCTAGTAAAAGCAAGAAAAGAAAATTGCTTTTTTCGGTATTGATTTCTGTTAGGTAGGTAAAGGGTGTTTTTTTAGAGTTTTAGTTTTTAAATTGGAAGCATTGGGCGCGTTTAGGCGGAGACCGAACCAGTTTGGAAGAATTGGTAGCGTTTGGTCACAACCATGTAAAAATACCAACAACTTCGTTATGGTTTGTAATTATGCGGAGGAAAAATCGGTAATTTTGACCGGTTTGGTCTCCGCCTAAACGCGCTCACTGTTTCTAGTCACTGTCAATTTGACAGTTGACAGTTGATTTGTGGTCAGTACGTTTTGCCATTTCACCATGCATAGACTTACTATTACTATTTTGGGAATCATGGTTCAACTCGCCAAACTTATCGTGCGCTACGTCCATTTTACGGTCGACATAATCGTCCATTCGACGAAGTTATTCGGAAATCAATGGATCGTTTTCGACAATCCACACTCTAATTGATAATACGCATCCACAAATACGCTATACAGAGGAGGACCTGAATTAGTTGATTCGGCATCGTGCACAACCATTGGAGCTGTGCTCATTTACTTTGTGGAAGATTTTACGGAAAGATCTTAGCTTACGAGCTTAAAATATTAAGCTTGTGCAAGAGTTGAAACAGCTTGACCATTATGCGCACCGTACGTTCAGTGAATGCGCCGAAAATAATATTCAGCTTGATCCTCTTTTGCAATGGAAAATTTTGTTCACCGATAAGGCTCAGTTTTGGTTGATCGGCTACGTCAATAAGCAGAAATGTCAAATTTGGAGTGGAGAATATCCAGAAGCCTTTATTGAGATGCCCATACATCTATTAAAAGTCACTGTTTGGTGTGCTTTTTGGGCAGGTGGAATCACTGGCCCATATTTCTTTAAAGATGATCCCGGCCAGAATGTTACTGTCGATGGAAAGCGCTATAGAGCCATAATTGCTGACTTCTTCGCTCCTCATTGATGTGGCAGAGCTTAGAGTTCAACAAGATGGCGCAACATGTCACACAGCGACACAATCAATTTAATCCGAGAAACAATCGATGAGCGCATAATTTCGGGTAATGAGCCTGTGAACTGGCCTCCATGATCATGTTGTCTCCCCTATCGATTACTTTCTTTGGGGATATGTGAAGTCATTAGTCTATATCGATAAACCACAGACGTTGGACCACTTGGAAATCAACATTCGCCGCGTTGTTGCCGATATACGGCCCCAGTTGCTCGATTAAGTGGTCGAAAATTGGACTTGCCGATTGCGATTCATTCGAGCTAACTGTGGCGCTCTTATGCCCAAAATTATGTTCAAACACTAATGACATAAAATTATCTTTTAAATAAGCCAACATTAACATTAACATTATATTTACGTGTTTTATTTTATTTTAAATTTGTATACCCCTAAAAAAAACACTCTTTACATATTCTTGGTGCAAATGTTTTTATCTTGGGCATAATTTTTTGAAGTACTTGGAAGACAGAAGGTGGGTCATCTTTTCTGCTAGTGCAGCCACAGATATTTCATCTTTGTTTTATTAGGTGTTTTTGCTTTAAAAATTTTTAATGTAGGGAGATATTGGACGATAGTATAAAATGGAAGAGATTTCCGCAAATCGAGTTCCTTGAGTTCTACATTGTTGCCATAGAAATTCTGGATCATTCTTATACTGTTCATCTTCCTTAATGCCAGTGGATTTAATAAATATGTGCTGGGAAGGTGCAAATGGAGAATATGGTACTAATCGTTCTTCAACGAACATTTTCTAAAATCTGTGATTCAACTGTTCAAAGGGACCTGCCAGATTTTCATTTTCATCCAAATTGGAGACACCTATACAGGAAGCATTTTTAGAGTGCTGACAACTAGTACATAACGAACTTTTTATATGTTTTTATCTTGCTTATTATGAGTTTTGGCTTTCGGATTTGTTTTGCTCTTTTTTAGGGTTCCGTACCCAAACGGTAACAACGGGAAACCTATTACTAAGACTTCGCTGTCCGTCCGTCACCAAGTTGTATCTCATGAACCATAATAGGTAGACAATTGAAGACAGACAGTTCACTGAAAGTTCACAGACTGTGTATTTCTATTGGCGATATAACAACAAATAATAAAAATAAAATATAATTAAAAATTAAAGGGGGCCTCCATACAAGAAACGTGATTTTTCGGCATTTTTTTCCTCGTTTTATTCTTATTCATTATTATTATCATAAGTAAGCATTTTTTTCAAATGACAGCATTATTTTTTCAAATGACAGCATTAGTTTTTCACATGACGCCTACTCTCATTTCAAAAAATAAGTAAAAAGTACATTACGAATTGCATTACAGTACGAATTGATTACCGAAATTTATTTTTCTTAACATATAAAGAATCTCCTTTTCACTAAATTTCGATGTATTCAAAAAACGTCTCATTGCGCATCCAACTAGTTTTCGTTTTTCTCAAAAACTATTCATCTGCGGTGCTTTCTACTACAGATTTTGGCAGACTCTCGTAGGGAAACACGACAAGCTCTGGAACTACGTTGTAAAACTTAGAAGAACACTGAGGATTTTCTGCCCATTTCCAGGAGTCAGAAAATAAACTTTCTTTCAATTTTTAAGTGTAATTATCTTAGATGTTTTTTGAAACGTATCCATATTCGTTTTATTCACATTTTAAGTATCATCTAAAATGTAATGAAATTCGTTTCTTCTAAATATTATTCTAAGCTCGCACACCATTGCCATATGAAATTTTAGAATGGTGCTACTCTTCACTTTCTTACGTATTCCAGGTATTCAAACCACTTACTATCAAGGAGCCCACTCATAAAGATGATTTATCGTCCGTTATGGTCAATGGAGCAGTATCAGTTTTTGTCTTCTCCTCTTATAGAAGTAAGGTCTTGCTTCCTGCCCATTTTTATCTGATTGTCCATTACTCTTCTTCTCAGACTGTCAAGAATAGTTGTTTTTGTAATTTCATATTTTCTGATTACATCTTAGATGCACCCATACATTCCTTAAATTTGATTTGATTTACTTTTTCATATCCTTTCCCAATTGCTCTTGGTTTCTTAGGGCTGAATTAGTCAGTCAATATAATCCTTAATTAGTCTAATTGTCCTACCCAGGTATATTTAAGTATTATTGGCGTGGCTATAGATGAAATTCTTTATGATTAAACTCGTCAGGGAAATCGTTTAAATACATAGAAAACATTAAAGGCTATAGAATAGATCCCTGAGGTATTCCATAGTAACCAAAGTGTTTTAAAACTATGGCCTGTTTTAAATCATGACTTTCACTAAAAAATCATGTTATTATTTATAAAATGTTGTAAAATTTGATGATAAAGAATCTGCTCAAGCAGCTAAGAGATAAAAAAATAAAAAAATTGGTCTAAATTCATTTGAATTATTAGGTGAAGAATGTCTAGCTAATGGTGGCATTTTTTCAGTTTTCACTAAGAGTATGCAAGGATTTTATTGAAAATATTCCAAATAGATGTATAGATAATCTTCGTTATGAGCAATTTAAGAAATAGGAGATTGGTATTTTTTAGGATCAATCACCTCCAGACCTAACAGACTGAAACTAATTAGCATTAATTACTTTGGTCGCCCATTGTTCTAAATAACACAGCAACTCAGTTGAATGTTGTCCATTCCTGAACCTCTAACAATTGCCAGCGTTTAAATTGTTAAATATCTTCATTATGGATGTTACCCTGACATCAATTTGTAGATATTGCATGTTTTCCTTATTAATGTTTCCTGGATCCTGTATCTACCTCTTTTATGAATTTTTTTTTGCCAGATTTCACCAGTCGAACCTCTTAAGCGTAACCAAATCTTCCTTCTACTGCTGATATAATGACTTTTTTTATTCGCATTCTACTTGTTGCTAATACCATACCATCTTTGGGAACATGTAGTTAATCTCAAATTGGCAAAAGTTAAATCAGTCCAGTTTCAATGTTCATAACAGACCATCTCTTTTTATGAGAAAAGTTTTTGCAGCTTAACCCTTTCTATGAAAATCACAGTCATCAGAAATTAGTTCATATACAAAACTTGATTACTAGAAGTTTGCATGATATGGCATGACGAGCTGAAGGCAGAAAAAATTAAAACAGAACTGACCACAAAAACTTCTAAAACTACCAACTTATTTTAAGGAGATGGAAGATATGGGATTTGACTAATTCTCATCTACCCGTATAATGTAACTAACAAAAACATCAGAATATATCTGCAAAACTTTAAGAACTCTGATAAATCTCAGAGCTGCTGGTGATTTTGGTGGTTTATTAAATATATTTGTTTCAAGTAGGAAATTTTTTCGATAAAGTGATTCATCAATTTTGTTGCAGCATTCAAGTAAACTCTGAAATCAATCAATTAACTGGAAGGTTCTTTTGAGATTAAATGCACATCCTCCTCATCATCATCATCATCAGCTTCCAAACGCAGAACCTGTAGGAAAAATTCCTTCCCTCTAGGTATTACCTACATACATATATACTAAGACTATATTTATTTCTCAGACCCACTGTTTATCAACCGACGACTAGTGACCAAGCAAGTATCTTACAAGTTAAAAGAATGAAAGAGTTCATCCAGTTTACGGTGGACAACAAATATTTAAACGATTTTAACATGGCTCCGGAGGCTCACACAACTTTCATCGATAGCCGAGAAACAGAAGAAAACTTGTTCTAAAATATGCGATCAGGCTCTCGCCCGGTATGAACATGATCAGACACATATTGGGCCGGTGTAATTAGATGAATGATTTGGGGGCATTCTCTACCTACCTAACCTTCCTACCTATGTACATATCTATATGCACTTCGACGGCTCTCTACTACCTACCTGTGCTATTAAATATGAAACTTTTCCCATACTCGGCGCACAATCCTCACGATATCGAAAATTGGAAATTCTTCAAAACTATAAAATGTTCTTAAAAATTCAAATCTGAATGACTCAACCCGGGAGAATTTTTTTTTTTTTAGGATAAATTATGGACCTGGAGGCTGTGTAATCTTGATGGCATTGAAGAAAACATAAAACGAAAAAAAAACAGAAAATAAAGTTTCCTTTGAGCCTTATTTGTTGGTGGTGGATGTATAGATGGATTCGATTGCCAAATGTGCAGCTGTAGTTTGGATATCGATTTAGGTTAATCTCTCTGCTGCGTCACTTTATAACCGCTTTTAGTAGAAAAATTTGCCATTGTGCTCCATAGTCGGCAGATTTGTGAGCCAATTCAACTGGAAAATAGTTCGTAAGGTGATATGTCGCAATTATTGTGTGAATAATTACCCTTGGACATGTTGATGTTGTTGGTGTAGTTTTATTACTTCTGGGTAAGTTATTGATGGTAAATTAAATGGTCAATGGATACAAAAAAGGGAATTTGTGTTTATATTGGGCGGGTAGTAAATGTCTATTTCAGAATGGGAAATTTGGATTAAGTTCAAAGTTTGCTACCAATTGCTATGTAACTAGCTACCTAGTGCGGGACTCTTTCTGATATACCTACCTACCGATATATGTTTGATCAAGGTATATATAGAATACAAGGTACTCTCATTAAAATTTTGACACATGTTCTGTGACGGAATTTCGTGACTAATGTATAGGTATACATTTCTATATAAAAGGCAGAGAGAGGGCAGAGAGTATTGTCAAAGTATAAATAAGTATAAGTAGAGACAGAGGCGAACAAAATAGGAAAGTTTTCGTGTTTTTTAGAATGAAACAAGTAATTTCATATACTTTCGTCTTTTGCATGAATGGAGGAAACGAACTTGGCTATACACTATTGTAGTGCAATCGAGACAACGAACTAAAAACAAAAATCGAGAGAACGTAGGATTACCCGAACGACAAAATCTTTTTGAATCCCTCAAAATCCTATCAAACTATTCATAATAATGTACATCAGGTCACACTACCTTCCATTTTAAAGAAAAAGATAAATTTCGCTTTGGCCCACATGCTGAAAGGAGATGTAAAGTCCTCTCAAATAAAATTCTCATTTTTCCTGAAAATACGGTGCTTTCCTATACATTTTCACGATATTTCGTCACTAATGGCGGAACTTGGTTCGTAATGAGAATACCTTGTATATTCTCTGTACCGTGTGTTTTATCAAATTAAATTCGGTTTGTTTCTCCAATTTCGTTAATAACTGTTATGAGAAATTTCAAAAATATTGAGATAAATATTCGAGGCATCCTAGAAGTGTCAATACGTTTGTAAAACATTTCCACAATACTACATTTCTTTGGGTTTCAATAGACTTTGAGTGCAATCTAGATAAATCCTATTCATATGAGATAACTCCTGTTCCGACCGATAGGCCTATAATGGGCCTTCTGATATAAATATGGACATATATATATGTGAGCGTTTCAATATAATTAGGAGGATAAAAAAGAGTTTAATACGAATAGACAAAATAAAAACTGTATCATAAGCGAGTCTTGTGAAAATTTATATCTTAAAGGGAATAAAGGAACCATTTAACCAATTATTTTAAGAAGCTGAGATCCCGAAAAGCTTTTGATGTGATTAATCAAGGAACAACTCCAGTTACTATTTTTTGTTTGGTAGTACAGGTTTTTTTTTTAAATTGGTTATGATTGCATAGGCTATCCTTCCCTGGTCTGTACTGTATTAATAAGTCTGCTGACATCATTTACTCTATCTATCTAGTCTTGGCAGAAAGTCCGACGGTAATTTTAGAACGTATTCTTAGTCAAAAACACAAGTTGCCAACTTTGAACTACATAAATAGACTGACTATTGTCAGATCTATTGATATACTGATTAAGCCCGAATGGAGTTACCAGTCTCCTTTAAGCATTTGCATGAAGATCCACTGGGAGTACCCATGGCCTTATGCTCATGGAATACGAAGCCATACCAATTGGAAAGCCAACATAGCTAACTTGGTACCACGGGTTTGAGGAGCCCTGGATTGTTCTACTATAGTAGAGTTACTTACCTCAACATGGAGAAGGCCCCTTGATGGGAGCATCATGGTGGTTGGGGACAGTGAGAAAGTGTCGAAGTCTACATGACTTAGGCGGACATTCATCCTTGAACAGAGAAGTATGTCCTTATATATATTTAATTGCATATACAGCGTCCAAAGATCTGAAGGATTGTCGCTTATTAATGTATGCTTGGATATTTGGACTTCGGCGTGGAGTTGCACTAAATCAACAGATTTGCGTGATCCAGAGATCGGCAGAGATTTTAGATGGGTGTCGCTTCGACCAGTAAGTTAAATGGTAAGCATACGCTACTGCACTGGTACTCATTGAGTCAGGATATATTCTGTCTCATGAGGGCGCTGATTATCGCATTGATACTAATCCGTGCATTAAGATTGCCGTTGAATTAAAGCTTCAAGCTAGGTGTCCACGTAAAACCACGTGACAGATTTCTGTAAGATTTATTCCACCTATCTTAACTCGAATTAACTTAACTACGAATAAAATGTTTCTTCAAAGGGATGGATAGTTAGTTGATGATGAAATAAGCTTGAAGGTCGGTAAAGTGGGCTATTCACTAACTCATAAGGGTCCAGCTGTGCAATACGTGCTATACAGATGGTTTGCATTATAAGCCCATCTATCGCCTAGCCCTTTTTCACACAAGGGTAGTCTCATCATTCCTTGCCAAACCTCATGGGATAGGATTAAAGTACATATACACTTGAGTATGTCCCTATAGAAACGTGTTAAGGTCATCATCTGCTTTCTTGTTGCTAACAAGAATTGATGTTCTGGTATCTCGATGCTTCGACAATATCTGATATAATCACACCCAGAGTGGATTTTTTAAGACCAGTCCAAGTGGTTCTTGGAGACCGACAACAACGGCGCTCCACTAAACCGTCCTTCCAACAAGGATCGATGGTGTGATGTACAGACGGCTCAAAAACAAACAGTGGGGTCGGATTGGTTGTATACGGCCCCAGATGCCATATATCAAAGGCAATAGGCTCTACCCCTACCGTATTCTAAGCCGAGGTATTGGCCATAGATGAATGCGCCAATACCTGCATTAAATGAGCCATAAATGGCTCAACCATTAATATCCTCTCGGACAGTCAAGCTGCCCTCAAGGCCATAAAGTCCTACACTGTCAAGTCAGGGATAGTCTGGGAATGTCTACAAACCCTCAAAAAACTATCAAGGAGAAAAAAAGTTATCCTCATGTGGGTACCTGGACATGAGGGCCACAAAGGCAATGAAATTGCGGATGGCCTAGCCAAAAGAGGAGCGGAAACTAAGTTTGTCGGACCAGAGCCATTTTGTGGCACTTCAAAGTGTTACCTCAAAGCTACCCTAAATAACTGGGAGAATAAACAAAAATCCCTGTATTGGGAAAGACTACAAGGACTTCGTCAGGCAAAAAAGTTTATCGACACCTTCGGCGGAAAAACAAAAGAACTCCTACTCCTTAGAAGAACAGAACTGAAAATGATCACTGAGCTCTTCTCAGGCCATTACCCCTTGAGGTATCACCTAAACAAGCTGGGTTTGGCTGAGACTTCATCCTGCCGCTTCTCTCAGGATGCTCACGAAACCTCAGAGCACTTGCTCTGCAACTGCGAAGCATTGCCCAGGCGGAGATTACTCCACCTTGAACATGCTTTTCCTCCAACAAGTTACGTATGGAACCTCAAGCCCAGAATGGTTCTATGTAGACTTTATTAACAGTCTAAACCTATAAATGGAGCAAATTCAACGGGGACTCACAATAGATCTTTCAGGTCGCAGTGATTGCGAGGCTAACGCCTATACACCCCTTCACAAATCTAATCTAGTCTCGATTGGATCTACTTAGATCATCAAAAGCACGTTATTACTGTCATATAATCAATTTAATTTCACCACGGTAATTGCAATAGCATTAATTGTTACCTGTGTATTGAAAAAAAATATATTTCCGTTGTTATAAGCTCCTTTTAGGTTTCCATTAGTACATTTCAGTGCTACATAAGTTTCTTCCTGAAATACTGTAATTCAATTTCACCATTTTCATCTGATTTGTTTCAAGGTCAGGTGATATGTCGACTTCATTCTCTTCCGTTTCTTCACCAATTATCGTAAAAAGCACGGTTAAAAGTTTAAGGAAGAGTCTCATCTGATATATCCTTTCAGCTGTCGGAAAGACATCTTGTTTACTACCTCAACTTTTCCCATCTGCCTTGTTTGTCACTTTTAGCAGCTTGAAATTTGAGAGTGGTTCACGTTTACGAGTTTCCTTTCTATTTGCTATATAGGTACTGCCGTCTAGTAAGAAGGTATAATTTTTTGAATAAATTATGCTTTTTTTAATTGGTTTCTTTTCAATCCTAAGAAACCTGACAAGGTTAGTAATAGAATGGGGTTCACCTATGGTATACCACATTCATGGTAGTGCAGTTGTCGGCATGATAAAAATTACCCTTACTTAGCTTAGTAATTTTTGTTTTTTTTTTGTTTCCTACGAGGATAGGTGATAGTTAATTATACACTTGGATAAACTTTGAGTATCATGTACATGTTTAGTAGTGGGTCATCGCCATTTAAGGAGTAAATATCAGGATAAAACATTTGTCTTTTACTTGAAATGAAAACTATAATTATTTACTCGAAGAGTAACTTCTTCATTATTCTTCTTATTCTCAACTTCTACGTTATTCCGGATGTGATTTAGGCCCTGACCAGTAGAGCAGCGCCCCATTTTTGAAATTGATGAATCAATCAGCAGTCCGGAGGTTTCTTACTACTCTATAACATTGCGAACTGTCAGAGTGGCGATTTACGATGGTGATTAGAATCACAGAAATTCATTTGATAATCAACCGTTGCTCACTCGATGGCCACGAGAAATTGCTTAAAATATCTATCATTCGTATTTGATAGATCCAGTTCGTAATTAATATAAAAGGCTTCATTTGTCAAAGGATTCGGGTGGAAATCCAATTTTTCGAAATATTTTTTCATATGTGTTTGCATTAGGACTTCTAAAGGAACGGTATTTGCCTTTTCATATAAGGAAGTGTTTTTGTAAAATTTACCCTCAGTTTTCCTGAATAAAACTGTATAATGTCGAAGTAGGTATTTTTCTTTTGAGACTGCCTATCCTCCTATATACGAGGCTTGTCTGATTTTCTGAATTTCTGACCTAACAAAGATACAAAACATTTTTTCTTGAAATTAATTTGTATTTTTCTATCTAGTCTCCTTCTAAGTCTATGCACTTCCCCCAGCGATGCTTCCATCTCTTTACCCCGTCTAAATTGTACTCGTCGTCTTTCTATGCAAGAAAGTACTTTACGAAGGAGATGGCCTCCGCATTCGAAAAAATCTCTGTCCTCCGAGCTTAGAGAACAAAAAAAAAGTCGTTTGGGGCTAAATCTGGTGAGTAAGGATAATCAAGCAGGTCAAATCGTAATTCGTAGTTTTTGGCCATAGCAACCGCTGAGGTGTGAGGCATCGTTTTTGGTCCAAAGTGAGCAAACGTGGCACCCAATGCGCGGACAGTTCTCTCATGCCTAAATCTGGATGCAACATGTGACAAACACGTTCTTTGGACATATTCATAGTCTCTGCTGTCTCTCTAACTTAAATTCGACGGCTGTCAGCATCATTGAGCGATGTTATGGTCAGTGGTTGCACTTTTTGGACGACCCAAATGTTCATCGTCATCCATGCTGATACGGCCACTTTTCAACTCAGCTGCCCAAAATTTTCCGTTGTAAGTGATGGTGCAGAGTCCCCATACATAGCGTCCACCTTGTCTTTTTACGTAGGCGTATTGCCTTTCAAAAATAAATATTTAATTTTAGCTCCATCCTGCATACTTTTCACAAAAACATTCCCATCAACTCACTCAAATGATTGTCAAGCAACAGCTGCGCATCCAAAATGGATGAAATTTTTTTTGGTAAGTACCTTTCAAAGCATGCCCAAACACATTCTCCAACCTTTGTTTATGAGTGCTGCCATCTTCATTTTGATGTTGGAAACTTTTCAGACAACCCTCATACAATCTCGGGTTAACCGTAAAACAGATGGGAAAAGCTATATGTAACAACTGATCTTGTATAGAAGGCTCTTCACATCAACTACTGACTTGTATATAAATGAACTGACTGATCTATTTCAAGTGACACAAATTTTGATTTCAGAAAATCTGCTTTCACTCCCAATGCTACCAACTGTCGTAATTTGGCGCTATATTTAAATTAATGTACACCCTGTGATGGTTTTTTAGGCCCTGTTGCTACAAATCTTTACTTTTTCAATTTTATTTTTCTTATGTAATCCCGAATAGTGTGCTTATGTAACCTGTTGCTTTAAATTTTATGGGTAATTCATTCTACGCAAAATTAGCAAAATGAATGAAATTATAAATCATCATAGAAACGAGAATATCTCAAAAACGGTTGCATTTAGGTAAGTAAATCGTTAAAATTTGAAAAAAATTGAATTTTTTTCTCCAATTTTTTTACTTTGACGTCTTACAACTTCCGACGGAAGATGACAAAGGCTAATTGGCATCCATTGGAAAAGCTTAGACGGTTTGCTATCATCTGAGATGAATCACACCTTAATATGGTGTATACCAAGAAAGTTACAGGGTGTAAGGTGGTAAAAGTATTAAAAACTTAACCGCCCCCCCATATTATTTTTTTGCTTGCCTTCACCTCAGCTATCAAACCTTTGATTTATTCGGACCGATTTGTATTATTAGCTATGAGAATATATACGTGGGGGTTTTTTTTTAAATCAAATTTTGATAAAATGGTGCACTTTTGAGAAAATATCTCGATTTTTCCCAAAAAAAAAAGCAGTAAATTGTTTATAAAACAAAAAATTTACATGTAAGCAAAAAACGGCTACATACTCTACATACTCCCCCTATAAAGAATGTGATTGTGAAGCTACTATCAAAATTTCAAATCGATTCCTGGTGGAAAAGGGCTCGTGTAAACCGTTCTCCCAGTTTGAAAAAAGTGGTTTCGAGAAAAAGCGTTTATAAATTTGTACGGCATTTAAATCTTTGAAATTTCACCTCTAAAATGCTTGTATCATACATTGCTGCGTTTATTATAGCATTTGTACACCCTGGTGAATTGGTGATGAGCTCAGCATCCGCTTCGAGGCGCTGCTATTTTAGCATTTGTACACCCACCCTGGTGAAAGCGTTCCGAAGCGCTCTGTGGCAAAATCGGTAATTGAACCTTTTAAATTTTGCTTTTTTTTTTTTCTACAGGACCAACTGCAGATTGTTTTTATGACCCCAAAGTAAGAAAAAAAAACGAATGGTGTTACCCCCTAAATTCTTGATATCATCTCGCCTCGTTGTGCACGTACCCTAACATCAATCAATTTTTGAAATTATTTAGTTAAATATTTAATTTTTCTTTTTGTAATCATTACTTTTTATATTCTAATTCACTTTAATTCGAATAAGGGGTGAACAATGGGACCATTTGTGACCTACGTTCCAGGGACACAGTTCGGATCTCAACCTCATTTCCATCCAAATCCGAATAAGGCGGCATTAACGTATTTATTTTTCAGGTCTAATTCCATTTTATATGTAAAGAAAATTATTCAATTTTAATTTTAAGTTTTCCTTAATTTTTTTCTAAACAATCTCGTATACTTCAATTTTTCTTGTTCAAAAGATATGATATGACTTACAAGGATTTTCCGCCACCTTCATCCGTCAAAACAAGGTTTCGTTTTTTTTATAAAAATACAAAAAAAAACAAAAAATAAAAATAGAATATAGAAAATGATTTATTTAAGAAATTTTCTTCTGTGTCTGTCTATACACAAATTTTTATGAGTCAACATATTTAGATCGTCTCGTCCCCTCGATTTACTTACATATGTACCTACATATCAGTAGGATTTACCGTATTTACCACAAAAGTATTTGGGACTATTTTTATTTTTAAATTTTAATTATGAGTCGAAGTGTTTTTTACAAGGAAACTTTTGATTATCAGTGGGAAATATTGTTCTCACGGAAGGCGACAAAAAATATAAAAATGGTGGCATTTACCATTTATATACATGTCAGTGGTGATATTAACAGAGAGTCTATTGTATTTTCTGATTAGTCCACTCAAGCAGCGCAGCAGTAGGCCATATTTACTTTCTTGATGGCGTACTCCATGTGATGTGATCTTTAAATCTGAATGTTGAATTAAAATTTTGATCCCAGCTAATTGACCAAAGTCTTTTGGGGAATTTCAGTATTATTTACAGATAATTTTATCGACTTGGCCTTGCCACAGGTATATGGACCTGTTCTTCCAGATAATGTACGTAAGCGTATGAATTCCGATTTTGACATGTTTTATTTGATGCCTCACCTTTCGAAGTACGAAGTCAATTGCTCGAGATGGTGGTGCTATAATGGGTGACCTACTGGAATTGTAATCAACCGGATCTGAAGCTGTAGTACTCTGTCAAAAGGTTTGAGAGATCTTTCAAAATGTCAGCGACCGACATAGAGATTGTACAGAAAAGGTCTCAATTTGGATCCCTATGGCGGACCTCTAATTCTATATCAAATAGCTCCGAGTCGATATTATTAAATTGCACATATGCCCTACGACTGCTTTAAAATGAGTGTGTAGAGTGTACTATTATTATTAAATACTTTGGGAAATTGAACCTGATATAAATCAATTCCGTAATTCATATATGGTGACAAAAGCCTTGGTTCGTAGAACTGTTAATTCTCAATAAAATTAAGTATTACTACTACTGAGAATATCACATCACTGCCTTCTTGTACTCAATTGCTCTACAGATACCAGGAATTAAAGCACGTGTCACAGATTTATAGTGGCTACAGCAAGATAATTATTCACGAATCTTTACCAAACAGTAGATACCAAATGTGCATGTAACAATGACATACGTGCTGAAAGAAAAAAAAACTCGAAAGAAATTAAGATTTCAGAATAGATTGAAAAAATCGTTGAGTAATGTAATTTTCACTGGTAAAATCTCAGCGAAAATCTTTTATATATTCAGCAACTTATCTCTATCTTAAAAGTACTCAAGAAGGTCACGTAATTCAGACAAATGTCCGTAATCATTCACTGCTAATCTAAATCCCTACAGGTATTCTTTTCACATTATTCATCACAAAGCAAACAATAGGATTTTCTTGTATTCTAGGTCAAACTTGAGGCGCACGTAAGTAGCTTTTTAATCTCACACTTTTGACCCAAAATCTTCGGAGAGTAGGACTTTTACTAACTAGACATACATACTTCGTTGTCTCACTCAAGTAAACACTTAAAATGCATTTATTATCTTCTTAGATTCAGTTAGTTTTCCCCCTACACAAATGTACAAACATTAATATTAGGATCTCCTTCCGCATATGACTAACTAAACTATACACAAACTATCCACAGTCAGCTGGCTGTCAAGCCATGAAAAGTAATTTATCTTTTTTGCTTTTGTTTGTGTTTAGAAAAGTCTTTATTACGCCATCTCCCATATGAGAAATAGGTAGAAAAATAGGTAGAAATGTAATTAACACCGAAGGTGACAACTCAAATCACATGAATGACTAGAGCAGCAAACATAATCTTCCCTCATAATGGAAAAAATGACAACAGCACAACAAAATAAGGTTGCTGAAATATTATGGTTAGATAGAATCAACATCATCCACCATCTGCAGGTAGAGTACCTAGTGAGGGGTCTAAAAGAATGTGGAATTTAATTAACTTGTTATCACCTGCCCATAAGAAAACATGGTAGCTTCATGATAATAATATATTTGATACACAATGTGTGGGTGGTGGGTAAGTACTTGGGTACAGTAGAGTAAATGCAGGTCGGATTCGGAGCAATAAACCCAGAAAATGAGAAATTCTTTATAAGAATGACGCAACGAATTATTTTTGCACATATTGACAGCAGGTAGGTTGAGATAGGTAGAGAGATAGGTGTAATCTCCAACAATCAATGGGTTTTCGAGAATGAAAAAGTTGATTGAAATGATAACAATGATGACAAGGCAAGTGTGTGTAGGTTTCATCAGTAGGTGATAATTTTTTTATTAATGGAAATTTTTTTAATAATATTTCTCCCCCATGTGGATGGACTGATTGAACAGCTCTTTATGATAAGGTGCATGCATATTATCTAGTATAGATAATTGCGGAAAGTTTTTTATTTTTGTTGTTCTTAAAAATACATATGCTCTTCGTAAAACGCCAATGATAGCAATGGAGATCATACTCTGGCTCCTGCCCTTTGACATCCATGGGAAGTGTATAGCTGCAAAAAGTGCACTAAGACTTAGAGAGTCAGGCTGCTGGATAACAGTAGAATTTGGTCATAGCAGAATACTGAAGCTTTGCCCTATGGATATTGTATCCGGGGAGCCATGGATTATATCGACTTTGAGAAAACATTCTCAACTAGCAACACTATAGTAGAGAGGGGCAATGGAATGGAATGAGAATCAGCGTGGTAAAAGACTCTGTGTCTTCACAGAAGGTTCGAAAATGTATGTGGGAGTGGGAGCCCCTCTAATGTAGTAATCGTACATGGCTACGGGACTACTATAGTGTGTTCCAGGCAGAGGTTCTGGCTATTAGAAAAGCAGTGATCGAGTTATAAGGATTTGTATTGTTAGCCAAGCCTGCAATCAAGGCCCTGAACTCGAACACCATTAGGTTGCGTCTTGTGCAACGATGCTCAGGAAACTGGGTGCTAACCACTGAGTTATTCTCAGCTGGGTGCCTGGTCACAGTGACATACCTGGAAACGAGGCAGCTGATGCTCTGGCCAAAAAGGTTTCCGATATGACTATTTGTCTAGCGGAAGAGCCCATAGATCAGCCCTTAGAACTAGTGAAGAGGATTCTAGACGTGAAGGTCTATAAGCTGACAAATCGCAGTTGGGGAGATTCACATGCGCAAATTCAAGACAGCTGTGTGCTGAGGTTTGTCCTAAGAGGACTGAATCTCTGCTGATGAGGAAACGTTATGATGTGCATAAATTTACAGCAGTTATTATGGGGCACTGCCTCTCTGGTGAGCATGCAGTGCACATGCAAGGTCCATACAAGGACTTCGTCCGAAGCTGTATGAATGAGGAAGAGGTTAAGAGCGTTCGGCACTTGCTGTGTGAATGCTCTAATCTTGCCAAGCGTAGGAGGAATGCACTCGGCAGCTATTTATACAGCGAATTGGAGGAGCTAGCAGATAAGGAGTTGGGGGACGTGGTAAGGTTCGTTAACTCTTGTGGTTGGTTTTAGCGCAACCCTTAAATATGAGGTATCTTTCTCAGGTAAGGTTCCAAAAAGTGGTATCACAATGGACTACAAATGGTCTAACCTAACCTAACTTTATGTAATGGAAGCTACAAATTTGTATTAGCTATAACAATTTGTTATACAAGGTGTCTCAAAAGAAAGTTTATATTTGATTTATCAATTTAAAAGAAAGGTTGACGTCTGTCGATAAAATCTTTATTAATTATTCAAATACACGGCTTAGGAACTTACTTCTTTAAAAAAACGTCATCTAAATGTAAACCATTACGCTGACGACACTCATTTAAACGAACAGCGAAATTTCCCATGACGGCTCGGCATGTAGACTCCGTGATGGCTCCCATTTCGTAACGGATATTTTCACTCAACTGCGCCAGAGTAGTCGGATTATTGATGTACACTTTTATTTGAGATATCCCCATAAAAAAAAGTCCATAGGGCTCAAATCAGGACTGCCTCTCCTGGAGATCAATTTGCTGGGGGAAATTTCACGAACACGTGGCAGAGACGTATGTGACGTGGCTCCGTCCTGCTGAAACCATGTTCTTCGGTGATAACCAGGAAAGTTTTGCAGTTGAGGTACCAAGAAGTCGTCTAACATCTTCACATAACGTTCTTAATTGACTGTAACTGTCCGTCCCTTTTCGTCTTCAAAAAAGTACGGGCCGATTATTCCTCTCGCCGACATCGCAGCCCATACAGTTACTTTAGGGGAATGTAGGGGTTTCTGGTGTTTGCGTTTCGGATTAGTTGCACTCCAGTAACGGCAATTCTGCTTGTTCACATGCCCGTTAAGGTGAAAAAGAGCCTCATCGGAAAACAAGATATTGTTAAATGTTGAAAAGCGCTCAGTAACTTGGTTAACGAATTGAAGCTTATGACTGCTATCCTGGGGCTTTAATTCTTGCACCAATTGGATTTTGTTGGGGTGCAGTTTTAGTTCTTTGCGTAAAATACGGTGTAATGATGATCTATGCAAATTTAAAGCACTTGCGCGTTTACGAATGGAAAGGTTCGGATCGTCACGAACAGACTGATATACGCTCTCCACGGACTTGTCTGTTCTTGATGACCTTGGTCGTCCAGATTTCGGTTTTTCCAGTGTTGAACCAATCTCCTCAAACCTATTGACCATTTTCGAATGAGGGGAACACTTGGAGCATCATTCAAGTTATGCAAACCACGATGGCTGCAAAATTTTCTCCGTGCTTTAGTCGCCCAATCACCGTTTTTGTAAAATTATCGCACACAGCGCGCGCGGTCCGCTCCCGAAAAACGCCCCATACTGACTAAATTCCTAGAAACCAGGCAATCGATTGACATACCTCCGCGCGCCACAGATGTGTTGCGTTTACACAGTATGCAAATCGATTATAAACTTTCTTTTGAGACACCTTGTACTTAATTGAGGACACTTTGAGAACATTTCAGTTGACTTATCCACAGACATCTTTCTACGGAAAGAGTGAGAGGGTTTAAAGATGTTTATATATTTTTTCTGAATCACCTTATAATTTTTGATAGTTATAATTTAAAATTTGTTGTTGTCAAGGTTATACACAACGCTTTGCAAATTATTTTTATTTGCATCGTACAGACCCGTCCAGGCTCGAATATTTTTAATTAAAGCCTTTCTAGTATGACTACTTATTTACGGCTTTGAGCTGTTCTGTGCCGTTGATTCAACTTCCGAGAGAAAACTTAATGTATAGCTTTCAACTCTGCGGTTTTTTATTGTTTTGCGCTTCGGCGATATGACCATATTTCTCCTTATGTGAATTCATTCTTTGGTCGCAAACTTCGTACATATTTGGACATTCGTATGATCCTTTTTTTACGTAACTTGATTCAATATTGCAAATCAACTTATTTGTATCAAAAGCTCAGTTTTTTACGGTTTCATAGAACAATGAATTTAATTATTCCAAGTTTCTGAGCGTCAATTTCTAGTCCAAGGAACACTCTTCCCGTAGAACTCAAGAATAAAAGCAGCGGTAATTGTTTTTGTATAGGTTAGATTAGACGACTACCCTGGATCACTTCGACCTCTAGTGGGTTCATTGTGTCCATAGACCTCTTGGGATAAACTTTCAAGCCGGCCAAGATCTATCCTGCTTCCCTTAGGGAATTCAGGATATATCTAAGACTCTTTACCTAGATCCATCCTGCCAAATCTGTATGAATTTGATAGATAGCTATTTACTTCCTTTTCTCTTTTGTTTTAATTTTTAATTTCTTCCCATTCTAAATTAATTCTTATTTTTCCAGTCTATTATTATTATTATTTTTTTTTTATTATAGGATATGATATAAGTTTAGCTGTTGAATTGTTTGTATTTTCATTACCTTCCGCGCATATTTAAATAAGTTTGACAAGAAAATTATTTGTGTAGATGCCATTTCATAAATTAATTGAATTGAATTAATGTTTAACCGTTTGGTTTGGACTTTTGAAGTAAAACTACTGATTGAAGTATAACTTCTACGATCCCTGGATAAAACTTTACGGAGCAAATGAAGACATCGGTGAGTTGTAATCAAGTTGCCCCTCTTCTCCTCCTCCTATTATTTGAAGTTCTTGAACTAAAGTTAAACTCTTGCAAAATTCACGCCCCCAAGATAATTTTATAATTATAAAATGAAATGATCCTAATATAGAAAGACAATACAACTAAAAATTTTCATATACTTAGAAAGTATGCAAAATACTAACTTAAAAAAAAACTCTTTCTTTATCTTTAGAGATTCACTTATCTTTTACTAAAATGCTACTTTCATACAATAAATAAAATTATCACGACACACCGGTAATAATAATGTGAAAAATTAAGATTAAGGAAAATGTGTAAAGATATCTCATATCTTCAATTACCTAATTGAGCGAATTTTGTTTCTTAAGTTAATCGTTTGCAAAAGCATGAAAAAGCACACAAAAACAAAATCATCGCAATTTTCGTAGATTTCAGTTGAAAATTTCTCGCAATTTAATAAAAGTGTTGAAAAAATTTCTTATTTTTCCATTATCGCGCACCACTTCTTTTTCCACTTTAATAATAATTTTAATGATTTCCGGTAAAATACCATGAAAAATAAGAATTAGGTAACTATAACTATAACAAGATCAAATTATCACTTTAAAGATGAATAAATGAAGAAAATATGAAGATGAAACTGATTATTGCTTCAAAAATTTTTAAATGAAGCTGTCTGTTTTAGGATTAACAAAAACAAAAAGTAACAAAACCTTCATTTTATTGACGAAATATGGAAATTTATAGATATTATGATGACACCTTTGTCACCTCTCTCTCTAATTAGGACAAATTTGCACCAAGGTAAAAATATTTGCATAATTATATATTTGAGCATATATACAAGAAGAAGAATAGCATCTAATTCTTGGCTGTCTATTAATATTGTCTTAACCTCTTCTCTTCAGATCTTAAAAAACAAAAAGTATGTAGGAATGTTAGCGCAAACTCAGCATAAAAGTGTGAACAGAGAATCGCCTAATTAAAATTGCGCGCACACTTTAAATTACAACTTTCGCAAGAAATTCTTTCGTAAAAATTGTTGCATCCACCTATAATTGCACACCTTCGTCTTCGACAGTTTTTCACATGGGTGGGCGATTGTGTTTTTTATTATTTTGATTGTAGTCTTTTTTTTCGCATGATGAAGACATCTTTTGTAGGCATCATTAAATTGTAAGATAAGATCCACCTAACTTGTACATATGAATGTACGAGTATTATGCGCATGCGGTTTATATTAGCCCACTTTCGGAGCTAGTGAATTTTTACCTCCATTTACTTGCAATCAAATTCCTCCCGCACTTTTCGCCTCCCTCTGCTGTCAGTCAAAAATTTTTTCTCATGGAAATAACTTTCATCATGACAGTTTGCCGTCAACTTTTCACCTAAGCTAGCTATCTAGCTAGCTCCAGGTATAGAAGTGATTTTTAATGGTGAGACTAAAAAGCAAGTGAGAAAATTCCATTCTATTGTAGCCTGTAAATTATTAAATATATGGCGCCCAACTTTTTCTATGGAATTTCCACATAGAATTTGACCTAATAAAGTTAACTGTTTTTTGGATGAAAAAAAAAATCATCCAAGTGCTTTTAGAAATGAATTTTTATTACCACTTAAAGTGGCAGGCGATAAATGCTCACTCCTCAGTTGTTTTTAGTTTCATGTATGTAAGTTAGTTAATTACGATTTGTTTCATAAATACCAGAAATACCTGTGGGGCTATTTTAAAATCGACGAGTCTATTGAGTTATATTTTTATTGATCAGAGGAAGTATGGCAACAGTATACACGTGCCACACGATCTTTATTGTTTTTGTACATTAAATTGCAGCAAGAAAAGAATTCAAATAAAATAAATTATTGATTTCAACTTCACGTAAATGAAATTATTTTAAAAATATGTACATACATGTAAGTATATTGAACAACAATTACATAGTCGACATAGAAAATTACACTCTGTCTATTAGTGCTAGTCCCCGCAGGTGGTTTCAATAAAATGACAAAAGGTACTTATTTGGAAAAAAAAACTACATTATTCAAGTCAATCTTACATAATTATGCCTATTAAAACCGTGACCGGCTACACCTTTCGATAACATAAATTATATTTATATGTATAGTTATACACGTTCAGTTAAAACTAATTGCGCAGCTGTCTGTGTCGATTAACTACATATAATGTTTTGGGATTTCAAATTGCATAGCATAATTATTGTTCTCGTTTCAATTAGATTTAAAATTACAAACAACTGCGGAACTTATATAAACAGGGTTGGTTCAGATATACACACCTACACATATGTATCTTACCATTTTTATCTAAAATATCTCAGATAAATAGATATATTGCATATCATAATTTACTAAATGAGGAATAATCAGCCTTTGGAGCTGTGTTACTGCTAATCTTATAATAACCAATGCTATTGATATGGATGACTTCTCCATGTTAGTGCTCTTGGATTTCTATCCAAGTTGCAAACCTTATCGGCAGTTACTTGAGGTATCGATATCAATCTGCGCATTTAAAAATTTATATTCCACTTTTCAAGTAGTATCTTCAGGAGTACCGCAAGCATCTATCTTGGGCCCTCTGTTGTTCTCTGTTTTCATCAATAATTTATTTCATTGTGTTAAGTATAGAAAGCTGCATATTTATGCTAATGATTTTGATTGATTGAAAATTGATGTTGAGGCCCCTTATAGGGGATCTGAAACTTAGACCATAAAAGACCATTGTTCACCCTCCAGACTTATGAGCAATTGCTAATAGGTCCCAACCAGATGCTCTTACAAATTGAAGTATTGCCTTCCTTCCTTCCTTGCCGGCTTCGTGCAGCTAGTCTAGGAGGTGTGAGCTAACGAATCTGTAACGCTATCCCGAGAGAGCAGGACAGTGACAAAAAAAAGTGAGTAACTGTTTTGGGTTTCTCTCTACATCCCCTATATACAGGATCAACAACAAGCCCTATCCTGTGTAGGTGACCTCTGAGAAGAGAGTACCCAGTGAGAACTAACTGACTGGCCCCAGTAGCTTTTTCGTTTCTTTTGGATTGGGTCTATTCCACAGTTCCTTCCTGTGTAGTTCTACCTGAAGGATCATCTAACCAAAGGCGACTGTGTTAGCAGTCGGCTCAAGCCGGGATACTAGAAATAATGTGTTTTGGTGAGATCCTAATTGAAGAGGAGGAGGAGGATATATCCGAGGTTGCACCATGATGAGCAAGTTTGTCCGCCTTTTCATTTCCACTAATGTCGCTGTGACCTGGCAACCCACAGTACCAGTATCCTGTTGTTCCGAGAAAAGGTGTTCAGGGCGGTTTTACATTCAAATAGAGGTTTGGAGTTTGTAAGGGGTTTTGAAAAGGCCTTGACAGCTACCTGACTGCATGTGCAGATTGAAATCTCCTTGTCCTCAGTGGCTGAGTTTGGAGATAGCTCCCGCTTCAAGGATGGACTTGATTTTCACCTGGAAAACCGTGAAGTGGCTTTTAAGGTGTATGGCAATTTAAACGTGAGGCACCCCGGAAAGAACGCCTGCTCCGGTGTTTTCTTCAGATTTGGAGCCGTCTGTATATATGAAAGGGGATTTTAATGGCTGAAGCAAGGAATGTGATTCCCATTCTGCACTATCTGGAATGCTGATGATATACAATTGTACATTTCGGCTTTACAATGCCTCAATATTTTTTGCCTCCCCCTCTCCTTTTGGAAGTTGATGCTTAACAAAGTCAAAATTTTGGAATTTTAATTTGGTTTTGCTTTTCACATTTAACTACTATGAGTAACTTATATTTGAAAAAACTGGTCAAGAGAGAATGCGGAATGAGGATGCGCAATCAGGGTTTAGTATCAGAACTTAATCAACGAGCAGTCAATCGACCGAATTTAACTATAATTAAATCTAATCCACATTTGTCTGTATAACCCGATCACCGAAAATTTTTAAAATTTGTTTTTTTGGAATCCTTGGAAAGCTCTTTCAAGGGAAACCCAACACGATAAAAACAAATGTTTTTGAAGTGTTAGACATCGCTTAAAAATTCTTAAAAATTAAAAAAAAAAACAAACAAATAATAATCTTTGACTGTCGAAATATGTACGTGACACGAAGATCTAACACTCTGCCAAATTTCAAATTTCTACTTCGCATAGCTTTCGAGAAAAACGGCTGTGACAGACAGACAAACAGACGGACGGACGCTAGAGTGATCTTATAAGAGTTCGATTTTTTCCTTTTGAGGTACGAAATCCTAAAAAAAAGGTTATCCCGTTTTGTTTTTGTTGTGTTTGTTTCCGTGCATTTTTTCCATTTAATTGGAGCAAAATAAATGCCCCAAGCAGTGTTGCCAACTCTTGGTCTTTACAAATTCTCCAAATTATGATTCAGTCAGAGGTTGGTAGATGTCGCTCTAAAAATAAAAATTAAAGAAATTTATGAACTTATTAAAAGTAAGAATTTCTTTTTTGTAATTTGTTAGAAAAGTTTTAAGAATCAGGAGTTTAAGAAAATGAAGGCAAGAGGCAAAATTTTCTTCCTTCAATTACTCTTTTGTCACAAGTAGTGTGACGAATCAAAGAACTCACTTAGTTGACAACACTGGCCTTGGTAACTTTCTTTTTCAAATGTCCTTATGATTTCATTTTTTCTAGATGGATATGTTTTGTGAAATGAAACGCACAAAATAGTATATTTCCGGGATAGAGAGTTTTTTGGATATGGATCAGCATACACCACAAAATTACCCAAGGACATCCCATTCTCCCTTTCCTACAGATCCAATAACTTCTCCGGTATAAACAGAAAGTGTTCAGTATGTACTTAGTACTTTATTTCTAAGAGTTATTATAAATTTCGCATAACTTATTCCTTGGGATATGCCACAACTGTAGCTAAATTATCAGCTGGACAATTTTGGGACAAACATGGGAAAGTCGTTTTCTTCTCACCTTCCAGAATTTATTTCGGTAATGCTCTCTGATTCTCATGGTTCAAGTATGGTTTTCTGGTGAAAACGCTAATTTGTCGCTTGGTGTGCTTCTGGGAGGCGTTTTTGGAGACCAGAAACAGAACAACAAGTTATTTATTGAAAAAAAACTGCGTTGTTTATACCAGCAACATGCGTGTAGCTATATTAGAATTCTATTCGCTTCAGCAATTTCTTTTTGTTTTGACAAAGATTGTTGATTCTACATTTCAGAACGTGCTTTTATAGTGATTTTGTCATAAGAATTCTATTTGCAGGTGTGAAAAGTTTTGTATTTATGTTTTGTGCTAGTGCATATACCTCTAGCATATACTTTCTAGCCATTGTTTTTTCTTTATATATTTTTTTGTAAAAATGCCTATCCATAAAAAAAATATCTATAATCCCAGAAAATCTCAAACAATATCCTCAGATATTCCCTCGCACATTCTGAAAACTAACTAGGAGATCCGTGAGACGTCCTAGGTACGGTAGCAGTGGGAATTTTACATTATTGAAGTACAACCACAGGAAATCTTGCGGAAAGGGCTTGGAATTTACAAGAGATGAATACCGAACATTCTTTACTCCCAGGGATGTCCTAAGTTGTTAATTGGGCCTGGACGGTATTTTGCGCGGATAATTTATATATCCCAATAGGATTTTCTAATAACATACCACGGACACAATTGTTCTGTGTGATATGTGATATAGTGATGAAAACATTGGAAAGTGCTGTGTAACGTTCTCCATCTGTAAAGCGTACAGTATACATACATTTACAACAATCAGTGTTAATAGTAGGAATGGCGTACACCGGGGAGCGTTCTTTTAGGATGACAGGATCAGTCATTATCAGCTTCATTTGACCTCAATTTAACATAGGCATATCATTAGAGAGGAGCACATGCTTTAAACTTCAAAATGATCAAAATTGGAGCTCTCGTTTTTAGTTCATTCAGAATATCCTAAAGAGATGATTCATTTTGAGCTTAGTATGATCATAAATAGAGCCCTCAATTTTAGCTCTGAATGATCATGGATGATTAGCTCTCTTTTACCTCGCCGTATGATAAATGGGGGCTACTTTTTAACTTTCAGATTCAGATCTTCTTTTTAATTATTCTGCTGAAATTAAATCATTCATTTTTAAAAACATTTCGTAAATCCAATTATAAAATAAAAAAAAATCATTTTAGTGACGTTTAGATAAATCTGATTTTTGGAGGATCGTTTAGTTTAAAAAATATATTTAAAACTGCAGATCAACTGATTTCGACGACATTTCTCAGGCTTTTAATAATTTTTTTTTAACAATCACAACAAGCGCAGGAGAACTACATTACAATCAACGACATTCTCTCAACTTTGTATTTATTTTTTTATTTTTAATACTTAATTTTATATTTCCTTACTTTTAAATTTTTTTAATTGTTCTTAATTTTTTCTTTCTAATTCTTTAATTAAAAAATGCAAGCCATGCTGAGACTCGAACGCATTATAGACAAATAGATTCTGGGCATTTCTTAAGTTTATACACAGAAGAAAACGGGACGCTGACGCACAATTGCGCATAATTCAATTATATCTCACTCCCTTATCTCTGTTCCAGAATTACTCCTTTTGGAATTCTCTTAGAGCAATATTGGAATCTAACCAAACCTCTGTACTCCTTTATTGCTTGTAGAAGGAGCATTCCTAATTTTTCCTACTAGATATGCATGCATCCGTATATATCTATAAAGCCAGCATGTAATTTCCGAACATCGATTTTTTGAAAACATAAATAAACATCGTCAGTACTGCCATAAATTCGATATGCAAAATTCATGTTGATGACATGTTTCATGAAAAAAGAGGTTTGCACATAATTTTCAAGATTCAGTGTGTATTTTGTTGTAAAAATCGATACCTAGTTATTAATCATCCTGTAATTCGGTATGGTTGTAATTTATAGGAGACATTTCTGCCTTTCTTGATGATATACTTAGCTCAATATAATCAATTAATACAGGACACCCAACACTGTAAACAAAACGGTGTAAATTTACACAATTTTAAATGATAAATATACTGTGAAAATATGCGTAGAGCTCGATGGAATGTTGAGTACAATTGTACTCGTATAGTATTTCGTTATTTTTGATAGTAGATTTTATGTTTAGATAGTAGTCAGCGTCGACTTGACTCAAACTTATAAACACATTTGTTTGACAACACTTTTTCAAGATTATTGTAGATTTGTTTTTCTTTAGAGTAATCAACTTTTGAGTATAAAGCCAAATATAGTATGTATATGGGAACATTAGCTGTGTTTGTTTTTACTTTCGTTCAAAGTCAATATCAGGTTTCAAGACGCATAACAACAAACAAAGGCTTCAACACAAATGTAAGTAAAAACTTACCTTGACCCTGCCGACGCAATAGTACAAATATTTTATTAATGAAATTGGAGTAAAAATAGCAGAGGAAAAAAATGTAACATTGTAATTTTCCGCAATATCAATGTAAAATTACATCCATAAGGTGTAATATTTCTTCCCTTGTCTTATAGTATACATTTGTATAGAAAAAGAAAACTTACATCAATTTACATTGGACCGTTTAAACATCCGGTGATTTTACGCATATTACATAAATTTATTCCAACTCGTTCAAGAAATTCATCTAATCCATAAATTAGTTTACAGTGGTGGGAATTCATATAAACTCGGTTTTTTTTTTACTTTTTGACTAGTTCTCTTATTTATCTCTTTATTAGATTTAAGTTTATAATTTATTTGTATATACTGGGTGGCGCAAAAGTAATGACCCTATTTGGTTCAGCTACAACTTTTCTTTTCTAAATGAGAAAATTAGAATTAGTTTTTTATGTATGTATATTTGTGCCATGAAATTTCGTTGCATTAGGATTTGAAGATGATGTCTCTTAAATGGTGATCTCCAGAGTTGATGCACATTTCAGCCCTATTTATGACATTTTCCATAACTTGCCGTAACACTTCCTGCCATATGTTCCTTATTTCTTGATGAATGTTTTCTTTTAGGTCTGCAAAAGTCTGTGGGTTGTTCACATACACCAGTGATTTCAAATAATCCCAAAGAAAGAAGTCTCGACAAGTCAGATTGGGTGATCTTGCAGGCCAAGGCGAATTGCCAAAACGAGAGATAACACGGCCTGGAAAAGCGTCCCTCACTAAGTCCATAGTGTCGCGCGCTGTGTGTGTCGTGGCGCCATCTTGTTGGGACCAGATGTGCTCCAGCGCCCCAATTCATCAGAACTGGGTATCAAGAACTCACGTAACATGGTTCTGTAGCGCTCGTCAGTGACAGTTATCGCATTGTCTGCAGCGTCTACGAAAAAATAGGGTCCGATCAATCTTTCAGCACACACGCCACATCATAAAGTAACTTTTAGTGGGAGTTTAGGAGTTTCTTGAATAATGCGCGGATTTTCAGTGCCCCAGAAGCGAATATTCTGCTTACTGACATACCCAGAGAGATGGAAATGTGCTTCGTCACTCATAACAAATTTTGAAAAAAAAATCATCCTCTTCAAGGTTGAGGTTTATGACGCGCTGGCTGTACTCTATACGAGCTCGGTGGAGGCAGCAGCTGATGAGTCAACTGAGTTTTATACGGAAATATCTTCAAGTCTTTGACCAAAATACGCTGCAGAGTCCGCCTGGAAATGCCCAATTGCGTGCCAAGTCACCTCGTTGATGTTTCTGGACAGTCTTCCACATCTTCACGCACAGCATCGATATTTTCGCTGAACGGCCTGTTCTTGGTCCGCCAGACTTTGGTCTATCCAATGTTGCGTAAGTTGCTTCGAGGCGTGTGGCAAAGTGTCGCATTGTGCGACCAACCGGTGCGTACGGCGGAGAAATCGGCGACGAAATTCACGTTGTGTTTTATCACAGATAAATTATTCCGTAAAAACATTGACGCGATTATTTCACGTTCTTGGGGAGTATAACGGTCCATGTTTATTTTTTAGTAATTTTACATTTGTTTACTACACAATTTTCAATATCAGAGTGACAGGAGATGTCATATAAAAAAAATATAAGTAATTTCTATAGTGCTAGTACTTTTGCGCCACCCAGTACATATTTGTATTGTTAGTTTTTTTACACAATTGTCAATTAATATTTTGTCTTGTATGTTTTTAACGATCTCAGTTAGTCGTTTTGGTATTGACTGTACCAAGCTTTCCAGGATATGTATGTCGGTACAGCTTCCCATACTAATTTTATTGTAGTTTTTAACTACCATTGGTATAAGCCTGCCTGTCAAAGATTCTCCAAAAGGTCTCCCATCGGGTTTAAATCATGAGTTCTTGCACCCCAATTGGGAATCTTGATGCACTGGAGGTGTGAATTGGCGCAATATAAAATTTTTGCAACACAATTCCTCTACTCTTTGGATTATCATGCTGGTTAATAATTATATATTGGATACTGGAGTTCATACTTCAGGCAACCCATGAAATATCCGTCTTCCCGCCTGACGAAAAACCTACCCAGTTCATCACGCCACTGCCACCAGAATTTTGTGTCATACTGATCATCTATTGTAGTAATGTATCATATCAATAGTACTACTGGAAATCATCAGAACCGTCTAGATTGAACTTATTTTTGGTCACTAAAAAAGAATGTCTTCCACTAGCTAGGACAGTGGATATGTTTTTCATCGAAGATTAGCCTAGCCTAGTTTCCAGTTATTGGAGCTATGTTAACTCTTTTCCTGAAAACTAGTAGATGTTTAGTTTCCTAAAGGTTTTGTCGAGCATTCTGAAAGATCCAGTTTTGCCCCAAATTTGGCTATTTGCTGTGCTGTGGTAGAAACCATTATCCGTTTTTGCATTGGAGTATTGTTTTTATTGTGGTAATATTTCTCCATTTTCTAATCGGAATCTCCTAATTTGCGAAAGTGATTGGGATCTGCCGATTCTTCGAGAAATATTCTGAGGGGATAACCTTGCATCTCGGTAGCACCCCATATTTTAGCTTTTTCTTCGCAAGCAAGAATATTACTCTCCTTTATTCTAGAGCCATTTCTTCTTGTTTTTAATCTTAAGAGTAATTTTCATAACGTGTTTTATTAAATAGTCTATGTATGAAAAAAATTACCATTGTCTTTAAGGAAATGAATTTATCTAACAGAGAATCGCACACAGAATAAGTCGAGATTTTTGGAACACGAGCCTGAGGTTAATTAGTCTTATAGTTGAAAGGAATTTCTACTACTTTGTACCTAAGCCTTCATGACAAATACCTATTCATATTCTTTTAAAATGTAAGAAATTTGACAACAGTGAATGGGCAAATATTTGTCTGGATGTCAGAAGAATTTCGAAGAAATACGTAAATAAGATTCTGTAATTATGTAACTTTGAAAAACCCATCTTTCCCTCGATATCCGTAAAAGTGCGTACATGAAAGTCAAAAACGTTGATACTTGTAGTTCATATAGTGGACACAGGCGTAAATGAAACAACCATATCTTTTAAGGACGTTCATCTGTCTATTGTTCGCTATACAAACACAATTCCAAAGGTTGATGACATAGTCTCTGTACATTGACACGTTTGTCCAGCATATTATGTAACTATTTTATTGTTACGTTGGGTATAGTGAGTATAATTGAAAAGTTATTCAATTTATATTAAAATTGCTAGATTTTCAACTAATTCGCTAACTAATGCTTGAATCCTTCGTCAAGTCACTAAACACTGACCTCACAACAATACTCGTTTGGGGCAGAGCGAGTCGAATCTTGTTTACTGCTTCTAAAAAGTAATGTTGTCTGTTATCACATATCAACGTACATTCTCCAACACAGATATCTCAAACTAGCCATCCCTAAGCATCTTAGGCATTGAAATATCCAGCAATCTTATCAAATTTTTGGTATTGTTGCCAAAATTCGATCAAATGCCTGGGCTTCTTGATGGAAAAAAATATTTTACTCTACCAAACTTGGCGCAAATCTCTCTCTCTCTCATATCAGGCCCAGATTAGAATATAATTCCCATATTTGGGAAGAGGCTAGACGAACTCCATTGTCCTCGTTAGACAAAGTCCAACAGAAGTTCTTCCGGTGACATATCAAGACAAAACAAATCAACTATTGATTTCTTGAAGTACCGACGTAATATCAAATGTTTATCTTTTTTTCTCGCTACTTTTACTGGTATTGCTCTGACGAAATTTCTAGTAGCCTGAACTCTTGTAGAATTTTTTCTATGCGTATCACATGAGCTGTAATCCGAGCTCACCCTCACACCTTTACAGTAGTCAAATTTGGCCGCGAATCCTTTATAATACCGGAGACGGACTTTCAATTTCAATATTGATATTGCAGTTATGTCAATTGAAATATAAAGTTTCAGAGACACACTTGCGGTTTACGATACTGAGAAATTAATTAGAGAACTTACATTTGATTTGTCATTTAATTTGTCATTGGACTTCGCGCACGTACAAAATGCGAGCAAATATTGTGAAATTACTTGTTTATATGAAAATAAAAACAAAATAGACACTTCGAATTGACAAGAGTCAAATATTAAATGTTAAATGTAGTATAAAATTCGGTTCTAAAAGGTTCGTATATTAAAAGATTATGGTTTATAATAACTAGGGTCATATTGCAATAAACTTGTATATCGCGTACATTTTTCGCAATTTTAATATTGAGTTTCATACTGTACTACATACTGAGTGTACACCGAGCGTATACCAAGCTATTTGTCAGTTTATAGAAACTTTCTGTTTAGCGCAAATTGCAAGTCTGTCTCCGGTATAAGCAGAACAGTGCGAATGTGGAACGATTTACCATCGTTTGTTTTCCTCCTCAGCTATGAGCCGCAAACATTTAAGTGTAATGCACACCGTTATATCTCCTTGACTCAACCTAATAATTTTCAATTCTTTACCCCTTCTTCCTTTCCTACCAAGGCTGTGGTACGCTACGGCATCTTAGGGTATCCTCTTAGTAAAAATTATAAAAAAAAAAACTATCTGGAACAGAAAATGAATCCGCTAAATTGGCAATGCTGCTTTTGAAATCATCTGAGACTTATATGCCTTTCTAAAATGGTAGGTACCCACTCCTGGTAATATTTTCATGCAATCGATCAATCGATCACCCACACCTTTTCTGTTGGAGCATGATTTTTTTTCTTCTTTCAAACTAAACTTTCTCTGACGTTTTAAGATTTTACAAATTCACTTTTAAGAAAATTTTAAGTCTTTCCTTACATTTATTTGCCACTTCTTTTTTCTATCAGAAAAAGATTACAATCAATTGAGACATTTCACTTTCAGAAATAAAAAGATTTTCTAATAATATTACAAATTTCTTTATAAAAAAAAGGACCTTTTTTTCCTGTCCAGTGTCCATTGTAATATGGCTAAAAGTAAGTAATTTAATCTTTTAATCGATATCTTTTGGGAAAACAATTATTATAATTTCATAGGCATCTACTACGTCTGTCTCGGTCGAATTGAAGCATTATAGTAAAAGTGATTCCACTTCAAAATTTTTATGGATATTGTTGCTCAAGATGAATGTGAAATTCGAAGCAATTTGTCATTTTTTTTTCACCTCTTCTCTACATTTATCTTTTTTTTTTTAGAGTTTGCGTAATAACAAAGATTTTATTTCACTTAACCTGAACCGAGGAGGAGGAGGCCTGAATGAAAATTTAATCAAAAATTATCTTTGCCGATCTGAAATATATTATTTACCCACCGAATTGAGTTGGCCTTTTTTATTTTCCATTAAACGGAAACGCCGCAATTGGTACGACGAAATTCTTGAGTGAGTCCGACCTATCCAATAGCACTAAAAAACATTACGCAAAAGTGTTTCCAGAGTGTAACAAGAGATGTTTTCCGTTTTTTGCTATTATCTGCATTCTTTGTAACTTACCTTGTTGTGCCTGCCTACCTTTTAGAGCTTTGTTGGTTTTTGTTACATCAGCGCTTGGCTGCGGCTAACTAGCTTGGCTTAGCTTTCCTCTTTGGTTGTTCCTCTGTTTATTTACATTTTTTATTTTACTTTTATTTTTTATTTTATTTTTTTTTTTATTAAAAAAGAAAAGGCAAAGTGTGTATAAAACAAATTACTTGGCCGTTCATGAATAGTCTTGTCTTGCATCCGAGCTTTAGTTATTTTTCAAATGAAAATTTTGTTCCATTCCTATACTATGCCTGGTGCATGCCTATAATACGTTTGTATATAACTTGGCAACAGGGGAATGAGATGTCAGGTGGGTTGAATTTTTTCTTATAATCTGAACATAAATAGGAAGGAAGGTTTCCCCATTGTACGTAGGTACCTTATACACTCTATTTCTTGTTCACTTTCAATTTGGGGAGATATTAAAAAACGACATAACAATGAGGAAATTTTGTAGGTTTTCTGCTTGTTTTTTTTTTCCTTTTTTTATTGTTTTAAAGAGCAAAGTTTTCTTGGCACTTTTACTTTAACTGACTTTGATCTACCAAAGCAAAACAAATAAAAAAAAAAACACAAGGAAAAAGTGTTGAAAAATTATTTATCAGCTGTGCAAAGCATACATACTCGCGTTACATAAATTTCTGTTGTTCTTGTATATTGACTAAAATTATCTTTGAAATTTTCTCTTCAGTTAAGGTGAAATATTTATTTATTTCGAGCTGATTAAGTAATGCCAGCAGCTATTAGAGGATATATGAGAGTCTGTCTATCAAAATCATTCAACTGTGCAAAATATTCACGTAACTGTATCTGTTCGAAAAACCAAATATTGATAAAGTATTTTTTCCAAAAATACTTGTTATGTGATTTTGATCTGAAGGGGGGAGTCAATCTAGTGGAAAAACGTGCTGAGAGAAAGATTAAAAAAAAGATGTTGTTACTGGCTAGGCTAGAAAACTAATTTTCTTGACATGATTGACGATGACTGACGACACCAAAGGTGGTAGATCAAGGAGTGAGGAATATTAATTATTAGCACGACTGTGGGGAGGGTAATAAAGTGATCGATGAATGGAATTGACGAAATAAGACTCGAGTTTGCATGGTGTTGCTAGGTATTTGTATAGATCAAAAGGTGCAATTTTTTAAAATGAAAGTGAAATATTAGATTTATTTAGGTTAGGTTATGTTGCAGAGGTGCCACTAAACTAAGTCCTAGCCGGCACCATTTAGACCACTGCCGGCCCATTGTAACCCATAGATTCATGGGAATTTATCCTTCTAAAGTCGATCCTAGATAGATTTACCCTGATTTCCTTTAGAATTTCAGGATAAATATAAGCTCTAAACCTTGAAGCTCTCCTGGCTCCGCAAAGAAGTGGCTACCAAGTATCCCTCCTTTTTTGATCGCCAGAATAGAACATTTGCAGAGCACATTTTAAACCGATTCGATTTCTACAAGAATTTTACAGCTACGACTGAAATCGTTAGACTCTGAACCCAGCATTTTACCTATAGTCCAATGTCCCGTTATCATCCCCAATATACCTCCTTGATATCCGTTCTGCTTCCTTGTTTCTCCTGCTATTGTATGTAGCAGCAGTCTCAATTGATCCACCGATAAGATAGATTTTATGCGTGCTCGTCGACAAACTATAGCTAAATCAATTGGAATTAAAAAAAAAAAAAAAAAAATTGCATCAAAATCGCTTCCTATGACATCAATGCAATTATGGAGCCGTTTTCGAAAATTGCAGGCTATGTTCGGACATCCTTCCATAATTTGTTTTTATTCCACACGCGCACCAACACCGGCCAGTTTCAGGGGGTCAATACTATGTTGCAGCCACTTCACGAGATAGTCACGGAATAGCCCATCAGGTAGGCGACTCCAATGCATTAGAAAGGACGACGTGTTAATAGTTGGCAGGGTTGACCTTGACATTTCCGAACACTGAACTCGATGTGCCAAGTTATTTCGGCCTGCTGGATATCGAACGTTTTGTATTGCAATGGACCGTGCATTAGACTTTGTTGACATTCATCGACTTGGCATCGGTATAGTGACCAGATGGCTAATCCGAGAATGATTCGATGACCCAAACGAAATTCTACGAACTTTTATTGCACTTTTACTAGCCACGATCAGGTACATTGAAGAAATCTGAAAGTTCATCCTGGTAGTCCAGAACCATGTGTTTAATCGTATTTTTTGGTACGCAACCTTAACAGTTAAGAGATGACATCGAGCCCTGGTCTGAATAGCGATCATGATTCGTATCAATGTGACTCAATATGAGCACTAAAACACAACGGAACGAATTTTGAGGATTTAGGATAGCCTCCCAGGTATTTTTCTGTATAACCTGCCATACCACTCTTGCAATCGAGGATGCTGGCAATTTGGCATAATAGTATTGCCAGCTGAGAAAGAGTATTTCTTATGGTGAAAACCCAATGAACGCGGCAGGCGTGTCGTGTCGCTTTAACAGTTCAATAGAATGGAGGCGTTTAAGTTCGTGCTGGCCAAATGGCTGCCGCTCTTGCCGGATTCGACGCGAAAGTAGAGCAATTTTCTACTTTTAACACGCGCCAGATGCTTTAACAGTTCTTTTGATTGATTTTAAACATTTTATATACATCGTGAGCTGCAAATGCAAGAACTGCCACATCTAATTACTTTGATATATCCATTATTTCACTTTTAATTAATAACTCAAGCTTTTCTATCACTATTACTTGTTATAAATATATCTTAAGAGTATCTACACGACGCGTTCATTTCGTCTTGCTCAAAACCTACACGCGTCTGCCGCGAAAGAAGCGGAATACGCACCAGACGCGATTATGGTAAAAAGAGGATGGGGAGGCAGGCGGTCCAGATTCAATCATAGTTTGCTGGAAAATTTTTTTTACTCAGAAATAACTTTACAAATGAGATAAATGAGACTTGAGACTTGGAAGATTTTAAAGTAGCACAAAGCACCTACTATACAACAGGCATAATACTGTTGCTGTTATTTTACACTCTAGTTTTGGATCTTTCCTTAAACCCTTATACATATATTGTCCCTTCTCATTAGAGCTAGAGCCATCCTATCTGCACTAGGAAATTGACTTTAATGTTTTTGTACCATTTGTTTTTTTGGGCAAATAGAGTAGATAAAAGGAAATGAGGAAAAATTATCTCAGAACTTGGAAAATTCAGTAAATACAGTAGGGGTATTCACGCAATGTTGTATCAAAGAGTGTATCATTGTAAAAGATGTATTTGATTACAACCCAGTAAAGTAATACATATAAAATGCAATACAAGGGTCTTGTATTTTTACATTCACAAATTGGCAGTGTAAACCGGCTTGTATAGTTGTATTTAGGAGGTCAGATTGAGCGTCAAAATTCAGGGTGTGTAGAGGGCGAGGGGAGTGTCCTAGGAAAATTTCCGGTGTGCCAAATGAAAGATCTTTTTAAGGAATATCGACTGGTGTACTTATATTTTTTCTATGTGGTACTGGGTTGATTTAGCAGGGTGTTAAATTTACATCTACCCGCATCACGGTTTTCCCCCACCAAAAAAAGGTATTGCAAATTTGTGAGCCCAAAACATAAGTAATGGCGCATCAAAGAGCATGAGACTTTCTGAAAAACTTAATAAAACATCACCGAAAAACAAATTGGTGTAATCGATTTTCTTCTTCGGCCCTAAATTTCTTAAGGGGTAACGCCACTGTAACGGCTAAAAAAAAAGGTTTTTTTTCACGAATGTCTTTCTCGCGAAATTAAAGGTGTTTGAAAAAAACCTTTTAAGGGTATTATCGGGCATATATTGAACTTTATTGATAAATTTTTTGACAGCGAAAAAAAACAAAATGGCGGCTCCACAGCCATCTTCCCGGGACATGTTTTGCTAGCAGGGCTCCGCGGCACGCAGCACTAGTGGTGCACATTTGAATCTAGACCAAAACAAAAAAAAAACATTAATTATTATAGCTAGAGAATGCCGTACGGATTTTTAAAAATATTAATTTTTGTAGATTTGGCGCGCGTTTGAAAAAAAAAGTTTGATTTTTGACGAAAAAAACGGCAGGTTTTTTGTTAATAAAAAATCAACAAAGAAAGTTATTGAAAGCCCCGTAAGGCATTTTCTAGATAATGTTAATGTTCACATCTGGTCAAAATTTCAAGTCGAAAATATGAAAATTGTTCGAGTTATGCAGCGTGCCATTTTGAAAACCCGTGTTTCCAGAAAAACGCGTTTAAAGTTTTGAGAATAGTTTTTTATTAGAAAAAAATAAATGTTTTCCGATAAACAAATTAAAATTGCAAATGTCAAAAAGGTCAGTTGTGTTCAATTCGGCTTTTTCAGTCAGCTTTAATAGAAAGCTGGCGATAAGTTGGCTTAAAAGCTCCAATTGTGTTTGAAGCTTCAGGTAGTCGTTTCGGAGCAAGTTTGACGCGCTTGGTGGCGACCTCCATTTTCAGAGGAAAAAAAAAATTTTTCTGGCACGGGACCTTTTTTTTTCTTATTCTAGAGGGTTTAGACTATTTTTTAAGCCAATAAAAACAAAATCGATTTTTCAAAAAATTTACAGTGGCGTTACCCCTTAATAATAGTATTTGAAATTCAGAAATTAGCTTCAATTATTTTCAAAATTCGAACCTTTCTGGCAGGGTGAGGGGGGCGGATAAAAAAGCGAACTTGGCATTCGTCTTTAGTTCGACAAGGCGATTAAATTTATCGAAAAAAAGGTTAGGGTTGGGCGATTTTGCGGTGCAGGGTAGTGACTCCATCCCCCTTTAACCATAAATATGGAATGTGGGGTGTCTAATTAAGGTCCCCGCTGTGTTCAAAGTTTTTCCTCATCTGGGTCCCATATACCCCATTACTACATATGAGTTAGTTTTCCAACTTTTTTTCGATCATAGGTATAATTGTTCGATCACGAAACTTTATCATCTTTACAAAAAAAAATCCTCCGAACAACCATTATTCCGAAAAAGGTAAATTGTAAATTTTTACATTTTGTCACGGCAAAAAACGACAATGATTGCTGTAAAAGGAGGTTGTTCTCCTATTATTAATATTTCTCCTAAATTATTAGCCAGAGCTAATTCGAAATAAACGTTCCCAACAAAACAGGCTTCATTTTATCCGCTGACATTGTACTGAAATTGTGTATATAATTAAGTTGTAATAGTAGTAGAAAGAACAACTTGGGAAACAACCAAAACTGTCAAAATCCGCTATGAAAAACCGGCATTTCCTTAATTTAAAGCGTTCTTTTCATAAATATAGTTGAGATACTTTAGTTTTTATCGCAGCTATTTTTAAGCGAGTCTTCACATTTCTTTTTTTCTAGGATAACTATGAATCCTAAGAATTTTGAGGATTTTTTCAATTTTTTCCGGGCCCGGGAAGAGCTCCTACGGGCCCATTTTATAACCCAGTTTCCATAATTACTTTTCAAAGTATGGTAAAAGCTAAAGGGTGTGTTCACACTTTGTTGTAAATTCTTGTTGTACTTTTACATCGGTTACACTGATACATTAAAGAGTGAATACCTCTAGTAAAATCAACCAAAAATGTTGTTTAAGATTTCTCGATAGTTTTCATTTCTCGAGAAAAGAAAAAATTACCTCTTACAGAAATTTCGAGAATTCTCATATAATGACATTTAATCGGTTATAATCAATTTAAAAGGTTATGTATATAACAATAAAATATGTACCACTCTTCAATACTGAATTTATATATTTTATTTATTATTTCAATATGTAGGTGTATATATAAAATGATTGCAAAATATAATTTAATTCTTTTATTGTTCAGCTTTGATATAATTTTTCAAAAAACACAGCGCATCCAAAGTAGTATTGAGCGTTGGATTTATCTTCTTCATAAAAAAATCCTGTGGAATAGTATAATTACGTTCATTACTAATTAATTATTGGACAAATCATATCTTAGTATGTAGTTTCACATTTGTTTTTCGTGTACCGGTTGTTTGAAATATATTGAATTCTTGTTTAATAATTTTCAGCAATACCAGCGCTCACTTCGCTGGCACTGTCTGTCATAGATAAAATAAAGTTGTTCTTGAAGAAAGAGTTCTTCATTTCCATGGATTGGAACTTCGTTAAGTTCTGGTTCGTTAGTGTAAAACTGTTCAAAACTAACAAATTATCTATTTAACATTTCCTTTGCAATTTTGATTATATAATTTTTCGAGAATAGTCTCAAAAATCTGTACATATATCTTTTTCTTTTCAAGTGGGGCTTTGTGAAGATTTATGTTGTTCTTGTTTATTCTTTTACTTATTTCATCTTTAATTGCAATAGGAAGCTTCTAATATATAGCTCATTATTGACTTCTTCTAATTTCATTAAAACAAATGTTTTAAGACTCCTTCTGCAGTTAACAATATAAAATCTTCTCTCACTTGTAAAGGCTTTTTAATTCGTAAAAATCAACATAATCTCCATAGTATGCCAACTTGTCTTATAATTCAAAAGTAATAACACATCCTTTTATTTATATTCATAAACTTGCAAAACGATATTTTTTACAGGGGAGTTTTTGAATATTTTTGCAATTTTCCGTAGGTATACAGTACACATACCGAAAATTGTAAAAATATTCAAAAATTCTCCTGTCATAATTGTAATTCTATAAGATTTCGTATTTGCAACTCTCGGTATCTTACAAATTCAAATTGAAAATTCAATTCATATTCTGATAAACAACCTTTATCTTCACTATCACTATTATCTTCCTGTATTCGTCACTTTTCTTCTTCTTCTCAATGTAAAAAGTTTCAAAATAGCTAAGTGCAAACCATGATTATAGCATAGTTGCTGATTTGGAACACATTACTTTCCAATTCAACTTCCTGCATAACGGCAGCACTATCACGTATTACCTACAGTACAATATCTTTTATACAATAGAAATACCAGTTCCTATTAATTCTTGTTTTCGGCAGATTTGTCGAATCTTTAAAATTATTTTATATATGATAATATCCATTTATCTGTTATTTTTAATACTAGTTAATATGTTAATAGCTACACTAATTTTATTGTTCATCATTTGTTTCATTATGGTCTGAGCTAACTTAACTCCTACTTTTTACAGTACAATATATAATTTCATCATCAGTTGCTTTACTTCTGCAGAATTACGTTGCAGATTGAATCTCTTTGTGGCTTTTAGTAATTTTATTAAACATTTATATCTTAAAATTATTTGATAAGTAGTAGGGCCTTCAAATCGCCTTTTGGCTTATTGCCGTGAAGAGGAATTATTTGGCTCGATAATTGATTCCTTCCGTTTATAATCGTGTATACATTCAAGCTGTATGAGAAGATAAAGTGTTGCTGAATGTTTACAATCTTATTGCAAAGATTAAAAGTTGCCAAATTCTTATTTATACCACAGACAACATACAACTAGATATGAAAATCTCCATATACATAAGCCCGGATCACTTTTTCAAAGCTCTTTAACTTTATATTTAACCAAAGAAAGCTATCAGTAAAAAATGTTGCGAAGACTTTATGTGGCATAATACAGCAGAGAGAGAGAAAATGTATAGAGCTTTCTATTAGGGAACTATTAGGGGGCAGCTACGTACCGTTTTATTTTGAGGTTTTCATATCCAGATGTACGTTGTATCAGTTTATACTATTCTTCTTAAAATGTGACCTTATAAACTTCTGAGAGTTTTGTGAAAATTGCCGGTAGGAAAAGTTAGTACAGTATAAATATATTATATTTCTGTTAATTGATTGCTACTACAAGCCTGTACTGAGCTCTCAACAGCAACAGCTTCTAAAACAACCAGAAATTATATTCTAAGGAAACAAAAAGTCGAGAGCTCACCCCACATTTCTTTCTGTTTTTGCTACTGTCGGTATTCGATTTAATTTGTTACGTACTCCTATGATTTCTACACAGCCTTGTCAGCCACTAGCGGGACGGGGCTATTAGGAAAAAAAAAATCCGATATCCTAATTGTGACTTGAGTGTTGGCGCCTTTCTCAAGAATAACCTATTTTCTCGAGAAATGAGGAAAACAAATTATAATATTTTCTCGAGAAATTCTCGAAAAGGAATTCTCGAGAAGAAACACTTTATGCTTAAGTGCTACTAATCAAGTTTAATGTGTATTTTAAAGATCAAAGCAATGTTAAAAGGATTTTTAGCTACGTGTTTATCAATTAGGGGTATAACTGACCCTAGGGTTAGCTAAACATGATTAATAAAATCACCACAGTCAATCAGATGAGTAACAAGAATACCTAAACTGTGCATTCTTCCACGCATTCATATTATTTAAATTCAGCTTTGAATTACTACTTGTGTGTATCAATGGCCGTCCTATTCCTACTGTATCCACTCAAAACAAAAAAACAAAACATAATCTGAAGTTACAAAATATCTCAAGATAAATGCCAAACAATTTACTTACAATAAAAATAAAAGTCCCGCTTCTTGTGACTGTGAGAAATAATAATGAAAAAGAAAAAAATCAACATCTGTCCATTGTCGTCGTTACGATTGCACCTTTTGACATTAAACTTACATAATAAGTTCCAAAACGGGCGAACAAAACGAACTCAAAACACAACACAACATAAACAACATAAGTATAGGTATAGTCATCAACATCATCATCATCATCATCATCACCAACCACAGACAGTTTGACGATACATACTTGCGTCACAGCATTCCAGACATTCCTCATGTCCCCCTAACCATCTTCTCCTAACATTATTCTTAAGTCACGTATAATTTTTCTAATACCGATGTTGAGCTGAATTTTTGATTATCATGCGCAACGCAACGCAATTTAAGTCAAACTGTATCCGATCTAATTAACATTAACATTGCGGTAGTGAAGATCCACATCGCGGCAGCGAAGATCAACATCGCGTCACGTTGGCACATTGCATTAGTATGCAAAACGACCTACTTGATGGCTACTTCTTAACGCTGCTGCGCAGCCGCCGCCGCCCGCTTTCAAGTTATGTTGATGCGATCGATACGAGCAATATGTTTACATAGCCAAGAAAAGAAAGTTTTCTTTAAAATAAAGAGAATATTCGCTTTTGATCAAAGTCAAAATTGCAAGTTGACATGCGTTGGCGGATATTTATAATATAATTTAATTCCCCTCCCCCCTTTATACCATTTAAATAGTGTTGCTGCACTTTTCAATTTCAATGCGCAGGTGTCAATGGATGAATAATTGATGTGACAGGAGAAAGTGCATTCTGGAATCTCTGTCTGTCTCTTGATCTGAGGAGGAGATATCCAGTTAAGTCCAGGCGCATTTAGTTAGTTTCGCAATTTAAGTTTTTATGATTTTTTTTTTTTTAGAAACACTCTGGCGCTTAAGCCACAAAATCCGTCAAGTCCTATAAAGAGATCCGAACTTAATCCGTTTAATAAAAAAAAAAAAAACAAAACAAAAAAAAAAGGTTAAAAGCAACAAAAAGTGGAAAATCGATCTAATTGCGATAAACGAATTAAATTCGACTAAACGACTGCCTGCTGGGTTTTGTTGAAAAAAACTTGTGATCTGCCGCTTTCACCTTGAAATACCTGGCGCTGAGTTGACTTAATTTTCTTTTAACGTTTATTTTGTATTTGATTAGATAAGGATTTCGAATTTAATGCTTTTTTTGATTTTGGTTATTAAATGTCGAAACTTCGATAAATCACGATCATACAAATCCGGTTCTAATTACCCCGCAAGAGTGAAAATTAATTACGATTTAAGTACTATGTCATGTGTGATCTGCACACATCGATATACATATAAATATGGATGGATTGGATGGATAAATGAATGAATGAATGGATGGAGTTCAAGTTCGATCATGTCAGCATGTTTTTCAAGGTGAAACCCAAAGTATCTGACTTGAATTATGATTATTGGGTGAGATACCTTTATCGTAAACCTATATCTACGGAATTTGCTTAAATACACAAATCCAATTCCAAATTAGATGGTTTTTGTTGTTGTTGTTGTTGTAATTATACATGCATAAACAAGTTCAGGTGAGCTAGTTACCTTCTTTGGGACTTATGTAGTAACTTATCAACGACATATATAGGTGAATTTTGGTATGGGAAGGTATTTTTTATGGTTTCCTTTCTGTTCTTCAATTAGCCTGGGAAATATCTATTTACTTACTCTTAGTATGAAACGTTCATGTCGGACTTCTTTCAAAGTCCAGTCCAGTTCACCCGAATCCAGTTCCCAATAACAATCTTCTGCCGGAAGTCTTATGCTGACATTTCAATGTCATTTTCTCGGTGTGTCGAAATTAAACAGTATTGACGCCTCGAAATGTCTCGACTTACACCTAGTCAGCGCATATTAAAATCACTTAATGAAAAATGTGAATGCTTTTCAACCTTGTTACATTACAAGTGCAGTTAAAAAACGTTTTTAATTTTAGGCTCTTGGCCTTGCATTTAATCATGTTGCAACGTGCTTTACGTTTTATTTTTTATTTTATTTATTTTTTTTTGTAGCTTATATCGTATGTGCCCGTGTTTTGTTATTATGTTTTAGATAAATTCTAACTTTGAAGATCATATAGAAGGGGAAGGGCACTGTATTGTATGTGTTTACAGAGAAAATAATTTTTTTTTTTTTTTTTAAATTTACATGGAACATTTTAAGGGCAAATATTCATTCAAATAAAAAGAAAATGGAGAATAAAATCTATGTCACAATATGCGGATTGTAGTAGCTGTTCCGAGGAGGAGATATATGTAGTATAAATGGGATTTTGTATGAACTTAGTGGTGGTTAAATGAAGACAGGTTTTATGGTGGGTATATCATTGGAAATTTTATTTTTTACAATGACCTTTTTGGAAATTTTTGGTTTCCTTTAATAATATTAACGATAGAGGTTAGGAAACACCACTGAAATCTCTTCCTCACTATAAGTCTGGGAAGTATAATTTTTGAATTTTCTACAAGCTAAAAATGATCCAAGATTCCTCTCCTAAGCAATGTTGGAATTTGGTTCATAAACAAAAGTCTTCATCATAAGTTTTGAAATATTTGAAATAATCCACACATTTAGACATAGTCGTACCTGGCTCCATATCTATGTAGTTATTGTTGTCAGATTCTTTTCATTTTATTTGCTCAATATTGTAGCTGAACGTGGTCTGGTGTTGCATTTTTCTCGCAAGTTGCAAAGTTTTTACTTGCAATATTAATGGAAAAATTAATTTCATAAAAATTGCTCCATAAAATGATAAATTTTTTTTTTTATTACAATAATTTCATATAAAATTGCTTAATTGATTCATTTTGAGTTGTATTATTATTACAATCTCTGACACAACTACATTTAAATTTAATAAGTGGTTTGGATGGATTGAGAAGATGTTGATGGGTTCTCTCGAACTTGTTCATCATCCTCCAGATTTATAAGCTATTGCTCATGAATTCCAGACGGACGCTCTAATTAAGTTTAGGATTGGCCTCCACCCCTACATTCTGACTTCAAACAGTTCATTTAGGAAGTAGGAAGTGCGAGCGAAGGAATTTGTATCATCTACCGGAGAGATAGCCGGACAGTGACAGAGAAAATAAGTTTCGGTTTCGGTTTATTCTCCACAACTGCTGGATATATGGTTTTCAACAAGTACCATCCACAGGTGACCCCTGAGAAGTGAATGTCTCATAAGAATTAATACGAAGATTCTCAGGGTTGGCTTTTTAAGTCCTAGTGGCTTTTTATTTGAGTTTGGATTAGGTTTTCCCACAGTTTTCTTGTACTTTTATGCTTAGAGTCATTTAAACAGGAACCAATGTGTTGGCAGTCAGCCCAAGCGATCCCGATTGTAGAGGGAGAAATCTCCGAGAACGCTCCAAGACGACTAAGGTCGTCCATATTTTTGCTTCCATATTTCGCTGGGACCTGCTATTCATAGGATGAATACCTCATTATACCGAGAAGAGAAAAATTCAGGGTGGATTTACATTCCAGTACAAGTTGGTAGATAGCAAAGGATTTTCATCAGGCTTTAACAGTCGCTTGGATGTCCGAGCAGATGCATGACAATCTCTTTTTTTTCAGTATCTAAGTTGAGAGGATACCTTCTTGCTTTAAAGATAGCTTTAATTTCCTCCTGGAAAGCCGTGGCGTGATTTTGGAGATGTCCATTTCCACATGAAGGTTACGGCAGAAAACGGCCGGTCCAATGTTGTACCTCCCATTGGAACCATTCGTGACCTTTGACTCCCATTCTGACCTGGGTGGAATCGTTGTCTTAAAATTGGCTTTTAGTATGGTTTCGAAAAGGTGATCGCTGTTTTTGTTCATACCAGGTCAGCGACTTCACAGTGTCAAAAAAGGATTTGTGTGGTATTCTTATTCGAGGGTAAATCTAACTCTGGTTAAGATGCAGTCATACCACTGCAATTGACGTTTCCTTCTTGGTGTAAATTTGATCGGAGTGAATATTGGGCATAAATTCAAGAGTCCGAGTCTAGCTGATACCTAATTGAGGTAGTTTCTATATTTCCCAATATTTTACGATAATTGGCAAGATCAATTATATTCCATATTTACAATAAGTTGTCTCTGATGCGATCAGTACCTATCCAAACACCGAAGAATTATAGGGAACTAGGAGTGCTAGCCAAGTCGAGATTTAGTAGTACTTATATTCTTGAATAATACCCTCGACAGACGATAGCCATAATTCTAAATTACCTACATCAACAAGATAATCTCTGTCATGTGTCACCCCTGAGCTTTTTTATCCCAGAAAGTATTACATAATCGCCCAATCTTGACATTGACATAATTGAGTTTGGTTTTTGAGGATTATTTCTAAAGCGCCACTAAAAACACGTAGTAGTGATTCTGTAAACTAACAGTTACAGCTTTCAGAAGCAGCTGTTCGTGGCGTTTAAGACAAATTGCATCGTTTAAGAACACGTTTTTTGAAGAAAAGGAGAACGGTGATAAAACATAGGTCTTTTATTTGCTTTAAATGTTCGTGCTCTATTATAAATACGTCTTTTAAACTTCTTACGTCTATTTAAAACAACTGTTAGATCAACTAGTAATTCACTGCAATGAATGGTTGCTGTCTTTGGATATTGCAAAAAAAGTTTGATTTAATGTCAAAATCGTCTGTCACCATATATTTAATTGGAAATTAAAAATAATTTTCAATTAAATAATTGGAAATTATTTTTGGTCGTCTGTCGACGGTATAAGACTGAATTGAATTAGGTACTCCAATTAGCCATTAGATCTGAGGCACTTTACTATTGTATATTTAGTTAAAAGCTTCTATGAGCAAATATTACCTTTCAATTCGCTGCTATACAAACCGACTTCCACAAATGCAATAATAGCTATAGACGCCCTAAGAAGCAGATTCTTGCAGTTATCTCATCTACATGTTCTCAATGTAAGACACGGTCTAAAAAATATCGTTGAATTATAATAATATAAATATAGTCAATTTATATATAAATTCTTTTGTTAGATAACCTACTTTTAAGAGTAAAGAAAGATATCCTCTCATGTAAATCACAGCATGGCATATATGTGTTCTCTATGCGACAGCATTTTTTTTTGTTGTTGTTCAAAATCAGTTCTGTCCTCGAACGTTTTGCTGTTAAATGCTCTTGCCGTATAATCTGTTAAGATACTCTTTATGCTGTCGATTATTTACCGGTGTATTGAAAACTCTCGAAAATCATATCTACATATTCAAAAAAAAATCTTCTAATTTCAACTTTACTATTTTACCAAAAGATGAAGTCAAAAGTAAAAGATAATTTGGTCCTTTGCAATAATGGATAACTTGCGAAATGACCATAAAACTTTCGACATCTCCTAAAATTACTTTTGATAGTACGGGTTATTATTATTTATAGAAATTTACTCCACTTACATTAGGCTACTAGCTTCTGACTGCTTGAGAGAACATAAATCAGTATACTCTACTAGATACTAGGAGTATGCTCTAGTGCTCAACTAGTATGTATTGGTGTACCGCAAGGATCTATCTTGGCACCTTTGTTGTTTTTCTTTTTTACTAATCTCAATTATAACAGTGTTGTATACAAAAAACCATTTTAATGTGCTCAATGGAATTTTTAAAACGTATTAGAAGAGAGTATCTATTTTTTTACATAAATTTAAATTTTGCTAAATTTAAAGCTACATTTTTCTACGTAAATTTTTGCAGTGTAACTCAGAACCAGTGAAAAGAATACTAAAACAAAATTCGTAGTTGTTTACAAGCTATTGTGTGACTTCAATAAAAGTAAAGTGTCAAGTAATTTGTTCAGAATTCTATAACAATTCACACACCTGTATTTATTACATACATAAATGTAATATGTATGTCGCCTTATTCTCTTTTATTTATAGACGAAAATTTCCTGTTGAGACGTGCTTAATTCATTTCGAAGCACTTTGTATCAAAATTTCATTCACAAAAACCACATGACTCAGGTACGATAAATCTAGGGGAGAAACAGTCTTGTTCGCATTACATTAAGGGTATCCAGTTACCTTTTGATTCAATGGGAAAGAAAGCAATCATATAGTGAAGTCATTGTAATACAATGCCTCATATAAAGGTCGGAGAGGATTAGGTCACCAAAAAAAAAAAAAGGTGTAATCCCAAAAACCTGTCAATACACAGTAGAGCAGAGTTTTTCTTTTTATTTATTGTTATCCGATGTTTGCCATTAAAGGTTTCCTTTAAGGATATATCAATGCGCAGCGCATACGTGTATAGGTTGGTAGGTAGGTTGGTGATACCATTGACCTCCCAGCAGTTGGCCTTTGGGTAAAATCTTCTAAAGACCTGATAACAGTTAGATTTACTGTGCTAAGGTAAATTCTCACATTCTATTGAGACTTTTTGTTTTTGTCATTTTTTTTCCATCCACTTAATTCGTTCCATTCTATTATTTTGTTCTTTTCATTTCTTTTTTATCTGATTGCAATGTGCCGAAAATCATTAAGGAGCATATCTCCACTAAAAGAAAACACCTTCAATGATGATAAGAGAAAAAAAATTAAGGTTCTTTTTAGAATTTTAGAAATTTCGAGACTGATGTTCTGCTCAGGATATCAATACGAGTTATATGTAGGGCGTAGGTAGTAATAGGAACCACCCAGAAACTAATTTTTGTCTGGTGAAAAAAATACATGACAGGTGCAACAATCTGATATAGGTAAGCCCTAGAAACAAATGCAAAGTAAAAGTGAAATACCTGCATTATAAGCCATTAGTTATTTGACACGCAGTTAT